>JASJYW010000027.1:58633962-58846304 GCA_030386875.1 Morinoia aosen
GATTTCAGATGGAGAAGAAGGGCGTTTTGTAGCGCAATCTATTTGGGAAAATCAAATGAATCATCAATTGAGTTCAAGTGATTTTTGTGTTTTGTACAGAACCAATTCACAATCAAGAGCCATTGAAGATGCCTTGCGTAAAAAAGGAATTGATTATAAAATTTATGGCGGAATTTCGTTTTATCAACGAAAAGAAATCAAAGACATTTTGTCGTATTTGCGTATTCTTATCAACCCAAATGACGAAGAAGCCTTAAAAAGAATTATCAATTATCCTGCTCGTGGCATTGGGCGAAACCACCATTGACAAGCTAACCATTGCTGCAAATCATTATAAAAAATCGATTTTTGATATCATCAAACATATTGATAAAATTGATTTAAAAATAAATTCTGGAACTAAAACTAAACTTCAGAATTTTATCAACATGATTTTGCGTTTGCAAATAGAAAGTCAAACAAAAAATGCGTTTGAAATAGCCGAAACAGTTGTAAAACAAACTCAATTAATTAAAGATTTAGAAAAAGACGGAACACCCGAAGCTGTTAGTAAAGTAGAAAATGTTCAAGAACTTTTAAACGGAATTAAAGATTTTATTACCGATAAAATTGAAACAGGTGAAGATGCTTCTTTAACCACATTTTTAGAAGATGTTGCCCTTGCTACCGATTTTGATGCTAAAAAAGACAATGAGATACCAAGCGTTTCTTTAATGACCATTCATCAATCCAAAGGACTAGAATATTTATATGTTTATATTGTTGGTTTAGAGGAAAATTTATTTCCATCAGCCATGAGTATGAATACCAGAAGCGAATTGGAAGAGGAGCGAAGATTGTTTTACGTAGCCTTAACTAGAGCCGAAAAAGTGGCGTATTTAAGTTATGCCCAAACACGTTACCGATGGGGAAAATTGGTAGACGCAGAGCCGAGTAGGTTTTTAGAAGAAATTGACGATAAATACTTGCATTATATTACACCAAAAGTGCCTACACTCTCTATAAACAAGTTTGTAGATAAAAGCCTTTTTGACGATGCACCTAAAGGAATTCGGTTTCAAAAACCCATTCAACGAAAAAAGAAAGATTTTGAAGAAAAAAAGGATGCTTCGAAATTAATTCCATCTAAAAAACTAAAGAAAATAAGCACGGTTTCTACTTCCAACACCAATTTGTTTGATAGTGAAATTGTGGTTGGTTCTTTGGTAGAGCACAATCGTTTTGGAGCAGGTGAAGTGCTAAGTTTAGAAGGTACTGGACCAAATAAAAAAGCAGAAATTAAATTTGGTACTATAGGCGTAAAAAAATTATTGTTACAGTATGCCAAACTAAAAGTAATTGGTTAAAAAGAGGATATTTATTAAAAAAAATTGTTACTTTGCACTTGTAATAGCTACGTTAGAAGTTATAGTGTATCCATATTCGTTCTTTTTTGGATAAAAAATAAAAAACACTTCAAATAAAATAAGTTAAAAAATAAAATGACATTTCAATTAGAGTATAATTCGGAGCGGCCGTTAATGATAATTCCAGAATATGGACGGCATATTCAAAAATTAGTGAATCATTGTTTAGCTTTAGAAGATAAAGAAGAACGCAACAAAATGGCAAAGGCAATTGTAGACGTTATGGGAAATTTACAACCGCATTTACGTGACGTGCCTGATTTTAAACACAAACTTTGGGATCAGTTATTTATCATGTCTGACTTTAATTTAGAGGTAGATTCTCCGTATCCGAAACCGTTAAAAGAAGAATTACAAGAAAAGCCAGAAGGTTTGGCATATCCAAAATCGGCATCAAAGTATCGTTTTTATGGAAATAACATTCAAACTATGATTGATGTTGCTTTAACATGGGAAAAAGGCGAAAAGCAAGATGCTCTGGTATTTTCCATTGCAAACCATATGAAAAAGTGTTTTTTGAATTGGAACAAAGATACTGTGGAAGACTCGGTTATTTTTAATCATCTTTTCGAGCTTTCAGACGGTAAAATAGATTTAAAAGCCGCAGAAGAAGAACTTTCAGAAACTAAAAATTTGCTTAAAAGCCGTAGTGCTCAAGGGCAAAATAAGAGTAAAAAAAGCAATACTAAAAATTACCGAAAACGATAATTTAATGGCGTCATTTAAAATTGAAGGGGGGCATAAGTTACAAGGAACAATAACTCCACAAGGTGCAAAAAACGAAGTATTACAAATATTGTGTGCTATTTTATTAACACCTGAAAAGATTACAGTAAACAATGTGCCAGATATCATTGATGTAAATAAATTAATTTTTATTTTAGGCGAATTGGGTGTGAAAATTGAAAAACTAAGCCGTAATTCGTACACCTTTCAGGCAGATGATGTTAATATAAAGTACTTAGAATCCGATAACTTTAAAAAAGACGGAAGTTCCTTGCGTGGCTCAATTATGGTTGTGGGTCCGCTTTTGGCACGTTTTGGAAAAGGGTATATTCCACGTCCAGGAGGCGATAAAATAGGGCGAAGAAGGTTAGATACACATTTTGAAGGTTTTATAAAATTAGGAGCTACCTTTCGTTATAATAAAGAAGAAAAGTTTTATGGTGTAGAGGCAAGTGAATTACACGGTGCAGAAATGTTGTTAGATGAAGCTTCGGTTACAGGTACTGCAAATATTATTATGGCGGCAGTTTTAGCCAAAGGCATAACAAAAATTTACAATGCAGCTTGTGAACCTTATATACAACAGTTATGTAAAATGTTAAATTCAATGGGTGCAAAAATAAGTGGCGTAGGCTCTAACTTGTTAACCATTGAAGGAGTAGATTACCTTGGCGGATGCGAACATACTGTGTTGCCCGATATGATTGAAATTGGTAGTTGGATTGGTGTTGCTGTAATGACAAAATCCGAACTAACCATTAAAAACGTAAGCTGGGAAAATTTAGGACAAATACCAAGTGTTTTTAGAAAATTAGGAATTACCTTAGAAAAAAGAGGAGACGATATTTATATTCCAGAGCAAAAATCTTTTGAAATTCAAAATTATATAGATGGTTCTGTATTAACAGTTGCCGATGCTCCTTGGCCTGGTTTTACGCCCGATTTATTAAGCATTGTTTTAGTAATTGCCACACAAGCTAAGGGTACGGTTTTAATACATCAAAAAATGTTTGAAAGCCGTTTGTTTTTTGTAGATAAATTAATTGATATGGGCGCAAAAGTAATTTTGTGCGACCCACACAGAGCAACGGTAATTGGGCATAATTTCCAAAGTCAATTAAAGGCAACTACAATGACTTCGCCAGATATTAGAGCAGGTATTTCATTATTAATAGCTGCCCTTTCAGCCAAAGGAACTAGTATTATTCACAATATAGAACAAATAGATAGAGGTTATGAGGATATTGAAGCTCGTTTAAAATCTATTGGAGCAAAAATTGAAAGAATTGAAAGTTAAATTTTAAAATAATTCCCCTAAAAAACAAGCAATGTATGATTAGAAATTTTTGGAATGAAGAATGGAAAAAAATTGAATTTGATGAAAAAGTTTCAGAAAAAGAAAAGTTTAAAATTTCAAATTATGGTAGAGTTATAAATTGTAAAGGCGAAAAAGAATATTTAAAAAAGGAAGCCTTAACCAATGGGTATGTATCAATTCAACTAACACAAAAAGAAAACGGAAAAAGTACGGCAAGGTATGTTCACAAACTTGTTGCACAACATTTTATACCTAAAACTAACAGTGCTCAAAATTATGTTATTCATTTAGATTATAATAAAAACAATAATCATGTAGATAACTTAAAATGGGCAACGAAGGAAGAAAAAGAAAAACACCAGTTTGTAAACCCAGAATATATAAAAAGCCGAAAAAAAGTGCCTTATTCTAAACTTAGCGAAGCGAAGGTAAAAATTATAAAGCGTCAATTAAAAAACAATAGAACAAGGCTTAAAATGATTGCCAAACGTTTTGGTGTTTCCGATATGCAAATTCACAGAATAAAAACAGGCGAAAATTGGAGTCACATAACAATTGATTAATTAAGCTACTTCTAATAACTAAAAATGGTGTCATATTGGCACTATTTTTTTATGGCAAAATTATTGACAATAAATTGTATACAATTTAATGAAATTTACAAAATGAGTAAAAAAGAAAATATAAAAGAAGAAGAAATTAAAACTGCAGATACAGAAACAAAAGTTGAAAAAAACGAAGAAGTAAAAGAAAATATTGAAGAAACTGCAGTTAAAGAGCCAACGTTAGAGGAATTGGTTCAGGCAGAAAAAGATAAATATTTACGCTTATTTGCAGAGTTCGAAAATTATAAAAAGCGTACCGCAAAAGAGCGAATAGAACTGTTTAAAACGGCAAACCAAGAAGTAATGACAGTTTTACTGCCAGTTTTAGACGATTTTGAAAGAGCGTTGTCGCATATTGAAGATGATAAAGAAGCAGAAGAATTACGCAAAGGCGTTTTATTAATTTATCAAAAATTAACAAAAACCTTAGAACAAAAAGGATTAGAAAAAATAGAAACCAAAGCAGGCGATGTTTTTGATGCCGAAATTCACGAGGCTATTACGCAAATTCCAGCACCTTCAGAGGATATGAAAGGAAAAGTGATAGATTGTGTTGAAAGCGGTTATAAATTAGGCGATAAAATTATACGATATCCAAAAGTAGTTATAGGACAATAAGAAAGATGGCAAAACAAGATTTTTACGAAATATTAGGAATTTCAAAATCGGCTTCACAAGCAGAAATAAAAAAGGCGTATAGAAAAATGGCAATTAAATATCATCCAGATAAAAATCCGGGTGATACAGTTGCTGAAGAAAACTTTAAAAAAGCAGCAGAAGCCTACGAAGTGTTGAGTGATGAAAACAAACGAGCACGTTATGATCAATACGGTCATCAAGCTTTTGAAGGCAATCAAGGCGGTGGCGGTTTTGGTGGCGGCATGAATATGGAAGACATCTTTAGTCAATTTGGAGATATTTTTGGTGGTGGTTTTGGCGGTTTTGGTGGCGGTGGTCAACGACAAGCTAGAGTAAAAGGGAGCAATATGCGTATTCGTGTAAAACTTACTTTAGAAGAAATTGCTAAAGGTGTAGAGAAAAAAGTAAAAGTTCGTAGAAAAGTACAAGCGGATGGCGTAAAATACAAAACCTGTACAACGTGTAATGGTTCAGGGCAGCAAATGCGTGTTACCAATACGATTTTGGGTAGAATGCAAACCGCAACAACGTGCGGTACTTGTTCTGGAGCTGGAGAAATTATTAGTTCCAAACCAAATGGGGCAGATGCACAAGGTTTAATTGTAAAAGAAGAAACTGTATCTATTAATATACCAGCAGGTGTAACAGAAGGCGTTCAATTAAAAGTAGGAGGGAAAGGAAACGATGCACCTGGTAAAAATTCAATTTCTGGGGATTTATTAGTGTTGATTGAAGAAATTCCTCACGAAACATTAAAAAGAGAAGGAACCAATATTCATTTTGATTTATACATCAACTTTTCCGAAGCCGTTTTAGGAACTTCTAAAGAAGTAGATACCGTTACAGGAAAAGTAAAAATTAAGATTGATGCAGGAACACAATCAGGAAAAATATTACGTTTAAAAGGCAAAGGCTTGCCAAGTATAGAACATTATGGAACAGGAGATTTTTTAATTCATATAAATGTTTGGACACCGCAAGAGCTTTCAAAAGAACAACGTACCTTTTTTGAGCGAATGGAAAATAATGAAAACTTTACGCCAAGTCCTCAAAAATCAGACAAATCGTTTTTTGAAAAGGTAAAAGATATGTTTTCTTAAAAATCATATTTGTTAAATAATTTGTTTATTTAGCCAAACAAGATTATATTTGCCGTATTGCTAAATTTAATCTAGCAATACTTTTTCTTTTTCATAGCAATTTTCCCACTCAATTTTTTTTGAGTGGGTTTTTTTATAAACAGCCTATTTAAAAAATAAAAGGTAGTACTTTTGTACATTACAATTTTAAGCAGACCAATCTTATCGCTTTAAATAATTTTGAAGAGGAAAGTCTGGACACCAAAGAGTAGTATAGCGGATAACATCCGTCCAACGTAAGTTGAGGACCAGTGCAACAGAAAGCAAGTACAGTTCGGCTGTAGTGAAACCAGGTAAACTCTATGCGGTGCAATGCCATGTATATTAGAGCTTGAGGGTTACTCGCCCAATTCTAAAGGGTAGGCAGTTCGATTCTAAAAGTAATTTTAGAACTAGATAAATGATAAGAATTTCAGTTTACTGAAATACAGAATCCAGCTTACTGGTCTGCTTTTTAATTATCAATTTGATAATTTTAACTTCAAAAAAGTGTTTTAAATTACTGAATACTTAATTTTAAAGGTTTTTAATGTTTTTATTTTATAAATAGAGCCATTATTCTGTTTATCTTTTAAAATTAGTATAAAAATTGTACTTTTGTAAAACAAAAATTAACAAAAAAATAAATAATATGGCTTTTGACATTGATATGATTAAACAGGTGTATGCCAAAGTAGTTGATAGGGTAGATACTGCTCGAAAAATTACAGGCAAGCCTTTAACATTAGCAGAAAAAATTTTATACACCCACTTATGGGATGGCAAACCAACGAAAGCCTTTGTAAGAGGAAAAGATTATGTAGATTTTGCTCCTGATAGAGTTGCGTGTCAAGATGCAACGGCTCAAATGGCGTTGTTGCAGTTTATGCAAGCAGGAAAAAGCAAAGTAGCAGTACCAACCACTGTGCATTGTGATCACTTAATTCAAGCTAAAAATGGTGCGTCGGCAGATTTACAAAGTGCATTAAATACTAGTAACGAGGTATTTAATTTTTTAGAATCGGTTTCAAACAAATACGGAATTGGTTTTTGGAAGCCAGGAGCCGGAATTATACACCAAGTGGTTTTAGAAAATTATGCATTCCCTGGAGGAATGATGATTGGTACCGATTCTCATACAGTAAATGCAGGAGGTTTAGGAATGGTAGCCATTGGTGTTGGTGGAGCTGATGCGGTAGATGTAATGGCAGGAATGGCTTGGGAATTAAAATTTCCAAAGCTGATAGGAGTAAAGTTAACAGGTAAATTATCTGGTTGGACGGCTCCTAAAGATGTTATTTTAAAAGTAGCCGATATTTTAACGGTTAAAGGAGGTACAGGTGCTATTGTAGAGTATTTTGGTGACGGAGCAACTTCAATGTCTTGTACAGGAAAAGGTACTATTTGTAATATGGGGGCAGAAATTGGAGCAACTACTTCAACTTTTGGTTATGACGATTCTATGGAGCGTTATTTACGTGCTACGGATAGAAATGATGTTGCAGATGAGGCAAATAAAATTAAAGAGTACTTAACAGGCGATGCTGAAGTGTATGCAAACCCAGAACAATATTTTGATCAAGTTATTGAAATTAATTTATCAGAATTAGGTCCTTTATTAAACGGGCCGTTTACGCCAGATTTATCTACTAAAGCAGGTGCTGATATGACCAAAGCAGCAAATGCTAACGATTGGCCTTTAAAAGTAGAATGGGGTTTAATAGGTTCGTGTACAAACTCGTCTTATGAAGATTTGTCAAGAGCAGCATCAATAGCACAACAAGCCATTGATAAAGGATTAAAAACAAAAGCAGAGTTTGGTATTAATCCAGGGTCTGAAAAAGTAAGATATACCGCAGATAGAGACGGAATATTAGAAGTTTTTGAAAAGTTAGATGCAAAGATTTTTACAAATGCTTGCGGTCCTTGTATTGGGCAGTGGGGGCGTTATGAAGATCCTAAAAATGCACCTAAAAACTCTATTATTCATTCCTTTAACCGAAATTTTGCAAAACGTGCCGATGGTAACCCAAATACACATGCTTTTGTGGCTTCACCAGAAATGGTAGCGGCAGTGGCTATTGCAGGGCGTTTAGATTTCAATCCTATAACCGACAAATTAATTAACGAAAATGGGGAAGAGGTAATGTTAGACGAACCAACAGGATGGGAACTACCTCCAAAAGGTTTTGAAGTAAAAGATGATGGATACTTAGCACCAACAGAAGATGGTAATTCGGTAGAAGTAGCTGTTTCGCCAGATTCTGACCGTTTACAATTATTAACTCCCTTTACTCCGTTAGGTAATAATTTAAAAGGATTAAAACTTTTAATTAAAGCACACGGAAAATGTACAACCGACCATATTTCTATGGCAGGACCTTGGTTGCGTTACAGAGGACATTTAGATAATATTTCAAACAATTGTTTAATTGGTGCAGTGAATGCATTTAATATGAAAACAAATTTTGTAAAAAATCAATTATCTGGTGAATACGATGCGGTACCAAAAACACAACGTGCGTATAAAGAAAAAGGTATTAAAACCATTGTTGTTGGAGACCACAATTATGGAGAAGGTTCTTCAAGAGAACATGCCGCTATGGAACCACGTCATTTAGGTGTTGCGGCTGTATTGGTAAAATCTTTTGCTAGAATACACGAAACAAATCTTAAAAAACAAGGAATGTTGGGGTTAACCTTCGCCAATGAAGCAGATTACGATTTAATTCAAGAAGATGATACGTTTAACTTTTTAGATTTAGATAAGTTTGCACCAAATAAACCATTAAAAATTGAAGTGGTTCACGCAGATGGAACGAAAGATATTATTTTAGCAAATCACACTTATAATCAAGGTCAAATAGAGTGGTATAATGAAGGTTCTGCTTTAAATTTAATTAAAAAGCAAAATGCTTAAAGTTAAATAATGTTAAATGTTAAAAAACTCCAGAAATTTTCTGGAGTTTTTTTTGTAAGTTTGGAGAAATTTTTACGACTACACACAATATTAACGTAAGAATTTGTACTAATGAAAGCTGTAAAACACCTATTATTACTATTAAGTGCTTCCTTTTTTATAGCTTGTAGCAGTGATGATGATACCCTATCAACAGCTAATTTAAATTTAAATATATCTAGCTTAGAAAATTTAGGGTCGGATTATCAATACGAAGGGTGGATTATAGTAAATGACATTCCTATTTCTACGGGTACTTTTACGGTAAATGATAAAGGTGCATTGTCAAAAACATCATTTAATTTAGATGCAGTTACATTGGCAGCGGCAACTAAATTTGTGATATCAATAGAACCTTTGAATGATTCAGACCCTGCGCCGTCAAACACAAAAATACTAGCGGGCGACTTTAAAGAGAACATAGCTACAATTTCTTCAAAAAATAGTGTAGGAGATTTTTCAAAAAGTTCTGGAAAATACATTTTAGCAACTCCAACTGACGGGGCAAATAATAACGAATCTAGCGGTGTTTGGTTTTTAGACGATTCTGGTGCTACAACGGTAGCGGGTTTAAATTTATCAGAATTAACAGAAAGTTCGGGATGGAAGTACGAAGGCTGGGCAGTTATAAATGGCACACCAGTAAGTACAGGAACTTTTTTAAGTGTTGTGGGTGCTGATGAAAATGCAACAACATCACCATACAAAGGTTCGGGAAATGGACCAGCATTTTCTGGAGAAGATTTTATTATGAATGCGCCAAACGGATTAACATTTCCTGCGGAATTATTGGGTGCTACTATTGTTATTTCGGTAGAGCCAAACCCAGATAATAGTCCTGCTCCGTTTACATTAAAACCTTTAACACATGAAGTTCCAACCGAAGCAGATACACATACAGTAATTAATATGAAAACTGGACCAAAAGCAGCTATATCGGGTATAGTAACAAGATAATCCTAAATAAATATAAACTTTAATATTAAAATTCAAAAAATGAAACAAAAACTAACCAAACTAACAATTATTACAATTGCTTTAACCTTGTTTATAGGGTGTAACAAAGAAGAAGCTCAACCAGAAGTTGAAGAAACTCAACTAGAAGTTGAAAAAGTATATCAAGAAACAGTTGTTGTAGCCAACAGAGCTGGAAAAAGCATTAGCTTTATAGATGCTTTAACAAGCGAAGTAGAAACCATTACTATAGCAGGTTCTGAACCAATGTATGTGGTTTATGTTCCTTTAACCGATAAAATTTATGTTGGCGATAGAGCAAAAAATGAGGTACACATAATAAATCCAGATACAAAAGCTGTTGAAAGTTCAATAAAAGTAGGTAGTGGTGTTTTTCATATGTGGGCTGGCGGTAACGGAGCGCAACTTTGGGTAAATAATGATGTTGATAAAACAATATCGGTTATTGATTTAAATACAAACAAAGTTGTAAAAACTATTGAGTTAGACATGAAACCACACGATGTGTTTGTAACAAAAGATGGAAAAACGGCTTATGTTTCTGTTCTTAATTCAGTTGAAGATTTAGCAGATAAAGTATTAATGTTTTCTACGGTTACATTTGAAAAAGAAAAGGAAGTAGAAGTAGGGAAAGAACCCCATTTATTTCATTTAGATAGCATTGATAAATTATTCGTTCCTTGTACATCTGGTTATTTATATGCTTTTAATGGAAGTGATTTAAGTTTACTATCAAAGGAGCCTTTAGTTGGCGCACATGGTATATTTCCTTCAGCTGATCAAAAAAATATTTTTATAACCAATACTTCTGAAGGAAAAGTGTATTCTGTTGATGCAAATACAGGCAAGCCTAGCAAAATTAATGATGTTTTATTAAAAAATGAATTAAATGTTTTACCATCAGCTCCTCATAATGTTGTGTTAAACGAAATGGGAGATAAAATGTTTATAACACATTCAAAAGAAAATAATGTATTAACAACATACGATGTAAGTAGTAAAGGAGGAGTTATAGATAGATATGGAGAGGACGATTACCGTATAACAGTAGGTTTAAATCCTTTTGGGCTAACTTACTATAAAAGAGCAATAAATTAAATATTTACTATTAAAAATAACATTCAAAAACATTTACTAACTAAAATTAAACATTTATGAAAACAAAAATTACTTTTCTTAGTTTTTTCCTTTTTTTGCTTTCTGCTACTGCTAATTATGCTAATGAAGCGGTTGTTGTAAACAAAAGAATTGATTCGGCAGATAAGCCAACAGGTTTAGGTGCTAGTAACTTAACCGAAACCAGTTTGGTATTATTTTGGGATGCTATTAAAGATACAGGTGTAAAGAGATATGAAATATATCAAGATGGAAAAAAAATAGGACAACGCTATGTTTACCAGTCGTCGTATTATTCTTATTTTGCATCAGATTCTTATTATTATCTTACAGGATTAACACCAGGTACAACGTATGTATTTTCTATACGCTTAATAGATTCATCTGGTAATGTATCAGAATTTAGTGATGATTTAAAAGTTACTACCAAGGGTGGAAATGCTCCAGATACTTCAGCACCTACAGCACCAGTAAAGTTAGAAAAAACTACAGTTTCTTACAGATCAATTAGTGTTAATTGGGGAGGCTCTCAAGACAATGTAGGTGTAGCTAGCTATGAAATTTTTGCAAACGATACCAAAGTAGGTACTTTAAATAGTTCAGATGTTACTGTACGTTATGGAAAAATTCTTTATACTATCAGAGAATTAAATGTAGGAACAACCTATCAAATTAAAGTACGAGCGAAAGACAGCGCTGGGAATACATCGGATTTTAGTAATATATTAACTGCTTCTACAAAGGCAATAGATGTAGAAGTTCCAAAAGCACCAACAAATTTAACAGTTAAATATAAAACTGAAACAAGTATTGCTATTTCTTGGTCAAGAGCTACTGGTGATAATACAACTATATCAATGTATGAAATTTATATGAATGGTGAAAAAGTAGGAACTACGTCTCTTATATTTTTTAGGTCTTTTGAAATAAATAACTTAGAAAGTGGTACTTCTTATAATTTTACAGTAAAAGCAGTAGATCCATATGGTAATACTTCTGAATTTAGTGAAGTATTAACAGTTACAACCGAAACGAAAGACACAGAAGCTCCAACAGCTCCAGCTAATTTAAAAGTTAGTAGTGTAACCGAAAATTCAGTATCATTAGAATGGAGTGCATCTACCGATAACGTAGCTGTAGCTTTTTATGAACTTTATATGAATGGAAGAAGCAAGGGGACAACATCGTCAGACAATCTTAATTTCACAATAAGTGGTTTATTGCCTAGTACAGAATATACTTTTTCTGTAAAAGCGGTAGATGCATCAGGGAATAGTTCTAATTTTAGTGAAGAGATAACTGTTTCTACTAACGAAAAAGAGAAAGATTTAGAAGCTCCAAGTACACCATCTGGTTTATATTCTAGTTATCAGTCTGAAACTAGTATTACCTTACAATGGAGTGCTTCTAAAGACAATACAGGTATAAGAACTTATGAAGTGTACTTAAATGAAGAAAAAATAGGAACAACTTACTATAGTTATCCATATTTTCAGGCAAGAGATTTAGAGGCAGGTACAGAATATAATTTTTCAGTAAAAGCTATAGATTTGGATGGAAACGCATCGGAGTTTAGTGAAACATTAACTGTTTCTACAAAACCAAAAGTTGAAGATGAATTTACTGTTTACCCAAATCCAACAGTAGATATTTTGAATGTAAAAGTACCAAATTCTGAAAACTCATATTATTCTATTTACAATTCAAGAGGTAGACTTATAAGATATGGTAGGCTTCAAAACAATGAAATTAATGTTTCTACTTTAACAAAAGGCACCTATATTTTAACTATTTATAATAGCCAAAAACAATTTATTAAACAGTTTGTTAAAGAATAACTTTAAAGTTCTCTATAAAATTTAGATATTTAAACCGCCTAATTTTAGGCGGTTTTTTATTTTAAAAATTTCCAATGAAATACAGACGATTAACAAAAGAACAATTTGAAACCTTACATACAGAATTTGCTCGGTTTTTAGCCACCCAAAGCATTGATGAAAAAGAATGGACGCAAATAAAACAAGAAAAACCTCACATGGCAGAAGAGGAAATGAATATTTTTTCGGACATTGTTTGGGAAGATGTACTTACCAAAGCTAGTTATTTAGAACATTTTTCAAAAAAAACAGCAAACCTTTTTAAATGTGATGCCGATAAAATTTACAGAATTGCAATAAAAGTAAACAAAGAGATTGATATTTTACAACAAGAAGGTTTTGAATGGCTTTTAAAAAATCCAACAGATAATTTGGTAGAAATTTTTAAAGGAGAAAAACCGTATAAGAACGAAAGAAATATTGAAGTTTTTGATTTAATAGAAAAAGGAAGTTATATTTCAAAAGGTGAAATTTTTGAGTATTTTAACAATTTAATACCTTCATAAGCGTATCAATTCTTTTATGGTTTAAGCATGAAAGTTAGTGAAAAAAACTTGAAAGGATTTTTGCAAGTAGAGTGGGAGTAGTTTTATTTTTTCTTATGGGTATAGTAAATGTAAAACAATATCAAATACAACAATTTTTAGCTTTGCATTTCGGAGTTTAACACAAAACGCTTTACCTCCGCTTTAACTTAAAAGGCTTTTTTTGGGAACTAGTTTTTTTTCTCATTCTTTTAATACGGTCTTCAATTTTTCCCATGTTTTGTTGGATAAAATTGACTTGTAATCAGTTAATTTATCTTTGCTGTACTCAATAATATATTCGGCTCTTTCTTTTGAGTCTGGATGTGTGCTAATCCACGTTAAGTATTTTGTTGCTTCATGCTCATTTTCTGACATTTTATATAAAAAGTTGGCAAACGGTTCGGGATTTATATTAGCATTTACTAAATAGTCAACGGCTTTTATGTCTGCTTCTTTTTCTAAACTTCTATCAAATGCCGAGGAAGAAAGCATTTTTACTACCTCTTTGATATTTTCTGCATTACCACTACCAGTTGTCATTGAAATTAAAACTGAAAGCCCAATTTCCTTACCTAATTTCTTCATTACATGATTTAGTTCTATGTGTGCAATTTCATGACAAATAACCCCTGTCAATTCTTCATAATTGTCTGAATTTAAAATAAGACCACTGTTAATAACTAAATGTCCGTTTGGTAAAGCAAAAGCATTAACCTCATCTTTATTAAGCACATGAACCTTTAATTTATTTTTTTCAATGTTGTTTGCTTTACAAAGATGTGTTATAATGCTGTCAACTGAATTAACAACATAGGTGTCTTTAATTTCATACTCAGACTTTTTGTAAACCTCCCAAAAAAGCTCACCTAATTTTTGCTCTGTTTTGTCAGTTATTTGCTGGACTTTAAAAACTTTCACCCAGTTAATTTGTACTAAGGCATACCATATTCCGAAAAAAAGGAGTATGCTTATTATACCTTGAATGAGGAGCTTTTTCATGATTTTGATTTGCAAATTAAGTTTGTTAATGAACCATAAAGCCACCATTCTACATGGATTCCTTTTCTTGTTTGAATTGCTGTGTATATGGTTGCAATAAATTCAGTTAAGTTAAAAATTATTACTGCAATTATATAGGCAATGTATTTATTTGTGACGGTTTCTTCTGTGTATATTATTGATATTGTCCACCAAAATCCAAAGCTATTTATGAAAAGCATAGATAATTGCGATAGTAAAGCTTGTGTGCAATGCCAACGGACAAAGTAGGTAGATTTTTTATTGCCTAAATAAAATATAAATGTAGCGATTAGATTGACTATTGGTAAAGGTAAACCTACTATAATAGCAATTAATGACATCAAATAACTGTTTGAAGCTTTTTCTGCTTCATCTTCTCTTGGATTATAGCTAAATTGTTTTGTATGTATCATAGTTCTTTTGTGATATTCCAAATCCAATTGATAATTACAAGTAATATCAAAGGGATTGCATACTTTGTTTTTTTTAGATAGGTTTCAATTTTTTGATAGTACCGAAATAATGAGTTATCTCTTATTATAGTGTCTGCAATAATCCAAAGAGGTGCTATAAGCATTATAAGAGCTACAATATAACCTATTGGATTTAAGAGAAAGGCTTCAATAAAATTTCCTTTTGTTAGTGAAATAATAGAACGGGTTGAACCACAGGAAGGACAGGGTATATTTGTTATGTACTTTATCAAGCAAACCTCGATTGATTTGTTTGTTATGTGCGATATGCTATAATAAAGCCAAATATACCCTATTAAACACGCTATAAACAATATTGAATATAGTTTGTTCCTGTTTAGCGTCATATCAGCTCAAAACTTGTTGAATTTTTTCCATATTCTTTTCTTTTGTTGCTGTTTGAATCATGAACCAATCAACAATTGTCCATATTCCTAATCCACCACAAGTTAAAAGTTTGCCAACTCCCATTCCTGTGTCACCAATCATAAAGCGGTCAATACCAAATGGACCAGCAAGTAATGAAACAATAAGACTTGTTGTTGGGTCTTTAAATTGTAATGTCTGAACTAAACTCCATTTAGAGTCGTCCATTTGAATAAGTCTTTCTCTGATTGAATTAATTTGATGGCTTTCAAAGAATTTGCCATTTGTCATGATAAACATGTCTACTTTTTGTGCTTCCATAAATACGATGTTCTAGTTAGATTGATTTTTCCTACTCATTTGGCTTTTCGGTTTCGCCCCGTTTTTTTTTTAAGAAGTCAAGTCTCCATATTTTGTAGCCAATAATACAAAGTTTTTTAATATGTGTCAAAAATTTATATGTTTTTTTATAGGTATTTTTTAGTTAACTTATTTCAGGAAAATTTGAATTGTATTTAAACTGGTTTAGAAAGTTAATTGAAAATATTTAAAGCCACTTTTTTCTTTTAAAATAAAACAGCATACTAATTGCAATAATTACAAAAGAAGCTAACATTATAAAATAACCATATTTATAACGAAGTTCGGGTACATACTCGAAATTTGTTCCGTAAATACCCGCAATAAAAGTTAGTGGAATAAAAATTACTGAAAATACGGTTAAAAACTTCATCACATCGTTTAATTTGGTACTCATTGTGGAGTGATAAATGTTTAATTGGTCGGATAAAATTTCACGTAAATTGTCGGTTGATTCTACGGCATGGTTAATATTATCAACCAATTCTTTTATGTGAATGAATGTTTTCTTTTTTATAAGGCTTGATTCTGTTTTAGATAGCGACAAAATCATTTCTTTTGCAGGATTTATATTTTTTCTCAAATAATTTAGCTCTTTTTTATATGAGTTAATTTCGTCAATAATATTTTGGTTTGGGTTTGAAATTAACTTTTCTTCTAAATTTTCGGTTTTTTCAGCAAATTCGCTAATAATAAAAATGTAATTGTCTATCACAATATCTAACAAAGCGAACATAAGGTAATCTACACCTAAATTACGTATTCTTTTTTTCGGTGTTCGTATGCGTTCCCGAATAGGTTCAAACACATCGCCAACCGATTCCTGAAAAGAAATTAATACATTTTCTGTAATAATTAAACTAAGGTTTTCAACAGTAACTTGATTGGTTTTTTCTTCTAACTTCATCATTTTTATAGACAGAAAAATGCAGTTTTCAAACTCTTGTACTTTTGGACGAGAATGGGTGTCCATCACGTTAGATAAAATCAAAGTATCAAGATTAAATCCTTTTGCAATTTCTTCCATCACATTTTTGTCGTGAAGTCCGTCTATATTTAGCCAAGTTACGGTGTTAGTTTCTTTGTATTTTAAAACATCGCTTACTTCTTCAACAATGTTTTCTTCTAAATTGCTAGCATCAAAATCAATGACACGTAATATTATGGTATCAATTTTTTTGCTGCCTCTAAAATAAAGTTCGTCTGGCGACAAACCAACTTCCTTTTTATTTTTTGTGATTAGTTTTCTCATTTAATTTATAAAATGATGTTGCTAGTTGGTAACTATAATTTTTTCAATTGTTATAGTAGAATCCAGTCGTTTTACGTATAAATGGGTGTTTTTTAAGCTGTTATTCCCTGAAATATAGTAGTACGGATGTGGTTTTAACCTAGGTTCACTTTTGTTAAAATTAACATTTCCGTTTTTAAGTATTGCGTTTATTGTAACGGTGTCTATACTGAATGTAAGTAAGTTTTTTTTGGCTTCTTCAGTAAAATTTATGGGCTTGTTCTTTAATGTTTTTAGCGTTCGTGCATTTGGTAAATAATCAAAAGCTACATTTTTTTGTTTCCAAAAGAAAGAAACAACCAATGTACCTAAAGCCAAGCCAATTAAGTAAATTCCAATACGTTTAAACCACTGCATTTTATAAAAATTTAAAAAAAAGTAAAGGTAATAATACAAATTGTAGCGTACTATATTTTTGGCTAAATAATTAGTAAGTTTATATCTCTAAACGGTAAATTAAACCAGTCTGCCACAGTTTTGTTGGTTAAAATTCCGTGATAAAAATACATTCCGTTGCGTAGGCTTTTATCAAA
This sequence comes from Morinoia aosen, assembly GCA_030386875.1. Lineage (NCBI taxonomy): Eukaryota > Metazoa > Arthropoda > Malacostraca > Amphipoda > Talitridae > Morinoia > Morinoia aosen. The sequence goes on from JASJYW010000027.1 coordinate 58,651,272, forward strand.
ACGAGCCGCATTTTCAAAGCCACCTTCTTCGGCTACTTGTAACAGATAAGGAGTAAAAATATTACTAATAGAAACTGATGCCGTTCTTGCATATCTGGAAGGAATGTTCGGTACACAATAATGTACAACACCATGTTTTAAAAAAGTAGGTGTACTGTGGGTAGTTACGTTTGAAGTTTCAAAACAACCGCCTCTATCAATACTAACATCTACAATAATAGCTCCTTCTTTCATTTTTTGTATCATTTTTTCGGTAGCTATAATTGGTGAGCGGTCTTTTCCTCTAAAAGCACCAATAGCAACATCGCAACGCATTAAAGCTTTTGTGAGTGTTTTTGGTTGTATAGTAGAAGTGTAAATAGGTGCTTGTAAGTAATGTTGTAATTTTCTGAGTTTTGTAATAGAATTATCAAAAACCTTTACACGAGCACCCAAACCAAGTGCCGATTTTGCTGCAAATTCACCCACTGTACCTGCGCCTAAAATAACAACATCAGTTGGTGGAACGCCACCAATGTTTCCGAATAACAAACCATTTCCTTTGTTTACGCTTGTCATTAATTCGGCAGCAATTAAAACAGCTGCTGTTCCTGCAATTTCGCTTAACGATTTTACAACAGGATACATACCGTGTTCGTCTTTTATATAATCAAAAGCAATAGCTGTAATTCTTTTTTTAGCTAAAGCTTCAAAGTATTTTTTATTTTGGGTTTTTAATTGTAGTGCAGAAATTAAAACGCTTTGTGGGTTTATCATTTCAATTTCTTGTAAAGAGGGTGGTGCTATTTTTAAAATAATATTACAGGCAAAAGCTTCTTTTACATCGTATGAAATTTTTGCACCCGCTTCTGAATATTCTTTATCACTATAATTTACATTTTCACCTGCACCAGTTTCTATAACTACTCGGTGTCCGTTTGCTGTAAGTGCGGCTACGGCATCGGGCGTTAAGCTAATACGTTTTTCTTCAAAACTAGTTTCTTTAGGAATCCCAATAAAAAGCTCGCCTTTTTGTTGTTTTATTTCCAGCATTTCTTCTTGTGGAAGCAGGTCTTCTTTACTAAAAGGAGAATACAGATTCATAGCGTTAGTTTTTTAGTTCAATATTACGTAACTCGGTATTAGTTTGCGTGATAAAAATTTTAACAGTTTCTAAAGGTAATAAATTTTCTACATTTTCTGGCCATTCAATTAAGCACCAATTGTTGGAATATAAATAATCTTCAATCCCCATATCGTAAGCTTCGTTTTCATCTTCAATTCTGTAAAAATCGAAATGATAAACGGTATTATTCGTAGTGGTTTTATACTCATTAACCAAAGAAAAAGTAGGGGAGTTTACCACATCTGTAATGCCTAATTCTTTACAAATTTCTTTAATAAGGGTGGTTTTTCCAACGCCTATATTTCCATAAAACAGCAATGTTTTGTGTTTTGCACTGGCAATAATTTCCTTGGCAATAATTTGCAGTTCGTTTAAAGAGTAATTTTTATTCATAGTTACAAAAATATGAAATATTAATTTTTGTATCGATGGTGCCCAATAATTTTAAAGCGAAACAAGCAATCTTCTAAAACCTGACCTGCACCAATGTTATGAACTATCATAAAACGTTTACCATCGGCAGATTTTTTGTTTACCACAATGCCTATATGTGTAATTGCTCCGCCTAAATTCCAACTAACAATATCTCCAGGAATATAATCGTTTGGGTTTTTGGTAATGGGTTTTTCAGCTCCTTTGCGAGAGAAAAAAGTCATTAAATTAGGAACTCTTCTATGATCTATATTGGTATCCGTTTTTTTTAATCCCCACATTTTAGGATAAATACTAAAGTTTTGTTTCATGTCTAAATGCACTTCTTTCTGCAAATCAATCCCTAATTTTCTATAGGCTCTAATAATTACATCAGTACAAACACCTTTTCCTTTAGGAATATCTCCATTTGGGTAATCAATTGAAAAATAAGTTGGATCATACACTATTTTTTCTTTTGTTAATGATAACGCTGCGATAGCTAATTGATCTTCAATTTGAGAAGTTTTTTCTATATCTTTTACATCGTTATTTTTTGTTTGAGAACATGATATATTCACAAAAAGAGAAAAAAGCACTATTAAAACCTTCATTTTACATCACTTTATTTAGGATTATAAATTGCACAAGGAATTATCATTTCTTCTAAAGAAATTCCCCCATGTTGATAGGTGTTTTTGTAATATTTTACAAAATGATTGTAGTTGTTTGGGTAGGCAAAAAAGAAATCTTCTTTCGCAAAAATAAACGGACTGTTAATACTTGAAGTAGGTAAAAATAAATCTGACGGATTTTTTACAGCAAACACATCTTTTTCTTCATACGAAAGGCTTTTTCCTGTTTTATAACGCAAGTTGGAACTAATGTTTTTATCGCCAATAACTTTTGTGGGGTGTTTGCAATTTATGGTTCCGTGATCGGTAGTGATGATTAATTTTTGCCCTAACTGTTTGGCTTTTTGTATTATTTCAAACAAAGGCGAGTTTTTAAACCAACTTAATGTCAAACTTCGATAAGCTTTATCGTCTCCAGCGAGTTCTTTAATTACTTCTAATTCTGTTTTTGCGTGCGAAAGCATATCAACAAAATTGTATACCAAAACAGTTAAATCGTTTTGTTTGGTTCCGTTATAGTTTTCAGCTAAATCTTTACCATTTTTTAAAGAAGTAATTTTATAATATTCGTGTTTTATATTTAAGCCTAGACGTTTTATTTGTTCTGATAAAAATTCGTTTTCATGTAAATTTAATCCGTCTTCATCAGTATCATTTTTCCATAGATTAGGATATTTTTTTTCCATTTCAGAAGGCATTAATCCTGAAAAAATGGCATTCCGGGCATATTGTGTAGCAGTTGGTAAAATTGAAAGGTACGTGTGTTCTTCTTCCTTTTTATAATGAAGATTAATAAAAGGTTCTAAAATTTTATATTGATCGTACCGTAAATTGTCTATTACAATAAACAAAATTCCTTGATTTTTATTTAGGTGTGGAACTACATAATCTTTAAAAAGTGTGTGCGAAAAAGTTGGTTTGTCATCACTAGTTAGCCAATTTTGGTAGTTTTTTTTAATGAATTTAAAAAACTGACTGTTAGCGTCGTGCTTTTGGCTTTCTAAAATGCTTAGCATTCCAACATCGCTAATGTTTTCAAGCTCTAACTCCCAATGAACCAGTTTTTTGTATAAAGCAACCCATTCTTCATAAGTATTTACCATTGATAAATCCATAGCAATTTTTCTAAATTCTTGCTGATAATTTGCGGTTGTTTTTTCTGAAATTAGCCGTGAATGATCTAAATTCTTCTTTAAGCTTAATAAAATTTGATTTGGGTTTACAGGTTTTATTAAATAATCGGCAATTTTAGAGCCAATAGCTTCTTCCATAATGTATTCTTCTTCACTTTTGGTTATCATTACCACAGGTAGGTTTACCTTTTTCTGTTTTATTTCAGCAAGGGTGTCCAAGCCTGTTAAGCCTGGCATATTTTCGTCTAAAAAAACAATGTCAAAATTCGTTTCGTTAACCAAATCAATAGCATCAGCACCGTTTGTACAGGTTGTTACTTGGTAGTTTTTTCGTTCTAAAAAAAGCAAATGAGGTTTTAGTAGTTCAATTTCATCATCAACCCAAAGAATGTGAATTTTATTCATAATTTTTTAAATTAATTTTCTGTTTCTACGTTAAAACGCTAAAAAATAAATTTGTTATATAAACAAAAGCTAAAGTTACGTTAATAAAATGAGGTTTTTATTGGTTTTGTGATTAAAATCCAATTCCTTTGTTAAACTTTTTACTAAAAACTATAACGTTGAGTAACAAACAGAAAATTTTAAACGACCCAATTTATGGGTTTATTACCATACCCAATTCTCTTATTTTTGATATTATCGAACACAGATATTTTCAACGTTTACGAAGAGTATCGCAAATGGGTTTGTCTTATTTAGTGTATCCGGGAGCAAATCATACACGGTTTCATCACGCCATTGGTTGTATGCATTTAATGCAAAAGGCAATTCGTGTTTTACGTGCTAAAAATATTGAAATTTCAGAAGAAGAAAACAATGCGCTTTGCATTGCTATTTTGTTGCACGATATTGGTCATGGTGCTTTTTCACACGTTTTAGAACACAGTATTGTAAATGGAATTTCGCATGAAGAAATTTCATTAAAGTTTATGAAAAAAATGAATACCGAATTTAACAATCAGTTAGGTTTAGCGATTCAAATTTTGAAGGAAAATACCACAGAAAGTTTTTCAATCAACTTATATCTAGTCAATTAGATGTTGATAGGTTAGACTATTTAAAACGAGATAGTTTTTATACGGGAGTAACCGAAGGAAACATTTCTTCCGACCGTTTAATAGCAATGATGAATGTAAAAAATGATGAATTGGTTATTGAACAAAAAGGAATTTATTCGGCAGAAAATTTATTATTGCGCGCCGATTAATGTACTGGCAAGTGTATTTGCACAAAACAAGTTTGGTTGCCGAAAATATGTTGGTTAAAATTTTAAAAAGAGCCAAAGAATTAGCAAAAAACAATGTAGAAGTTCCTGCAAATACGGTGCTAAAGCACTTTTTATATAAAGAAATTACAAGCAATAATTTTAATGAACAAACTTTAGAAGTGTTTTCTATGTTAGATGATTACGATGTTTTATCGGCAGTTAAAGAATGGATAAATCATAAAGATTTGGTGCTGTCAAAACTGTCTTCCATGTTAATTTTTAGAAATTTACTAAAAGTAACTATTCAAAAAGAATCTTTTTCAGAAGAATACATTGATAAAAGATAAAGAAATTAATAATGCATTACAAGTTCCAAAGGAGTTATTGCATTATTTTGTTTTTACCGAAAAGGTTTCAAATCAGGCGTATAACATTGAAAACCCTATAAAAAATTTTAACTAAAAAAGGGAAATTAAAAGATATTGCAAAGGCGTCTGATCAATTAAATTTATTAGCATTAACAAAACCTGTAATAAAACATTATTTTTGTTATCCTAAAAAACTAATATTAGACTAATCATTAGTTTTTTTATATTTTTGCGTTTAATGAAGTTACAGCAACACAAATAGCAGACATTTTAGAAGGAGAAATAATAGGAAACCCAATATTGAAGTTTCAAAACTATCTAAAATAGAAGAAGGAGAAGAAGGCTCTTTGTCATTTCTATCAAATATAAAATACGAACCGTATATTTATACAACAAAGGCATCTATAACCATTGTAAATAAACGTTTACACCTCAAGAAAAGCTTACAACAACTTTAATAAAGGTAGATGATGCTTATCAGTCATTTGCAAAGTTGTTAACTTTTTACGATGAATTTAAAAATAGTACCAAATTAGGAAGAGAGCAACCGCATTTTATTTCAGAAAGTGCAAAAATTGGTAAAAACGAATATATTGGTGCGTTTGCTTATATAGGTGAAAATGTAAAAATAGGAGAGAATGTAAAAATTTATCCAATGTGGTGATTGGCGACAATGTAATAATTGGCGATAATTGTAAGCTATTTTCGGGCGTAAAAATAAATTCTGATTGTGTTGTAGGCAGTAATTGTATTATTCATTCAAATACTGTTATTGGTTCTGATGGTTTTGGATTTACACCAAATAAAGAAGGGGAATATATTAAAATTCCTCAAACAGGAAATGTTGTTATTGAAAACGATGTAGAAATTGGTTCGGGTTCAACTATTGATAGAGCTACTATGGGGTCTACAATAATAAGGAAGGGTGTAAATTGGACAATCAAATTCAAATAGCACACAATGTAGAAATTGGTAAAAACACTGTAATTGCGGCACAAACAGGAATAGCAGGTTCAACCAAAATAGGAAATAACTGTATTATTGGTGGGCAAGTAGGTTTTGCAGGGCATTTAACATAGGTAATAATGTAAGTGTTCAAGCACAATCGGGCGTTGGTAAAAGTTTAAAAGATAATGATGTTGTACAAGGTACGCCTGCTTTTGGATATGCTAGTTTTAATAAATCGTATGTTCACTTTAAAAATGCAACTAAAATAGTTGAAAGAATAAATCAGCTAGAAAAACATATAAAAAACAAAATAACGAACCTAATGAGTAACCAAAAAACGATAAAAAAAGCAGTAACTTTATCAGGTGTAGGTTTACATACTGGTAATACCGTTACAATGACTTTTAAGCCTGCACCAGCAAATTATGGTTTTGCATTTATGCGTGTAGAATTTGGAAGGAAACCCTATAATTGAGGCAAAGGCAGAATATGTAAACAATACTCAGCGAGGAACAAATTTAGAGAAAAACGGCGTTCAAATCAAACTTCAGAACACGTTTTGGCTGCTGCAGTAGGTTTAGGAATTGATAATTTATTAATTGAAGTGAATGCTTCAGAACCACAATTATGGATGGTTCTTCAAAATATTTTGTAGAAGCTTTGGAAAAAGCAGGTATTGAAGAGCAAGATGCTGAAGCAGAAGAATATGTAGTTAAAGAAATTATAGAGTTTAAAGATGAAGCTACAGGAAGCGAAATTATTTTAATGCCAGCCGATGAGTACCAAGTAACTACAATGGTGGATTTTGGTACCAAAATTTTAGGAACTCAAAATGCAACTTTAGAAAGTATTTCAGATTTTAAAGAAAATATTGCTGCTGCAAGAACGTTCAGCTTTTTTACACGAAATAGAGTCGTTATTAGAAAAAGATTTAATTAAAGGAGGCGATTTAAACAATGCTATTGTGTATGTAGATAAAGAATTGTCTGAAAGCACAATGCAAAAATTAAAAAAGGCCTTTAATAAAGAAAATATTAGGGTAAAACCAAACGGAATTTAGATAACCTGAATTTACATTGGGCAAACGAAGCAGCACGACACAAATTGTTAGATGTTATTGGTGACTTGGCTTTGGTAGGGGTTCGTATTAAAGGAAAAGTAATAGCCAACAAGCCTGGACATGCTGTAAACACTAATTTTGCAAAAAAATTAGCTAAAAAAATTAAGTCGGAAAAACGAAATAATGTTCCGTTTTATGATTTAAATGAACCACCGCTTATGGATATTCATAAAATTATGGATATTTTACCGCACCGTCCGCCATTTTTGTTAATTGACAGAATTATTGAATTGTCAGATAAGCACGTGGTGGGTATGAAAAATGTAAATATGAACGAAGGCTTTTTCGTAGGACATTTTCCTGATGCACCCGTTATGCCAGGAGTTTTACAAATAGAAGCCATGGCGCAATGTGGTGGGGTTTTGGTTTAAGTACAGTACCAGATCCACAAAATTACTTAACGTATTTTATGAAAATGGATAATGTTAAGTTCAAACAAAAGTATTGCCGGGCGATACGTTAATATTTAAAGCAGAGTTAATTTCGCCAATTCGTAGAGGAATTTGTCATATGCAAGCCTATGCGTATGCAAATGGAAAATTGGTTTCAGAGGCTGCTTTAATGGCACAAATTTCTAAAAAGAATTAAATTTAAATTTATGAATCAACCGCTGGCCTATATTCATCCGCAAGCAAAAATTGCAAGAAATGTAGTAATTGAACCTTTTACTACAATTCATAGTAATGTAGAAATAGGTTCAGGTAGCTGGATAGGTTCCAATTAACTATTATGGAAGGTGCTAGAATAGGTAAAAATTGTAGAATTTTTCCAGGTGCTGTGATTTCTGCTATTCCGCAAGATTTAAAATTTAATGACGAAGAAACTACGGTTGAAATAGGCGATAATGTTACTATTAGAGAGTGCGTAACCATCAACAGAGGTACAACTGATAAAATGAAAACCGTAATAGGTGATAATTGCTTAATTATGGCATATTGCCACATAGCACACGATTGTTTTGTTGGTAAAAACTGTATTTTTTCAAACAATTCTACTTTAGCAGGACACGTTACAATTGGCGATAACGTAGTTTTAGCAGGTATGGTTGCGGTGCATCAATTTGCCTCTATTGGGCAACATGCTTTTGTAACAGGTGGTTCGTTGGTTAGAAAAGATGTTCCGCCTTATATAAAGGCAGCGAGAGAGCCTTTATCGTATGTAGGTATTAATTCTGTTGGTTTGCGAAGAAGAGGCTATTCTACCGAAAAAATTAGAGAAATTCAAAACATATACCGAATAATATTCCAAAAACACTACAATTATTCACAAGCAATTGATATTATTGAAGCTGAAATGGAAGCAACTCAAGAGCGAGATGAAATCATTCAATTTATCAAAGAGTCGCATCGAGGAATTATGAAAGGGTATTTTAACACAAATTAAATTTTAAATAATGGCAACAACATCAGACATTAGAAACGGATTATGTATTAAATATAACAATGACATCTATAAAATTGTAGAATTTTTACATGTAAAACCAGGAAAAGGACCTGCATTTGTTAGAACAAAACTAAAAAGTGTAACCAACGGAAAAATTTTAGACAACACCTTTCCTGCAGGAAGAAAAATTGAAGACGTTCGTGTAGAAACTCATAAATTTCAGTATTTGTATAGTGAAGGAGAAACATATCATTTTATGAATGAGGCAGATTATACACAAATTCAACTTCAAAAAGCAGCTTTAGATGCACCGGAATTAATGAAAGAAGGCGAAATAGTTACCATCATTATTAATTCTGAAAATAACATGCCGCTTTCAGTAGAAATGCCAGCAAGTGTAATTTTAGAAGTTACGCATACAGAACCTGGTGTAAAAGGAAATACAGCAACCAACGCCACAAAACCTGCTACTGTAGAAACTGGTGCAACGGTTAATGTCCCTTTGTTTATCAACGAAGGTGATAAAATTAAGGTTGAAACAGCCAAAGGAACTTACCAAGAACGTATCAAAGAGTAATTTTTAAACAATGAAAAAAGCAATTATTTTACTTTTATCGGTTTCGTTTTCGATAATTTCCTGTAAAAAACTCGTTGATTCAGCAACTTCTTTAGGAAAGGATGATGTTAAAATAGAAGATTTAAAAGAAAAAAATGTAAATGATGAGTATGCTATTTCTGTCCCGGAATATATGTCAGAAATGAAAACTCTAAATGATGATGCTTCTTTTGAATATGCAAATCTTTTTAAAGAAACATATATTGTAATTATTGATGAAAGTAGGGAAGATTTTATTAACACTTTTAAAGAATTAGAAATATATAAAGATTCTTTAACGCCTTTAAAAAATTACTCCAATTTTCAATTAGAGAGTTTTAAAGAAAGTAGTGAAGCTTCAGGTATAATTAAACTAGAAACTCCAATTATAAAAATGCCTTCATAAAAATGCCTTCAGAAACATATGAGTTTACTGGAAAAGCTGAAGGGTTAGATATTGCTTATTTAATAAGTTTTATTGAATCAGAAAATAAAATGTATATGATTATGTCTTGGACATTAAAAAATAGATATGAGAAATATAAAGACACTTTTAAATTAATTCACAGTACATTTAAGCTAAAAGAATAAAGTGAAATTTAAACAACCGCAAACTTTATTACAGATCGCCAGTTTAATTTCGGTTGATTTTGTTGGAGATTCCAATTTTTTAATTACAGGAATTAACGAAATTCATGTGGTAGAAAAAGGCGATATTGTTTTTGTAGATCATCCAAAGTATTACGATAAAGCGTTAAATTCTGCCGCAACTACTATTTTAATAAATAAAAAAGTGGAATGCCCAAAAGAGAAATCACTTTTAATATCTGATGATCCTTTTAGAGATTTTAATAGATTGACACAACATTTCAATCCATTTATAGCCTCTAAAGTTAGTATTTCTGAAACTGCCATTATTGGAGAAAATACAATTATTCAACCCAATGTTTTTATAGGAAACAATGTAACTATTGGTAAAAATTGTGTGATTCATCCAAATGTAACCATTTACGATAATTCAATCATTGGCAACAATGTAACCATTCATGCAAATACTGTTTTAGGAGCCGATGCTTTTTATTACAAAAATCGTTCAGAAGGATTTGATAAATTAATTTCTGGCGGAAGAGTAGTTATAAAAGACAATGTAGATATTGGAGCTTCTTGTACTGTAGATAAAGGCGTTACAGGCGACACAACTATTAGTGAAGGAACAAAAATTGACAACCAAGTGCATGTTGGTCATGACACGGTTATTGGTAAAAAATGTTTAATTGCTTCGCAAACAGGCATTGCAGGCTGTGTAATTATTGAAGACGAAGTAACCATTTGGGGGCAAGTAGGTACAAATAGTGGAATTACCATCGGTAAAGGTGCCATCATACTAGGGCAAACAGGAGTTACAAAATCGGTTGCTGGAGGAAAATCTTATTTTGGAACGCCAATTTCAGAATCAAGAGAAAAATTAAAAGAAATGGCAGAGATTAAACAATTGTTAAAAGCACAAAAAAAGAAATAAAAGTTTCTGTTTTTAAATAACAAAAAACTATTTTTGTGTCAATAAATAAAAAAATAATATAATGAGTGTTTTAGTAAACAAAAATTCAAAAATTATTGTTCAAGGTTTTACAGGTAGCGAGGGTACTTTTCACGCAGGTCAAATGATTGATTATGGTACTAATGTAGTGGGTGGTGTAACTCCAGGTAAAGGTGGTCAAGAACATTTAGGAAAACCCGTTTTTAATACAGTGGTAGAAGCTGTAGAAAAAGTAAAAGCTGACACTTCAATTATATTTGTTCCGCCAGCATTTGCTGCCGATGCCATTATGGAATCTGCCGATGCAGGTATAAAAGTAATTATTTGTATTACCGAAGGAATTCCTACGGCAGATATGGTAAAAGTTAAAGCGTATATTGCTGATAAAGATTGTAGATTGATTGGTCCTAACTGTCCAGGAGTGATTACTCCAGAAGAAGCGAAAGTGGGTATTATGCCAGGTTTTATCTTCAAAAAAGGAAAAGTAGGTATTGTTTCTAAATCAGGAACGTTAACATACGAAGCGGCAGACCAAGTTGTAAAACAAGGTTTTGGAATTACAACAGCTATTGGTATTGGTGGAGATCCAATTATTGGAACTACAACCAAAGAAGCAGTTGAAATGTTAATGAACGACCCTGAAACAGAAGCAATTGTAATGATTGGTGAAATTGGCGGAAACTTAGAAGCCGAAGCTGCTAAGTGGATTAAAGCAGACGGAAACAGAAAACCAGTTGTTGGTTTTATTGCAGGACAAACTGCACCCGCAGGAAGAACTATGGGGCACGCAGGAGCCATTGTTGGAGGAGCTGATGATACTGCACAAGCAAAAATGAAAATTTTAGCAGAAAATGGAGTTCATGTAGTAAGTTCGCCAGCTAAAATTGGAGAAATGGTTGCTAAAGTATTAGCTTAATAAAAAATAAATTCAAAAATTTTAAAATCCGAAGTTATATTTAGCTTCGGATTCTTTGCTTAACCTAAAATTATAACACAATGAAAAAAATAACAAAACTAGTATGTTGTTTAATGATTGTTTCTGTTTTATCAAATTGTAAAACAAACGAATCAACAAGTACAGAAGTTGAAAGCCATACCGATGCAAATGGGTATAGTTATGAAGCAGTAGCAAACGACCCAACAGGATTACGCTTGTATACTTTAAAAAACGGGTTAAAAGTATATTTAAGTAAAAATAACGATGAACCTAAAGTTCAAACCTTTATAGCGGTTCGTGCTGGTTCTAATTACGACCCTAAAGAATCTACAGGATTGGCGCATTATTTAGAGCACATGCTGTTTAAAGGAACTCATAAATTTGGAACGTTAGATTGGGAAAAAGAAAAACCGTATTTAGATACCATTTCTAATTTATACGAAAAACACAGGGCAGAAAAAGACCCTGCAAAAAAGTTAGCATTGTATAAAGAAATAGACCGTGTTTCTTTAGAAGCATCAAATTATTCCATTGCAAACGAATATGATAAAATGACGGTTTCTTTAGGAGCAGAAGATACAAATGCACACACTTGGTTTGAAGAAACCATTTATAAAAACAAAATTCCTGCTAACGAATTAAATAAGTGGATAGACTTAGAGGCAGAGCGTTTCAGTACATTAGTTTTACGTTTATTTCACACAGAATTAGAAGCTGTTTTTGAAGAGTTTAACCGAGGGCAAGACAACGATTTTAGAAAGCAATATGCTGCTATGCTAGATGGCTTGTTTCCAAATCACCCATACGGGCAACAAACTACCATTGGTACAGGAGAGCATTTAAAAAACCCTTCAATGGTTGATATTCATAATTATTTTAATAAATACTACGTGCCAAATAACATGGCTATCGTTTTGGTGGGCGATTTAGATTTTGAAGCAACCATTAAAAAAATTGACGATACTTTTGGTAAGTTTGAGAAAAAGGAACTAACACATCCAACACTTCCTAAAGAAGAACCAATTGCAGCACCAATAGTTAAAGAAGTTTTTGGTCCTACTTCAGAAAGCGTATCTATTGCATACCGTTCAGGAGGAGTAAATACAGAAGACCAAAAGTTACTAACGCTTTGTCAGTTAATTTTACAAAATAATTATGTTGGTTTAATTGATTTAAATTTAGTTCAAAAACAAGCATTACAAGGTGCAGGTGTTTCATCAATGTTTTTAAACGATTACGGATATTTCACGCTTTCAGGAGAACCAAAATCGGGTCAAACATTAGAAGAAGTAAAAGATTTATTATTACAGCAACTTGAAAAACTTAAAAAGGGTGAGTTTGAAGATTGGATGGTAGAAGCATCAATAAACAACTTAAAACTTCAACAAACACTTCAGTTCGAAAATGGAACCTCTGTAGCGGAGGCATATTACAACGCCTTTATTCATCATGAAAAATGGAGTGATAAAGTGAAGTTTTTAGATGATTTAGCGAAAATAACCAAACAGGAACTAGTAGATTTTGCTAATAAATTCTATGCTAATAATTATGTAGTAACGTTTAAAAGAAGAGGCGAAGACAAAAATATTTTTAAGGTATCAAACCCTGGTATTTCAAATGTAAATTTGAACAGAGATAAAAGTTCTGAATACATTAAAGCGTTTACGAAAGTAGAATCAGAGCCTTTAAAACCTCAATTTGTAGACTATAAAGAAGCTATTAAAGAAACAACTACCGAAAACGGAATTAAGGTTTCATATATTGAAAATAAAAATAAAGACTATTTTGAAATGAGTATTATTTTTGATATGGGAAGTAAAAACGATAAAAAATTAAGTGTAGCTGCTAATTATTTAAAATATGTTGGTACTGAAAAAATATACAGTTGAGGACTTAAAAAAGGAATTTTATAAATTAGGTATTGACTATAATATAGGTGTTGCTAGTGATAAAACAACCATTTCTATAAGCGGTTTAAAAGAAAATTTACCGAAAGGATTACAACTTTTAGAGCACCTTTGGGATAATGCCAAAGCAGACCAAAATGCGTACGATAAGTATGTAGAATCAATTTATCAATCTCGTCAAGATTTAAAAACGGAAAAATCGAAAATTCTTTATACCGGACTTGTAAATTATGGTATTTATGGAGAAAACTCTCCTTTAAGAGATATTTTTCAAATAGATGAATTAAAGGCAATGAACCCTCAGGAATTACTTGCACTAATAAAAGATTTAAAAAACTACAAACAACGTATTTTTTATTACGGTAGTGGTGTAGAATCGGCAGTGGCTTCTTTAAACGAAAATCATAAAGTTTTAGATGGTTTTAAAGAATATCCACCAGCAAAAGAATATACAGAACTTGAAACGGGAGGAAACGTGTTTTTTGCGGATTATGATATGGTACAAACCGAACTATTATTTGTAGCAAAAGGAGATAATTTTAACCCAGAAAATATAGCTGCTTCCATGTTATTTGACACGTATTTTGGTAGTGGTTTGTCGTCAATTGTTTTTCAAGAAATTAGAGAATCAAAAGCATTGGCATATTCTGCTTATACAACATACAGAAATGCTTCTGAAAAAGGAAAACCAAATTATCTTTACGCTTATGTAGGTACACAGGCGAACAAATTAGAGCAAGCGGTTGATGCAATGATGAATTTAATGAACGATATGCCTGAGGTTGAAAAACAATTCAATACAGCAAAAGAATCTGTTTTAAAACAAATTGCAGCAGAGCGTATTACCAAATCGGGTATCTTTTTAAATTATGAACGCTTACAAAAATTAGGTATTGATAATGATAATAGAGAAGAAATTTACAACGCTATTAAAAATATGACGTTAGCTGATTTAAGAGGCTTTTTTGAAAAAAATATTAAAGGACAATCATACAACGTATTAGTAGTAGGTAATAAAAAGGATTTGGATGCAAAATCGCTTCAAAAACTAGGAAAAATAACAGAATTAGATATAAATTATTTATTTAATTATGTTGATACTAAAAGTGTAAAACAATAATTTTTCGGAAGTTCTTTTCAAAGAAAACTCGTAAAGCGTTTATTGCTTTGCGAGTTTTTTTATTTTACTATATTTGAAATTCAAACAAAGGAAAAAAATAAATGAAACTATTAGATAATAAAATAGCATTAATTACTGGAGCTACAAGAGGAATCGGTAGAGGAATTGCAATAGAATTTGCAAAACAAGGAGCAAATGTAGCGTTTACTTACAGCTCATCAGTAGAAGCAGCTACTGCTTTAGAAAACGAATTACAAGAATTAGGTGTAAAAGCAAAAGGATACCAAAGCAATGCCGCCAATTTTAACGCTGCTCAAGAATTGGCTAAAAATGTGGAGGAAGAATTTGGCACTATTGACATTTTAGTAAACAACGCAGGTATTACAAAAGACAATTTGTTAATGCGTATTTCTGAAGAAGATTTTGACAAAGTAATTGAAGTAAATTTAAAATCGGTATTTAATTTAACAAAAGCCGTAATTCGTCCAATGATGAAGCAACGCTCAGGTTCAATTATTAATATGAGTTCTGTGGTTGGTTTAAAAGGAAACGCGGGTCAGTCTAATTATGCAGCATCTAAGGCAGGAATTTTAGGTTTTTCTAAATCGGTAGCCTTAGAGTTGGGTTCACGAAATATTCGAAGCAACGTAATTGCACCAGGATTTATTGAAACGGAAATGACGGCAAAATTAGACGAAAAAAACAGTTGAAAGCTGGCGAAACGAAATACCTTTAAAACGAGGCGGAACACCAGAAGATGTTGCCAATGCGTGTGTGTTTTTAGCATCGGATATGAGTGCCTATATTACAGGGCAAACCTTATCGGTAGATGGTGGAATGCTAACATAAAAACAATTTTAAGTTTAAAACATAAATTAACCTGTAGCAAAATGTTACAGGTTTTTCTTTTAAAAGGTATATTTACATTTTATAAATACAAATAATTTGAATACGGTTACTTTTATATACATTGGGTTGGCACTATTGGCAAGTTTTTCAGTGGCGTTTTTTCAATATTTTTATAAAAATAAGGATGCCTCTAGGGTTAATAGGTTACTTTTTGTTTTAAAAACAAGTAGCTTTTTTTTGTTATTACTATTATTAATTAACCCAAAAATAAAAAAAACGGAGCTACAGAATACCAAACCCGTTTTATCAATTTTGGTAGATAATTCTAAATCTATTTCTTTTTTTAAAGAAGAAAACAATGTAAAGAATGCTGTTTTAAATATTGAAGAAAGTGCTAGTTTGCTAAAAAAGTTCGATGTTAAAAAGTTTACATTTGGCAATACGTTTATGGGTTTAGATTCGCTTACTTTTAAAGAAAGTGAAACTGATATTTACAAAGCTATTTCCGAGGTAAATAAATTAAATAAAAACAAAATAGCTCCTATAATTTTGTTAACCGATGGTAACCAAACCATTGGTAATAGCTACGAATTTATAAATAGTGCACAAAAAGTATATCCTGTTGTTTTTGGCGATACACTAAAGTATAACGATGTTAGTATAAGTCAATTAAACGTTAATAAATACAGTTATTTAAAAAACAAATTTCCAGTAGAAGTACTTTTAAATTATCAAGGTACAGAAGCTGTAACTACTCAGTTTTCAATTTATAACAAAGGGAAAGTTGTATTTACTGAAAAGGTTCAGTTTTCGCCTAATAAAACCTCGCAAACCGTTATTGCAAATTTAACATCAACCGAAGAAGGAGAGCAGTATTACACGGCGTCTGTAAAAACAATAACAAACGAAAAAAACACTAAAAATAATACAAAAACTTTTTCAATTACGGTAATAAACCAGCAAACAGAGGTGTTAATTGTAACTTCGTTTTTACATCCTGATGTTGGCGCATTAAAAAAAGCTATTGAAAGTAACAAACAACGTAAAGTAACACTAAAACAAATTACCACAATTTTAATGAAGATGTTTCTAATTCCAATTAGTTATTTTGTATCAACCAACTGGTTTGTTTTCGTCTGTTTTTGAAAAATTAAATCAAAATAAAAACAATTATTTTGTTATTTCTGGTTCAAATACCGATTGGCAATTTTTAAATAGTCAAAAAATTAGGGTTTTCAAAAAATGCGCTCTCATCAACCGAAAATTATACAGCCAGTTATAACGCCTAGTTTTCAAACTTTTTTGCAAAAAGACATCGGTTTCAATCAGTTTGCTCCTTTAAAAGACAAATTTGGCGAAGTTTTGTTTTCAAAAGAAAATGAAACCTTATTGTATCAAAATTAAAAGGAATTGAAACCAAGCAACCCTTATTAGCAACTTTTGAGCAAAACGAACAAAAAAGAGCTGTTTTGTTTGGTGAAAATATTTGGCAGTGGAGGGCGGCGAGCTTTTTAAACAACAATTCGTTTCAAGATTTCGATGATTTTATGGGCAATTTTGTGCAATATTTGTCGTCAACTAAAAAAAGAAATCGTTTAGAAGTAGATGCAAAACCTTTGTATAACGCAAATTCGAACATAAACATTTCCGCATTTTATACCGATAAAAACTACAATTTTGATGCCGCAGCAAATTTAGAAATCGTAATCACAAATTCTGAAACCAAAGAAATTAAAAAACTACCTTTTTCATTACTTAATAATTCTTATCAAGTAGCTGTTGAGGGACTTCCTTCAGGAAATTATACGTATCTGGTAACTGTTTTGGGGCAAAATATACACAAATCGGGTAAGTTTACAATTACCGATTATCAAGTAGAAGAACAATTTACCAATGCCAACACAGCAAAGGTTGCAACAATTAGCAAGCAGAACAGGAGGGAAGTTATTCTTTAAAAATCAGATTACTGATTTAATAAACGAATTAACAAATAACGAGGCCGTTTTATACAACTCAAAAATCAACCGTAAAAGGAACAAAATTTAATTGACTGGCGTTGGATTTTATTTTTGGCAATCGTATTACTATCAACCGAATGGTTTATTAGAAAATATTACGGTAAAATATAAAAAGACAATATTTATGAAATTTCATACAAGAAAGTGGGTAAAACCCGAAGACTTAAACCCAAATGGCACGTTGTTTGGTGGAAGATTATTAGAATGGATTGATGAAGAATTAGGTATTTATGCCATTATTCAGTTGGAAATACAAGAACGGTTACCAATATATGTCGGAAATAGATTTTGTAAGTTCGGCAAAACAAGGCGATATTGTAGAAATAGGAATGGAGGTTTTGGCTTTTGGAAACTCGTCTATCACTTTAAAATGTACTGTTAGAAATAAGTTAACACACAAAATTATTATTGAATTGATAAAATAGTAATGGTTGCCTTAGATGAGTGTGGAAATCCTAAAAAGCACGGCAAAACAAAAGTGGAATATGTTAAAGATAGGTTAAATAAATAACAATTTTCTTTTATTATTATTATGTTTGTTGTGGATAGATTTTTAAATTTTTATGAAAAGTGTTTTTATTACATTAATGTCTGCCATATTATTGATGCCGTCTATGAAAATAGATAGTGGTATTGTTATGCATAATAATGTTGTAGAAAGTCATTCTCACTTACAGACCGATAAAAATCATCATTCAAACCACAATCATAAAGAAGATTCAGAAAGTACAAAATCACATAGTGACCACCATTGTTGTGTTTTTGTTAGTTTTATAAACATTTTTTTACCCTCGGATATTGTTCAATTTAATTTTACAGATTTTATTAAATTAACAAGCAGTAATGATATTCTTTATAAAAATTCGTATTACTTATCGTATTTTAAAAGGCATTTTCAACCGCCTAAAATTTAATTCTATATTTCTCTTAATTGTTAGGAGAAAACAGTACTTTTAAGACTTTACCAACAGGTCTTTATTCATTGTTTTATTAGAATTAAATTTAAAAAAATATGTTAGATAACATTATAAAATTTTCAATTAAAAATAAATTGATTATTGGGGTGTTTGTACTAGCCTTAATAGGTTGGGGTGCATACAATGTACAACAATTACCTATTGATGCTGTGCCAGATATCACTAATAATCAGGTGCAAATTATAACTTCTGCACATCACAATCTGCTCAAGATATTGAACGTTTGGTAACATTTCCTATTGAAATGACCATGTCGAACATTCCTCATATTGAAGAAATTCGGTCTTTTTCTCGTTTTGGATTAAGTGTTGTTACCGTTGTATTTACAAGAAGCAACCGATGTGTATTGGGCAAGGCAACAAGTTAGCGAACGTTTAGCCGAAGCTTCAAACCAAATACCTGATGGTATTGGAACTCCAGAAATGATGCCTGTAACTACTGGGTTAGGGGAAATTTATCAATACACTTTATTTGCCGAAAAAGGATATGAAGATAAGTATTCTATAATGGATCTTCGTTCGTTGCAAGACTGGATTGTTCGCCGTCAATTACTAGGTTTAGAAGGTGTGGCCGATGTAAGTAGTTTTGGTGGTTATTTAAAACAGTACGAAGTTGCTATAGAACCTACGCAGTTACAAACTTTAGATGTTTAGTATTAGCGAAGTGTTCGATGCACTTTCAAAAAATAATCAAAACACAGGTGGGGCTTATATTGATAAAAACCCAAAAGCTTATTTTATTAGAAGCCAAGGTTTAATAGAAACCCCAGAAGATATTGAAAATATTGTTATTAAAACTACCGAAACGGAACGCCAATTTTAATGCGAGACATTGGTAAAGTACAGTTAGGGCACGCCGTTCGATATGGTGCTATGACAAGAAATGCTGATGGAGAAGTAGTAGGAGCTATTGTAATGATGTTGAAAGGAGCAAATGCTGCTAAGGTAATTAAAAACGTAAAAGAAAGAATAGAACAAATACAAGAAAGTTTACCTGAAGGAGTTACTATTCGTCCGTTTTTAGACAGAACAAAACTAGTAAATAAAGCTATAGGTACTGTAACTACAAATTTAATTGAAGGGGCTTTAATTGTTATCTTTATTCTAGTTTTATTACTAGGTAATTTACGTGCAGGGCTTATCGTTGCCTCAGTAATTCCACTGGCAATGTTATTTGCAATTAGTTTAATGAATATGTTTGGGGTTTCAGGTAATTTAATGAGCTTAGGAGCTATAGATTTTGGTATTATAGTAGATGGCTCGGTAATTATTGTTGAAGCAACACTACATTATTTAGGACTAAAAGCCTCTGGAACCAAGCTTACCCAAAAGCAAATGGATGAAGAAGTGTATGAATCTGCTTCAAAAATTAGAACAAGTGCCGCTTTTGGTGAAATTATCATTTTAATTGTATACTTACCCTATTTTAGCTTTAGTGGGTATTGAAGGGAAAATGTTTAAGCCAATGGCAATTACGGTAAGTTTTGCAATTTTAGGAGCCTTTATTTTATCGTTAACGTATGTACCAATGGTAAGTGCGTTGTTTTTAAACAAAACATAAAACATAAGAAAACAATTTCCGATAAGGTTAATTCAAAGCATTCAAAATATATACTCGCCAATGTTAGGTTTTGTTATTAAAAAACAAAATAAAAGTAGCTATAGGAGCGGTATTAATTTTCTTATTTAGTATTTTTACTTTTACTAGAATGGGGGCAGAATTTATTCCTTCTTTGGATGAAGGAGATTTAGCAGTACAAGCCATTGTGCCTACGGGTAGTGCATTGTCTTATACAGTGGATGTTTCAAATGAAGCCTCTAGGCTTTTATTAGAAGAATTTCCAGATGAAATTGAACAAATAGTAAGTAGAATTGGTTCGTCTGAAATTCCAACAGATCCAATGCCTATTGAAGCTTCCGATATCATTATTATTTTGAAAGATAAAAAGGAATGGACAAAAGCTAGCACAAAAAACGAGTTAACTGAAAAAATGCAAAAACTGTTAGAAGGGAACATACTAGGAGTTGCTTTTGGTTTTCAGCAACCAATACAAATGCGTTTTAATGAGTTAATGACGGGGGCTAGGCAAGATGTGGTTTTGAAAATTTATGGAGAAGATTTAGACAAACTAGTAAAATACGCAAATGAGTTAAGCAAAATTATTCCAAAAGTTCAAGGAGCACAAGACTTATATGTTGAAAAAATGACAGGTTTAAAGCAAATTGTAATCGACTATAACCGAAGCCAATTAGCATACTATGGATTAAATATTTCCGATGTTAACACGGCTGTGAATGCTGCTTTTGCAGGTCAAAGTGCAGGTTCTGTTTACGAAGGCGAAAAACGTTTTGACTTAGTCGTTCGTTTGGCAAAAGAAAGCCGTTCAAGCATTGAGGATATTAAAAAACTATACATTACTACGCCAGCAGGAATTCAAATTCCTTTAGCAAATGTAGCTAATGTAAGTTTTCAATCAGGTCCAAACCAAATTCAAAGAGACGATGCTAAGCGTAGAATTACAGTAGGTTTTAACGTTAGAGGACGAGATGTGGCAAGTATTGTTAACGAGTTAAAACAAAAAATAGGAGAGCAGGTAAAATTTGATGCAGGATATTATGTAACTTATGGCGGGACTTTTAAAAACTTAGAAGAGGCAAAATCTCGTTTAGGGGTTGCTGTACCAGTAGCATTGTTGCTTATTTTCTTCCTATTATATATTACATTCAAGTCGGTAAAACAAAGTGTGTTAATTTTTACAGCAATACCAATGTCTGCCATTGGGGGAATATTTGCACTATGGTTAAGAGGCATGCCGTTTTCTATTTCCGCAGGAATTGGGTTTATTGCCTTATTTGGTGTTGCCGTTTTAAACGGAATTGTATTAATTGCAGAGTTTAATAGATTGAAAAAAGAAGGACTTACAGACTTGATAGAAATTGTTAAAAAAGGTACTTCGGTACGTTTACGACCTGTTATTATGACGGCAGCTGT
Organism: Morinoia aosen; assembly: GCA_030386875.1. NCBI lineage: Eukaryota > Metazoa > Arthropoda > Malacostraca > Amphipoda > Talitridae > Morinoia > Morinoia aosen. Next base: position 58,672,516 of record JASJYW010000027.1, read on the forward strand.
GGCATCGTTAGGATTTTTACCAATGGCATTATCATCATCAGCTGGGGCAGAAGTTCAAAAGCCTTTAGCAACGGTGGTTATTGGCGGATTGGTGTCAGCAACTTTATTAACACTTTTAATTTTACCAATTTTGTATTTATTATTTGAAACAGTAAAACTAAAAAAAGTGAAAGTATCTAAAACGGTTGCGGTTTTAGCGTTATTTTTCAGCGTTTCCGTAATGCAAGCACAAGAAGTAAAGCAAGAACTTTCTGAACAGGATGTTATTGATTTAGCAGTAAGCAAATCGGTTTTACTTAAAAAAGCAGCCTTAAATATTGAAAAAAGCAAGGCTCAAATTTCAGGAGCCATTGCTTTAGATCCGTTAGGTGTTCAGTTTTTTGACGTAGGTGTTTCACCTGGAGTAAATGAACAAGAGCTTTCTGCCACTCAAAATTTTGGGTCAATACTTTCGCACATTCAAAATAGAAAATTAGCGAAAGCTAAAAACGATTTGCTAAAAACGGTGAACGAAGTTTCTAAAAAAGAAATATTAATGCAAGTAAAAAGCTTGTATCAGCAATGGAACTATTTGTACGGTTTAATTTCTTTAATGGAAGAACAACAATTAAATAGTGGTAAAATTAGTAAGATAGCAAATCAGTTAGAGCAATTAGGAGAAATAGGCGGCTTAGAAAGCGATTTAACACAACTACAATTTTTAGAAGTACAATCGCAAAAAAATCAAGTATATAAGCAGTTTATTGACACTGAAAATGAGCTGAAACAGTTGCTTCAAATTGATTATGCCATAAAGCCAAAAACGGAATATCCAGAGAAAAAAGCAATGCAAATGGCGTTTTCTAACGATAGTATTTCATCGTCTTTGTTAAGTGTTTTTGAAAAACGAAATACCGTTGCAGAAAAAGGAGTTGCGGCAGCAAAATCGGTTTATTTTCCTGAAATAACAGCAGGTGTTTTAAATAGAAAAACAGGAACAACTTATAACTATACAGGTTACATTGTTGGTTTGAATATTCCGCTTTCTTTTTGGTCTAACAGTGCAAAAATTAAAGAGCAAAAAATTATTAAAGAAGAAGTTGCTTTTGAAAACCAAGCACAAGCAACCACTATTAAAAATAATTTTGAAAGCTTAAAACAGCAAATTACCTATTTAGAAAAGGAAATTTTAGATATAGATAAAACTGTAGATACTGCTAAAAAGTTTATAAACAAGCTTCAATTAGCTTATAAATCTGGAGAAATAGATGCTTATAAATATAGCCAAAGTTTCGACTCGTATTTTAAAGTAATGCAAAATTATTTATCTCTAATAAACAATTATAATCAAACCGTAATTGCATACGAATATTACATAAACGAATAAAAAATGAAAAAAATAATCATATTATTAGTATTAGCAATGGCATTTGTTAGTTGTCATTCAAAAGGAGGAGATCATTCAGGGCACGATCATGCTTCAGAAGAAAAAAGTGAAAACAAGGAAGATAACCATGATGATGATGGGCATGACGACCATGAAGAAGGCGAAGAAAACCACGAAGGAGAACACGCAGAGGGTGAAAAAGAAATTCACCTAACAGCCGATCAAATTAAAACCGCAAAGTTAGAAATAGCTGCTGTTGAAAAAAGGAAGATAAGAGAGCGTGTATCGGTAACTGGTACTATTGAAGCACCGCCTCAAAACAAAGTAACGGTTTATGCACCTATGGAGGCTTTTGTTTATAAGTCAGATTTGTTATTGGGCGATAAAGTTAGCAAAGGGCAAACCGTAGCGGTTTTACAACACCCTAATTTTACGGAATTACAATATTCGTATTTAGAAGCTGTGAATAAACGAAATGTAGCAAGGGCTGATTATGAAAGAAAGAAAATGCTTTTAGAAAATGATATTACTTCAAAAAAATCGTTTCAAGCATCGGAAGGAGAATTTCGCTCTTTACAAAGTTTGGTTCAAAATTATGCATCACAGTTAAAAATGGCAGGTATTTCGGCTAGTTCGGTAGAAGCAAACGGAATTCAGCAGTACATATACATAAAAGCGCCTATTTCGGGTTATGTTGTTGAAACAAACTTAAGTCAAGGTCAGTTTTTAGCAGCAAATTCTGAAATGATGGAAATTATTGATAACGACCATTTACACGCAGAGCTAAATTTATTCGGTCCAGATATTACTCGAATTACAAAAGGAGATGAATTTGTGTTCAAACCATCGGGTGTAGATCAAGAGTACAAAGGTTACATAAAGTTAGTGGGGCAAAAAGTAGACGAAAGAACAAAAACCATTAACGTACACGGACATTTTGAAGATAAAGAAAAACGACTAAAATTCGGAATGTTTATAAACGCACAAATTTTACTAGGAGGTAAAGAGGTTTTTGCAGTGCCAGAAAATGCCGTAGTTGAAATTGAAAACGAAAAATTTGTTTTTGTAGCAGAAAGCGAAGATGAGTTTATTCCTTTAGAAGTAACAACGGGTTATACGGATAACGGATTCACAGAAATAAAAACTATTCAAGACAATAATTTTGATGTTAAAGTAGTAACCACAGGTTCGTATTTTTTACGAGGCAAGTTGTTACAAATGTCTGGAGGTTTGGACGACGGACATGCACATTAATTTTTAATGAAACAAAGTGCGATTAATAGTTTTAATCGCACTTTGTTTTTCATGTTTAATTATCTGATAATTTTATAAAGAAAGTAGCTATGTCAAAACATGTGCATTCAGAAAACGATGGTCATAACCACGACCACAATGGTATTTTTGGTGAAAATACCGAGCTTTATTTTGCAATTTTAAGTGGAGTCTTCTTCTTTTTAGGCTTACTATTTGAAAATTTAACAAGTTTCCCTTCGTGGGTTCCTTTATCAAGTTTTATCGCGGCCTTTTTCTTTGGTGGGTATTATACATTATTAGAAGCTATTGGTAAAATAAGAAAAAAAGAATTTGAAATAGATTTTTTAATGTTGGTAGCCGCAGCAGGAGCAGCTTATATAGGTAAGTGGGAAGAAGGGGGCTTTGTTATTGTTTTTATTTAGTTTGGGACATACTTTGGAAAAGTATGCAATGAATAAAGCTAAAAAGTCAATTGAGGCTTTGGGAGATTTATCTCCTAAAACTGCATTAGTAAAAATGGGCGATACCACACTAGAAGTACCTGTTGAAAAACTAAAAATTAACGACATTATTGTAGTAAAACCCAACACTAAAATTGCTGCCGATGGTGTCATTATAAAAGGGAATACAAGTGTAAACCAAGCCTCAATAACCGGAGAAAGCATTCCGGTTGATAAAACAGCAATTGCTGATGCCACTAATTTACCCGAGTTTACTACTATAAATAAAGATAACGTAGTTTACACAGGGACTATAAATGGCGATAGCGTTATTGAAGTAAAGGTATTAAAGTTAAGTGAAGACAGCACCATTTCACGTTTAATAAAAATGGTAAGCGAGGTTGAAACCCAAAAATCGCCCACACAATTATTAACCAAAAAGTTTGAAAAATGGTTTGTGCCAGCAGTTATTGTTTTGGTAATAGCCTTGTGTTTTGCGTATTTGGTTTTAGATGAAACTTTTAACGAAAGTTTGTACAGAGCTATAACGGTTTTAGTTGCTGCAAGCCCATGTGCATTGGCGATTTCAACGCCAAGTGCTGTGTTAAGTGGGATTGCAAGAGCCGCTAAAAAAGGCGTGTTAATTAAAGGCGGAAGAGCGTTGGAAGACTTAGGTAGTTTAACCACTATAGCTTTTGATAAAACAGGAACGTTAACCGAAGGAAAACCAAAACTAACCAATGCAATAGCCTTAAATAATTTTAATGAAGAAGCATTTTTACAGTTGGTTTTGGATGTGGAAAGTTTAAGCAATCATCCACTAGCAAAAGCTATTGCTAATGATATTAAAACGAAATACAACATTATAGTAACCAATTCAGCTTCTAATATTAAAGCGGTACAAGGGAAAGGAATTTTAGCAGAGTATAAAGAAAATCAGGTGCTTATTGGAAATCAAAAGTTAATGATTGAAAATTCTATTGAAATTTCCGAAACTATACAAAATCAGGTAATCGATTTATTAGAGCAAGGGCATACAGCAATGCTTGTAGCTTATAAAAACGAATTAATAGGGTTGTTAAGTGTAATGGATGTGCCTAGAGAAACGGCTAAGTCTACGTTAGAAAATTTGAAAAAAATAGGAATTCAAAGAATGATAATGCTAACGGGCGACCATCAAAACGTGGGGGATTCTATTGCAAAACAAATTGGTTTAACAGAGGCAAAAGGTGGTTTATTGCCAGAAGATAAAGTATCTGCCATTGAACAGCTAAAACAAAACAATACTAAAATAGCTATGGTTGGTGATGGTGTAAACGATGCCCCAGCAATGGCAAATAGCACTGTAGGTATTGCTATGGGCGCAGCAGGTAGTGATGTTGCTTTAGAAACAGCCGATGTTGCTTTAATGTCCGACAAAATTGAAAACTTACCTTTTGTAATTGGGCTTAGTAGAAAATCGAAAAAAATAATTAAGCAAAATTTATGGATAAGCTTAGGTATTGTAGCGGTTTTAATTCCAGCTACATTATTTGGTTTTGCTTCTATAGGTATTGCGGTTATGATTCACGAAGGCTCAACGTTAATTGTAGTTTTTTAATGCGTTACGATTGTTACGCTATAACTATAAATAAGTTGAAATAATGAATAGAATAGGAGCAGAATTGAATTTTCCAAAAAGAGGTATATTTTTTGTAGCATTAGCCGTTGTAATTTTAATTCTTCTTATAAAATCAACTATGACCATTAGCCCAGGAGAAGGAGGCTTTGTTTTTGAAACTTAGGCGATGGTATTGCTACTGTAAAGCTATCAGAATCGGAAAATAGTAAGGTAATTGTTATTGGTTCTGGTAAAAACGGAATGCCTATTATTTTAGGAAATCAATAAAAAGTTTATGTAGAAATAAACAAAAAAGCAGTGTATTTTCATACACTGCTTTTTTGTTTTATGCACCATAATTAATTTAAGCAAACTTGGTGCTTACTTTGTTTGCAATTCCCACAATTACTTCGATTGCTTTTATCATGCTTTCAACAGGAACGTATTCATAACGTCCGTGAAAATTATGTCCGCCAGCAAAAATATTAGGACAAGGCAATCCTTTGTATGATAATTGAGAACCGTCTGTTCCACCCCTAATAGGTTTAATTATTGGGGTAATACCTATTTCTTTCATTACTTCTTCAGCAATATCAACAATATGCATTACTGGAGTAACTTTTTCTTTCATATTATAATATTGGTCTTTTATTTCAACAGACACCAATTCTTTACCCAATTTGGTATTCAATGTATTAACAGCCTCTTTCATAAATTGTTTGCGTTTTTCAAACAAATTCATATCATGGTCACGAATAATATATTGCAATACGGTTTGTTCTACTTTTCCATTTACTGTGTGTAGATGAAAAAAACCTTCATAACCTGTTGTTTTTTCAGGCACTTCTTCCAAAGGCAACATAGCCATAAACTCATTGGCAATTAGCATAGAATTTATCATTTTTCCTTTGGCATATCCCGGATGAACTATTTTTCCGTTTATAGTAACTACGGCACCAGCTGCATTAAAGTTTTCGTATTCTAGTTCTCCTATTTGACTTCCGTCCATTGTGTATGCCCATTGTGCACCAAATTTTTCAACATCAAACAAATGTGCACCTTTACCAACTTCTTCATCAGGAGTGAAACAAATTCTAATGTTACCGTGTTTAATTTCAGGGTGCTGAATTAAATATTCCATTGCCGAAACAATTTCGGTAACACCCGCTTTGTCGTCTGCTCCTAAAAGTGTAGTTCCGTCTGTAGTAATTATGGTTTGCCCTTTATACTGAAGCAAATCTTCAAAATAATCAGGAGATAATATTATATTTTCTTTTTCATTTAAAACAATGTCTTTTCCATTGTAATTTTCATGAATTTGAGGGTTTACATTTTTTCCTGTAAAATCGGGCGAAGTATCAATATGTGCCACAAATCCAATGGTTGGTACTTCATAATCCAAATTACTTGGTAGGGTTGCCATAATGTAGCAGTTTTCGTCTAATTCTACATCTTGCATACCAATTTCTTTCAATTCTTCAACCAAAATTTTGGCTAAATTCCATTGTTTTTCGGTACTTGGAAAAGCTGGATTGTTAGGGTCAGACTCGGTATCAATAGTTACGTATTTTACAAAACGATTTATAATGTGCTGTTTGTTCATTTGTTTAAAAATTTTGGATGTTCAAAAGTATAAAAATTAATACTGTTGAAACTTTATTTTTGTTAATTAATGAATTATGAGTTCTATATTTTATAGATTATTTTCTTTAAAATAAGTAATAATTAAATCAACTACATAATTGTACGATTTTATACCGTGTTTTTGCTTATTTGCCTTTAAATAAGAGTTATAACCTTTTTTTATAACAGGTTCAATAGGGTTTTTATAACTGTTCCAAAATAAAGAACTTTCTTTAAAATCAACTAAAATACCTTTATTAACTTTTGATAAAAGCTGATTAGCAATGGTTTGGTCTCTTTTTCTTACTTCTGAAATACAATAACCAAAAGCCATTTGGTATCCAGAATATTTAAAATAAACATCAGTATTGTGTATAGAAGCTAAAAAGCCTACAAAATTAGCTTCGTTTTCAGCTGCAAAACCTATTTGATGTGCCATTTCGTGGCACGTGGTTGCAGGGAAACTTGTTTTGGGAACCATATTGTTTATTTGCGCTTCGCCAGTAATTGGGTTAAAATAGCCTGAAATACCAATATAAGTTTGTAATAAACTCATTAACGAACCTTTTACTGAAGGTTGCTTATACGTAAGTTGCTCATATTTTTTAGCTATGTTTTCATAACCAACGAAAGCTTTGGCGTAAATTTCTTTCTCGCTATATGGTGTAATTACCATTACGGTGTCGTTTTTTGTAATAGTTAATTGCAGTTTATTTAATTCAGAAATTATTTTTTCGGTAGTTATAGTAAGTTCTTCAGTTGTGTATTTTGAAGTTGAAAAGTTTAATACTTTTGATACAGGTTGCCGAAAATAATTTAGTCCCCAAAAAAAGTAAAAACAAAAATAAAGAAGCGATAAAAAAGAGGTGAATTTTAGTATTTGTAATAAAAGGTTGTTACATTTATTTTTAAATACTTTATAAATTATTAACAATACGTATATTACTGAAAAAATAACAACAACATCGCCAAAAGAAAAAGGCAACCAACCAAATAAAAACCGTAACGTGGTAGATAAATAAGGATAAATTCCGTTAGCGTAATAAAGCTCAACCCATTCTGGTTTTTGGCTTACAAATTGCACTAGTACAATTTGTACCCCCAATAAAAGTGTGTAAATTATATATTTTTTATATGCTTGCATAAAACATCAAAAATACGAAAGAAAAACAGAAGTTAAACGGTTGTTAACATTATAAACACAATTTTGTTAACAGTTTTTGTGCAAAAAGAAATTAAAAAATGCGCCTATAAGTTTCATTCTAAAAAATTACTTTTGCTCTCTATGGAAAAATTACAAACTGTCGCGTATAAAAAAAAATGATAGAGCTAGAATTATTAGCTTAGAAAAAGGTAAAATTCCGCCACAAGCGTTAGAATTAGAAGAAGCCGTTTTAGGTGCAATGATGATTGATAAAAAAGGAATTGACGATGTAATTGATATTTTGCATCCAGAAGCTTTTTACGATAGGCGTCATCAAGAAATTTATGCAGCAATTTATACACTTTTTCAAAATACCGAACCAATTGATTTATTATCGGTTTCCAATCAGTTAAAAAAAGACGGAAAATTAGACCTTGCTGGAGGCGATTTCTTTTTAATAAACCTAACCCAAAAAGTAGCCTCTTCGGCACATATTGAATACCATGCAAGAATTATTCTTCAAAAATTTATTCAGCGTAAATTAATATCGCTTTCAAGCGAAATTATTGAAAATGCCTACGATGAAACTATGGATGTTTTCGATTTGTTAGACAATGCCGAATCAAAACTATTTGAAGTAACACAAGGAAATTTAAAGAAAAGTTCTGAAAAAGCAAGCGATTTAGTACACCAAGCCTTGGTAAAAATTCAAGAAATTTCTAATAAAGAAGGAATGAGTGGTTTGGCAACGGGCTTTACAAAACTAGATGCGTTAACTTCTGGCTGGCAACCTTCCGATTTGGTAATTATTGCAGCACGGCCAGGTATGGGTAAAACGGCTTTTGTAATTTCTATGGCAAAAAACATGGCAATTAAGTTTAATTATCCAGTTGCTATTTTTTCGTTAGAAATGTCCTCAGTACAGTTAATTATGCGTATGATTTCTTCTGAAACAGGTTTAACTTCTGAAAAATTACGAAAAGGAAATTTAGAAGGACACGAATGGGAACAATTAAATGTAAAGGTAAAAGAATTATCGAACGCACCTATATTTATTGATGATACACCGGCACTATCAATTTTCGATTTACGAGCAAAAGCCCGAAGATTAGTATCACAACACGGTGTAAAAATATTAGTTATTGATTATTTACAGTTAATGACCGCAGGAGGCTCTGGCGGAAATAGAGAGCAAGAAATATCAACCATTTCCCGTAACCTAAAGGCTTTGGGGAAGGAGTTAGACATTCCTGTAGTAGCACTTTCTCAGCTTTCTCGTGCGGTAGAAACACGTGGCGGAAGTAAGCGTCCCGTTACTGTCCGATTTACGTGAATCTGGAGCCATTGAGCAAGATGCGGATATTGTAAGTTTTATTTACAGACCAGAATATTATGGAATGACCGAATGGGACGATGACGACCACACTCCGTGTAAAGGGCAAGGCGAATTTATTGTTGCAAAACATAGAAATGGTGGTTTGGATAATATTCGATTAAAATTTACAGGACATTTAGCCTTATTTTCCGACTTAGAAGAAAGTATTGGAGGCGAGTTTCATTCAAGTATGAACACTTTTTCAGATGAAATAACACCAAATAACCTTCCATCTGCGGAAGATGCTTTTGGTACAAATGATGATGATGTTCCTTTTTAAAATGAAAAAGCTGTTACTTTTATTTATATTAGTATCAAATTCGGTTTGGGCATCGTTTATTTACGTGCCTATGAGCCATGATAGTCAAAAAAATCATTTAAAAGCCTACGGAATTGTTTATTTTTCAATAGAAAAAGGTTTAAAAGCAAAATGGTTGTTAAATTACGATGGCGGCGCATTTTTAATAGAAAATAATGAAGTTGTAGTAAACGAAAGTAAAATTCGTGGGGTTTCTTTTCAGATAATTTCCGATGCTAAGGCACAGTTAATTTTAGAAGAAATTGCTTCTCCGTCAAAAAATATGGAAGCTGTAACCTTAGAAAAAGCTCCAAAAATAGCTGTATATTCCCCAAAAGACAAAATGCCTTGGGACGATGCCGTAACGCTAGTTTTAACCTATGCTGAAATTCCGTTCGATGTAATATACGATACCGAAGTGTTAAACGATAAATTGCTCTTGTACGAATGGTTACACTTGCATCATGAAGATTTTACAGGGCAATACGGTAGGTTTTACGGCACTTACAAAACCGCTTCGTGGTATATAAAAGGAAAGCAAGATGCTGAAAAATTAGCTAAAGAATTAGGGTTTACTAAAGTGTCGGAAGAAAAATTAGCCGTAGCAAAAAAAATAAGAGATTATGTAATTGGTGGCGGTTTTATGTTTGCGATGTGTTCGGCAACCGATAGTTTTGATATTGCCTTGGCTGCCGAAGGAGTTGATATTGCAGAAGCAATGTTTGATGGTGATGTTTCTGAACCCAATTATCAGTCGAAAATAGATTTTAATAAAACCTTTGCTTTTACAAATTTTGAATTGGTTAGAGACCCAACGATTTACGAATTTTCTAGTATTGATATGACTCGGAAACGTACCATAAGCAAAACTTCCGATTATTTTTCGTTGTTAGAGTTTTCAGCAAAATGGGATCAAGTGCCTACCATGTTATGCCAAAATCATACACAATTGGTAAAAGGTTTTATGGGGCAAACTACTTCTTTTGATAGTAATACGCTAAAACCAACCGTGCTTGTAATGGGTAAAAACAATAACAATAACGAAGCACGATATATTCACAGTACAAAAGGAAAAGGAATGTTTACCTTTTATGGCGGACATGACCCAGAAGATTATGAGCACAAAGTGGGCGACCCAAAAACGGAGTTAGAATTGCACCCAAATTCACCCGGTTATCGTTTAATTTTAAATAATGTATTGTTTCCCGCAGCAAAAAAGAAAGAAAAGAAAACTTAGAAAAAAGAACTAAATGGCGTTAAAATCAAATTCAAAATTACTTATTATTCTATCCTTTTTTTCGGTGTACGTTATTTGGGGTTCAACTTATGTACTTAATAAAATTTCGGTAGGCGAAATTCCGCCTTTTTTATTAGCGGCAACTCGATTTATATGTGCAGGTTTGCTTATTATGTTAATTTCAGTATTTATGAAATATAAGCTTACCATTACTAAAAAACAGTTGCAAAATTCAATTATTGCTGGGTTTTTATTTTTAGTTTACGGTAATGGCGTTTTTGTATGGGCGTTACGATATGTAGATAGTGGTTTTGCTGCACTTATTTCCTCTACACAACCGCTTTTTGTGCTTTTTTTAATGCGATTAATTGACGGAAAACGAATGCAACGAAAATCGGTTATTGGGGTTGTTTTAGGAATTTTAGGAATGTTTTTATTGGTAAGTCAGAAAGAAATTTCAACCCAAGAAAATAGCCTGCTAGGTATATTTATGCTACTAACTTGTGTGCTTAGTTGGAGCTACGGAAGCGTATTTGTTTCGAAGGCCGATTTGCCTAAAAACTCTTTTGTAACTACAGCATATCAAATGTTAATTGCAGGTGTAATGCTTTTAATAGTAAGTGTTTCTTTTAATGAAAACTGGGTTTCGCCAAGTAGTTTAAGTGGTAAAGTACAAATATCTATGATATTGCTTATTATTTTTGGTAGTATTGTTGCTTTTACAGCTTTTAATTACTTGTTAAAAGTAGTTTCTACTGAAAAAGTGGCTACTTCAGCCTATGTAAATCCAATAATAGCCTTGTTTTTAGGGTGGTATTTTTTAGATGAAGATTTCACAAATCAATCTATTGTAGCAGCAGTTATATTGCTTACAGGGGTTTATTTTATTACTTCCAGAAAAAGAAAAACCAAAGTTATTTCTAAAAAAATTACTTAAATATTTATCTTGTTAAATGTGATGTAAACAATTACTTTTGCTTAAATAAAAACAAATACAATGCCAACAACACAACAATTAGAAAGTTTTACACAACAAGTTCGTAGAGATATTTTGCGTATGGTACATGCCGTAAATTCGGGTCATCCTGGAGGTTCTTTAGGCTGTGCGGAATTTTTAACGTGTTTGTATCAAGAAATTATGGAATATTCAACCAATTTTTCTATGGATGGAAAAAACGAAGATGTATTCTTTTTATCAAACGGACATATTTCTCCTGTTTTTTATAGTGCTTTAGCACGTAGTGGCTTTTTTTCTGTAGATGAGTTGGCTTCTTTTAGAAAATTAAATTCTCGTTTGCAAGGGCACCCAACTACTCACGAAGGTTTGCCTGGTGTTAGAATAGCTTCGGGGTCTTTAGGGCAAGGAATGAGTGTTGCCATTGGTGCAGCAGAGGCAAAAAAGCTAAATAACGATGCCAAAATGGTGTATTCTTTACATGGCGATGGCGAATTGCAAGAAGGGCAAATTTGGGAATCGGCAATGTATGCTTCGGCAAAAAAAGTTGATAATTTAATTGCAACGATTGATTTAAACGGAAAACAAATAGACGGGGCAACCGATGATGTTTTACCTATGGGAAGCATAAAAGCCAAGTTTGAAGCCTTTGGGTGGGAAGTTTTAGAAATAAAACAAGGAAATAACATTACAGCTATTTTAGAAGGAATGGCAAAAGCCAAAGCCCTTAGCAAAAAAATCAAAACCAGTTTGTGTATTGTTATATACTGAAATGGGTAACGGAGTTGATTTTATGATGCACACACATGCTTGGCACGGAAAAGCACCCAACGATGAGCAGTTGCAAAGTGCGTTAGTACAAAACCCAGAAACTTTAGGAGATTACTAAAGTTTTATTCTATAAATTATGCTTAAAGAGTTTTTCAAATAAACTGAAAAACTCTTTTTTATTGCCTTAAATTAACTTTAAAGTGTAATATTCCTTTTATCTTTACAGCACAATAATTAGTTTTTATGAAAATAGGTATTGTTTGTTATCCTACTTTTGGAGGTAGTGGAGTAGTAGCAACCGAATTAGGAATGGCTTTGGCTCAAAAAGGACATGAAGTGCATTTTATTACGTACAATCAGCCTGTACGGTTAGATTTAATTTCACAAAACCTATATTTTCATCAAGTTTTGTTAGAAGAATATCCGTTGTTTCAATACCAACCTTACGAATTGGCTTTGTCTAGCAAAATGGTAGAAGTGGTTGAAAAACACAAATTAGAAGTTTTACATGTGCATTATGCCATTCCGCATGCTTATGCAGCTTTTATGGCAAAGCAAATGTTAAAAGAAAAGGGACTTTTTGTAAAGGTAGTTACTACTTTGCATGGAACTGATATAACCTTGGTAGGTAGCCACCCAACCTATAAAACAGCAGTAGAATTTAGTATTAATAATTCCGATGTGGTAACTGCAGTTTCAAACAATTTAAAAGAAACCACAAACAAATTATTTTCTATAAAAAATAATATTGAAGTAGTTTATAATTTTATTGATCAAGAAAAATATAATGCTGCTCATCAACAAGAATGCAAACGAATTGCTTTGGCAAAACCCAATGAGCGAATTTTAACGCATATTAGTAATTTTAGACCTGTAAAAAGGGGTGGAAGATGTGGTAAAGGTGTTTTATGAGGTTCAAAAAAAAATTCCGTCTAAATTATTAATGATTGGTGAAGGACCGGATAGAATAAAAGCAGAAAATTTAGCAAACGAATTAAACATTTCAAATAGTGTTATTTTTTTAGGAAACAGTTCTGAAGTGGCAAAAATACTTTGTTATTCTGATGTTTTTTTATTGCCTTCACAAACCGAAAGCTTTGGACTGGCTGCTTTAGAGGCAATGGCGGCAAGAACACCTGTAATATCTACAAATACAGGTGGTTTACCAGAGGTAAATATTAACAATGTAACAGGTTTTTTAAGCAATTTAGGAGACGTAAACGATATGGCAAAAAACACTATTTCTATTTTAAAAGACGATGCTATTTTACAGCGTTTTAAAGAAAATGCACAACAACATGCAAAAAAATTCTCTTTAGAGTGCATACTTCCTATTTACGAAAATATTTATAAAAACTGTTGTAAGTAATAATAATTAAAATACTTTTAGTCAATTATGCAGTTAACATATACGTTTTTTAGTATAAGCTGGTTATCCGAAGCAATTTTGTGCATCATATCTCCTTGTTTTGGTATAAAGTTTTCTTGAATCAAACTTTCGTTCATTAAATTATCTATGTCTTCTGAATGTTGTAAACCAAAGCAATGTCCCATTTCGTGAGAAATAACATTACTATTTAACACGCTAGATTTTTTAACAACAATCCAATTACCTGGAATTTGCGACCAGCCTTGAGCAGAAGTAATATTATCCACCAAATAAACATTTATAAAATTAGGGTTGTTAAATATACTTGTGCCTAGCAGGTATGCTTCGTTGCTGGTAGCAATTATATTTGAACTGGTGCTATTAATATAACTAAAACCAACATTTATAAAGAAGAATTTATGAGGGCTAAATGTGTTATTTAGCTTGTTAATAATACTATTAAGTCGGCTTGTGTAATTAACAGCTTCACTACCATCATCATTTCTTACAATATGAAAAAAAACATTAACACACTTTGTTGGTCCAGTATAAGTTGACTTTTCTACATAAGGAGGTATATAAATACCATCTTGCTGACAACTAATAAAGTTTGTAAGCATAATAAGTAATGCTAAGGAGGTTAAATTAGTAAGCATTCTGTAAAAATAACTTTTTTAAATTTATTTATTATAAAATATTAAACTTTCTTCAATTAGGTTGTTGTTTACTTTGCAATTTAATTGGTAATTTTCAATATCATTTAACAAAACAAAATTTACCTGTCTGGCAATATTCTTTTTATCGTGTTTTAATAAAGTAATAATTTCGTTAAAATCGGTTAAAGAAATTTCGGTTTTTCCGAAAATGGTTTGTATTACTTTTTTAATTTCGTCTAGCTTATTTTCAGGAAAGCCTAATAATTTGTTAGAAATATAGCACTCGCAAACCATACCAATAGCAATGGCTTCTCCGTGTGTTAGGTTTTCTTTTTCATTGTTTTTTAAAAAATAAGACTCAACAGCGTGTCCAATAGTATGCCCAAAATTTAACACTTTACGTATATTTTTTTCTTTAGGATCTTTTAAAACAATATCATTTTTTATAGAAATAGATTCTCTTATTAAATAATTGATATTTAAATTTTTAGATTTACTTACTTCATTAAAAAGATTAATATTTTTAGTTAGTCCGTATTTAATAATTTCAGCCATACCCGAGCGTATTTCTCGTGGCGTAACGGTTTCTAAATATTGCTTGTCAATAAGTACCATTTCAGGATTTGCAAACACCCCAACTTGATTTTTTAAAACGCCTAAATCAACCCCCGTTTTACCTCCAATCGAAGCATCCACCATTGATAAAAGTGTTGTAGGAATGTTTATAAAATGAATGCCTCGTTTATAAGTTGAAGCTACAAAACCACCCAAATCGGTAATTACGCCGCCACCTAAATTAATTAATAAACTTTGCCTATCAGCACCCAATTCCGTTAAGGCTTTCCAAACACCAATACAGGTTTCTATGCTTTTATGAACTTCGCCAGCTTCAATTTCAATTACCTCAATAGGTATATTTTCCACCTCCAAATTAGCCATAAAAACAGGATAACAGTGTTCCATCGTATTTTCATCTACTAAAATAAAAATAGAAGAATAGTTGTTTTTTTTAATAGTACTGTTTAGTTTTTTATAGCCACTTTCTTCAAAATAAATAGTATAGCTTTCGGCGTTAATTGGTTCCATTTTATGTAAAATTACAAGGGCAAATTTAAAAGTAAAAAAATTAATTTTTGTCAGATAGGTAGTTTATATTTGCGATATTTTTTTAATAACAGTAATTAAATGAAACTTTTTGATAATACTGAGGTGGCTTTTTCTTTAAAGTCTGATTCTGAATTAGAACGTGCTTACTTTTTATTTAAGATGATACAAAGCCAACCTATGGTTCGTATTGGTACAGCAGTTACAAACTTTGCGTTAAAGGTGCATTTGCCAGTTGAGGGTTTAATTCGCTCTACAGTTTTCGATCATTTTTGTGGTGGCGTTACAGAAGAAGATTGCTTACCAAGTATTGAAAAACTACACACAAAAAAAGTGCATTCGGTTTTAGATTATTCTGTTGAAGGGAAAGAAGATGAGGAAGATTTTGATAAAACCGTTACCAAAATAGTAAAAATTATACAATTTGCGAAAGAAAAAGGAGCTATTCCGTTTGCGGTTTTTAAGCCTACGGCTTTTGGTAGGTTCGATTTATATAACAAAATAACCGAAAAAAAATCGCTTACTGTTGAAGAACAAAAGGAATGGAATAAAGTTGTAGAGCGTTATCACACGGTATGTAAAGAAGCTGTAAAACATAATGTTCCTTTGTTAATTGATGCCGAAGAAAGTTGGATGCAAGGTGCCGCTGATGATTTAATAGAAGAGTTGATGGAAATTTACAATAAAGAAAAAGCCATTGTATTCAACACTTTGCAAATGTACAGACATGATAGGCTTGCTTATTTAAAAGAACTTCACCAACGAGCGTATCAAAAAGGGTTTCATATAGGTATGAAAGTGGTTCGAGGTGCTTATATGGAAAAAGAACGTGCACGTGCGAAAGAAAAAGGAATTGAATCACCAATATGTAAAGACAAACAAGCTACAGACGATAATTACAATGCAGCCATTTTATATATGATGGAGCATCAAAAAATGGCGTTATTTGCAGGTACTCATAACGAAGAAAGCTCGTATATGCTAAAAGATTTGGCTGAAAAATTTAATATAGAGCGCAACCATAAACATTTGTGGTTTGGGCAGTTGTATGGTATGAGCGACCATATTTCGTTCAATTTAGCTAAGGAAGGTTATAATGTTGCTAAATATGTTCCTTTTGGTCCTGTGAGAGATGTTATGCCTTATTTAATTAGGCGTGCAGAAGAAAATACTTCTGTTGAAGGACAAACCAGCAGAGAGCTTAATTTACTAAAAATTGAACGTGAGCGCAGAAAGTTATAACGAATGGCTACAACAATACAAGAAGTAAAAGAGCTATTAAAAAAAAATAAAAAACGATTGGCTAAAGAATTAAGCCAAAGCAAAGAAGCCGTTTTTTTAATAAAAAAATCAATTCGTACGCCATTAAATACCCAAGAAAAAGAAAAGGTAAAAGAACAATTAATAGACATTTGTAAAGCTATACCAGCCTTTGCAATTTTCTTATTACCAGGTGGTTCACTACTATTACCATTACTTATAAAATTAATTCCTACAATTTTACCTAGTGCTTTTAGAGAAGATGATAGCGAGGAAGAAGATATAATTGTAAAATAATTAATTATTTATCGAATTCAATTAATTTAAAAACCTATTTTTGCAACTTCAAAAAAAAGCAACTATGCAATCCATAAGAAATATTGCTATTATAGCACACGTAGACCACGGAAAAACTACTTTGGTTGATAAAATTATTGATCAGGCTAAAATTTTAGACGATCGTAAAGAACGTACTGATTTATTACTAGATAATAACGATTTAGAACGTGAAAGAGGAATTACAATTTTGTCTAAAAACGTATCCGTAAATTACAAAGATGTAAAAATTAATGTAATTGATACTCCAGGTCACGCCGATTTTGGAGGAGAAGTGGAGCGTGTTTTAAAAATGGCAGACGGAGTTTTATTATTGGTTGATGCTTTTGAAGGGCCGATGCCACAAACTCGTTTCGTTTTAGGAAAAGCAATTGAATTAGGCTTAACACCAATTGTGGTGGTAAATAAAGTTGATAAAGAAAACTGTACGCCCGATTTGGTGCACGAAAAAGTGTTCGATTTAATGTTTGCCTTAGAAGCTTCTGAAGATCAGTTAGATTTTACAACTATTTATGGTTCTGCTAAAAATGGTTGGATGAGTACTGATTGGAGAGATGAAAAAGAAAATATTATAGATTTATTAGATGCAGTAATTGAATCCATTCCTGAAGCGCCTTACCGAGAAGGTTCTCCGCAAATGCAAATCACTTCGCTAGATTTTTCTTCTTTTACAGGAAGAATTGCAATTGGGCGTGTGTTTAGAGGCGATTTAGAAGAAAATAAAGAATACATGCTTTGTAAAGCAGATGGCTCTACTAAAAAAGTTAGAATTAAAGAATTACACGTATTCGAGGGTATGGGTAAGGCAAAAGTAACTAAAGTAAGAAGTGGTGACATTTGTGCTATTACAGGTATTGAAGGTTTTGAAATTGGCGATACCATTGCCGATGTAGAAAAACCAGAAGCATTGCCAAGAATTGAGGTAGACCAACCTACAATGAGTATGTTGTTTACTATTAATAATTCGCCATTTTTTGGTAAAGAAGGTAAGTTTGTAACTTCTCGTCATCTTAGAGATAGGTTGTTTAAAGAAATGGAAAAAAACCTAGCCTTACGCGTTGATGAAACCGATACTGAAGATAAATTTAATGTATTTGGTCGTGGAGTTCTTCACTTATCAGTTTTAATTGAAACCATGCGTAGAGAAGGGTATGAGTTACAAGTAGGAAGACCACAAGTAATTTTAAAAAATATTGACGGAGTAAAGTCAGAGCCATACGAAACTTTAACAATTGATGTTCCTGAAGAAGTAGCTTCAAAAGCTATTAACCTAGTTTCTTTACGAAAAGGAGATTTATTGGTAATGGAACCTAAAGGAGATTTACAACATTTAGAATTTACCATTCCTTCACGTGGCTTAATTGGGTTACGAAATAAAATTTTAACAGCTACCGCTGGGCAAGCAATTATTAACCACCGTTTTAGTGAGTACGGACCTTATAAAGGCGATTTTTCAGAAGAATTAAAAGGAGCAATCGTATCTTCAGAAACAGGAAAAGCAACCGCTTATGCTATTGACAGATTGCAAGATAGAGGGAAGTTTTTTATAGACCCAAATCAAGAAATATACAAAGGGCAAGTTGTGGGAGAAAACAGCAAGTCGGACGATATGGCGGTAAACCTAATTAAAGGAAAAAAATTAACCAACGTACGTGCTTCAGGTTCTGATGAAGGTGTTAAAATTGCACCAAAAATCGATTTTTCGTTAGAAGAATGTATGGAATATATCAGGGAAGATGAATATTTAGAAGTTACACCGGAAAGCTTGCGTATGCGTAAGATTGACTTTAGGTAAAAAGCCTTTTAAAACCGAAACTTGTAAAGTGAATTTTGAGCAACTCTTTACGTTATTTAATCAAAGTATTTTAGAAGGTACCTTTGTGAAAATTACGTTAAGTAAGCCTATAAAAAAAAGCAATGCTTTACAAAACGTGTACCTGCGTAAAGTATTGCTAAAAGAACAAGAAGTATATCAGTTTTTGTACAGAAACAAAACAAACGATATCACTAAAAACTATTCATTTTCAGAAGCTATTGCAGAGTTAGAGGAATTGTTATACAATGCTTTTAAAGCGGCTGTATTATTTACTTTAACGAACGATTTACAAGTATTTATTTCAAAAAAAGGACAAGTTAGCTACAAAGAAACTACACCTAGTTTTAAAAACAAACTACCAGAAACGCACGATAAGCCAAAAGAACGATTCACCGAAACTGAAGATTACTTAATTCATTTAGGAATAACCGATAAAAACCGAAAAGTTATTCCTAAAATGGCAGATAAATATAGGCAAATAAATAAGTATTTAGAAATTATTGAAAGCCTATTAAAATCGGCTAATTTTTCTAAAAACAGTACCATTGTAGATATGGGTTCTGGCAAAGGATATTTAACCTTTGCATTGTATAACTATTTGGTAAATAAAAAAGGATTTAACGTTACCGTAGTGGGTATAGAATTGCGTAAAAACTTGGTAGAGTATTGCAACAAAATTGCTAAAAAATCAGGATTTACAAATTTATCGTTTATAGCAAAACCTATTGAAGCATACGATAACGATAAAATAGATATTTTAATAGCTCTTCATGCTTGCGATACGGCAACAGATGATGCCATTTTTAAAGGCCTACAAGCGCATTCCGAACTAATTATTTGTGCACCGTGTTGTCATAAACAAATTCGTCAGCAAGTAAAAGGGAAGGAGCAGAAAAGTCCGTTATTAAAATACGGAATATTTAAGGAACGTCAGTTTGAAATGGTAACCGATACCATTCGTGCATTAATTTTAGAAAAAAACGGTTATAACACCAAAGTTTTCGAGTTTATAAGTAACGAACATACTCGGAAAAACGTAATGTTAACGGCTTCAAAATCATCTAAAAAAATAAATGTAAATAAAATAAGTGATAAAATTAATCGCTTAAAAAGTGAATACCAAATAAGCGAACATTACTTAGAAAGTTTATTTTAAATATTTTTAAATTCATTTGGAATATTAAAAATAAAATTTAGATATTTGTTGCAATAAGAAAGAACATGAATTTTACTCAAGCACATCATCATCATTTTTATAATTGCTATCAAGCGATTTAGAAATGTATTGAGTAAAAAAATCAACATATTTATAAACCCGTTTGAGCAAATCAAACGGGTTTTTTCGTTTAAAACCACATTTGCTCAAGCATTAAACCAAACAAAATGAGTAATTTAAGAATAGCAGTACAAAAAGCAGGAAGATTGAATGAAGATTCAATGAAAATCTTAAAAGACATTGGTATTTCTATTGATAACGGAAAAGACCAATTAAAAGCTTCGGCAAGAAATTTTCCTGTAGAAGTGTTTTACCTTAGAAATGGCGATATTCCTCAATATTTACGAGACGGAGTAGTAGATGCAGCCATTATTGGAGAAAATGTATTGATTGAAAAAGGCAACGATTTATCAATCGTAGAACGCTTAGGGTTTTCTAAATGCAAAGTGTCTATTGCAGTACCAAAAGAATCTAATGCAACCTCTTTAAAAGATTTAAACGGAAAAAAAATAGCAACTTCGTATCCAGAAACTGTAAAAAAGTTTTTACAACAGCAAAACATTAATGCACAGTTGCACATCATTAATGGCTCGGTAGAAATTGCGCCAAATATTGGTTTGGCAGACGGTATTTGCGACATCGTTTCAAGCGGAAGCACCTTATTTAAAAACGGTTTAAAAGAAATTGAAGTATTATTACATTCAGAAGCCGTTTTAGCAGCTTCGCCTAAAATTTCGGAAGAAAGAAAAGCTATTTTAAACAAAATTCAGTTCAGAATTCAGTCGGCTTTAAAAGGACGAGAATCAAAATACGTGCTATTAAACGCACCGAATGAAAAATTAGAGAAAATTGTGTCAATATTGCCAGGTATGCGTAGCCCAACAGTATTGCCTTTAGCCGAAAAAGGCTGGAGTTCTGTACACACGGTAATTAATAAAAACGATTATTGGGAAATTATTGAAGAATTAAAAAACAATGGCGCAGAAGGGATTTTAGTATGCCCAATTGAAAAAATGGTCTTATAAAAAAAATACAATTATTATGAAATTTATAAACAATCCGCCAAAAAAAGATTGGGAAGCAATTTTAGAAAGACCTACAAAAAAGGTAGATGATATAGAAACAACCGTAAACCAAGTATTTACCGATGTACAACAAAATGGTGATGCTGCAATTGCAAAATATACTGCTATGTTTGATGATGTTTCTTTAAAGAATACTATTGTTTCTCAAAACGAAATAGAAGAAGCTATAAATTTAATTCCAGAAGATTTAAAAGATGCTATAAACCTTGCAAAAGAGAATATCACAAAGTTTCACGCAGCACAAAAAACCGAACGAGTAGCTGTAAAAACAACACAAGGCGTGTTTTGTTGGCAAGAAAAAAGACCGATTCAAAAAGTCGGTTTATACATCCCTGGCGGAACAGCTCCGTTATTTTCCACTGTGTTAATGTTGGCAATTCCAGCTCAAATTGCAGGTTGTAAAGAAGTTGTTTTGTGTTCGCCACCCAATAAAGAAGGTAAAATTCATCCCGCAATTTTGTATACAGCAAACTTGTGTGGCGTTACCAAAATAATAAAGGTTGGCGGTATTCAAGCAATTGCAGGGTTTACTTTTGGCACAGAAAGCATCCCTAAAGTATCTAAAATTTTTGGACCTGGAAATCAGTTTGTAACTGTTGCCAAACAATTGGCTACAAAATACGGCGTGGCCATTGATATGCCTGCTGGTCCTAGCGAATTGTTAGTCGTTGCTGATGATTCTGCAAACGCAAGTTATGTAGCTTCTGATTTATTGAGCCAAGCAGAACACGGTACCGATAGTCAAGTTGTGTTGGTTTCTGATTCTACAGAGTTTATCAATCAAGTTTCTAACGAATTAGAGAAGCAACTTTTGGAATTACCACGTATTGATATCACTAAAAAAGCTTTAGAAAGTGCCAAAGCTGTTTTATTAGAAGATGTAAATGAAGCTATGGAATTTATAAACAGCTACGCACCAGAACATTTAATTATCAACACGAAAAACAATGCTTTTTTTGCTGATAATATAGAAAATGCTGGTTCGGTTTTTATTGGAAATTATACACCAGAAAGTGCGGGCGACTATGCTTCAGGAACAAATCATACTTTACCAACAAATGGCTTTTCTAAAGCGTATTCAGGGGTGAATTTAGACAGTTTTACCAAAAGTATTACCTTTCAAAAGATAGAAAAAGAAGGTTTACAAAACATTGGTAAGGCAATTGAGTTAATGGCAGAAGCGGAAGGATTACAAGCACACAAAAACGCGGTTTCTATCCGTTTAAAAGATTTATAATAATGGATATTTTAAATTTAGTAAGAGAAAATATAAAGCATTTAAAGCCGTATTCATCCGCAAGAGATGAATATAAAGATGCCAATAGCAACCAAATGATTTTCTTAGATGCAAATGAAAATCCGTTTGAAAATGGCGTTAACAGGTATCCAGACCCGCAACAAAATAAAGTAAAAGAGTTTTTATCAGCAATTAAAAAAGTTGATAAACAAAATATTTTATTAGGCAACGGAAGTGATGAAGTATTAGATTTAATTTTCCGTGCTTTTTGTGAACCGAATAAAGATAATATTATCACCTTACCACCAACATATGGAATGTATGATGTGTTGGCAAATATTAATGCTATTGAAAATCGAAAAGTGTTACTAACGGATGATTTTCAGCCAAAAGTAAACCAGATTTTAGAAGCCTTGGATGCGAATAGTAAAATTCTGTTCTTGTGTTCGCCAAACAATCCGTCAGGGAATAGTTTTTCAATGAAATCAGTAGAGCAATTACTAACAAAATTTAAAGGTTTAGTAGTTATTGATGAAGCGTATATTGATTTTTCATCAGAAAAAAGTTGGTTAGAAAGATTATCAGAATTTCCAAATTTGATTATCACACAAACGTTATCAAAAGCGTATGGTTTGGCAGGAATTCGTTTGGGGATTTGTTACGCATCAACCGAAATAATTTCTATTTTAAACAAAATAAAACCACCATATAACGTAAACGAATTAACACAACAAAAAGCTATTGAGCGTTTGCAAAAAACGGAGGAAGTTGAGAAGGAAATTTCAGAAATCATCAATCAAAGAACTTTATTAGTAAGGGTTTTAAAAGAAATTCCGTACATTAAAAAAGTGTATCCAACAGATTGCAATTTTGTTTTGGTAAAAGTAGATGACGCTACAAAACGCTACAATCAATTAATAGGAAAAGAAATTGTAGTACGTAACAGAACTACGCAACCGTTGTGCGAAAATTGTTTGCGATTTACCATTGGTACAGTAACAGAGAATGAGAAATTGATAAAAGAACTTTTATCAATTTCGAAATCCTGAACTTGATTCAGGAACTTTAAAAAGATGAGCATAAAATGAGTATTGATAATCAAAAATATTACTGTTATATTCTAACAAATAAGAACAAAACAGTATTGTATATTGGTTACACAGATAACTTAAAAAGAAGAATTGAACAACACAAGAAAGGAAGTGGAGCTTTGTTTACAAAAAAGTACAATGCTACTGAACTAATCTATTTTGAAGTGTTTGCAAGTAAGCAGGAAGCTAAAAAGAGAGAAAAACAGTTAAAAAATTGGCACAAAGAATGGAAATGGAGTCTTATAAAAGAATCTAATCCAGAATTAAAGGTGTTGGATAATTATTAAACAGATCCTGAAACGAGTTCAGGATTGATTAACAAGTTAATCATGAAAAAAGTATTATTTATAGACAGAGATGGAACGTTGGTCTTAGAACCAAACAATTATCAATTAGATAGTTTAGAAAAGTTAGAATTTTACCCAAAAGTTTTCCGTTACCTAGCAAGAATTGCTGAGGAATTGGATTACGAATTGGTAATGGTAACCAATCAAGATGGATTGGGAACAGATTCTTTTCCTGAAGATACATTTTGGCCAGCTCAAAATAAAGTGATTCAGGCTTTTAAAAACGAAGGCGTAGCATTTGCTGCGGTGCATATTGATAAAACTTTTCCGCACGAAAATGCCGATACTCGTAAGCCAAGAACAGGTTTGTTAACGCAGTATTTTGACAAAGAAAAATACGATTTAAAAAATTCTTTTGTGCTAGGTGATAGAATTACCGACATGGAATTGGCTAAAAATTTAGGAGCAAAAGGAATTTTTTTATCAGAAAATCCAGAATTGGGAGCTGACGAAATAGAGGCTGATGTAAAAGCCATTCACGATTGTATTGTATTAACTTCTACCGATTGGAAAGAAATTTATGAGTTTTTAAAGTTAGAAGATAGAGTTTCGGAAATCATAAGAAATACCAACGAAACTAAAATTTATATCAAATTAAATTTAGACGGATCAGGTAAAAATAATATTGATACAGGATTGAAATTTTTTGATCATATGTTGGATCAAATTGGTCGTCATGGAGCAATGGATTTAACCGTAAAAGTGGATGGAGATTTAGAAGTTGACGAGCATCACACCATGGAAGATACTATGATTGCTTTGGGAGAATTGTTCCATAAAGCATTAGGAAATAAATTAGGAATAGAACGTTACGGATTCTGTTTGCCAATGGACGATTGTTTGGCACAAGTAGCGGTTGATTTTGGAGGAAGACCTTGGATTGAGTGGGATGCCGAATTTAAAAGAGAAATGATTGGCGATATGCCAACCGAGATGTTTTTTCACATATTTAAATCGTTTACAGACGGAGCAAAATGCAATTTGAATATTAAAGCAGAAGGAAAAAATGAGCATCATAAAATAGAAGGAATTTTTAAAGCCTTTGCAAAAGCCATGAAAATGGCTGTAAAACGTGATGCGAATAAAATGTTTTTACCCTCAACAAAAGGAATGTTATAAATGAAATTAGTAATAATAGATTACGGGGCAGGAAATATAAAAAGTATTCAATTTGCATTTAAAAGGTTAGGAATAGATGCCGTTTTATCGAATAATGTCAATGAAATTCAATCAGCCGATAAAATCATTTTCCCTGGTGTTGGTCAGGCAAGTTCAGCAATGAAAATGTTGCAAAAAAGTGGTTTAGATAAAGTAATTCCAACGCTAAAACAGCCTGTTTTTGGAATTTGTTTGGGAATGCAATTAATGTGTAAGTCAACTGAAGAAGGAAATACAAAAGGCTTGGGCATTTTTAATGTTGCTGTAAAACGGTTTTCAAACAAAGTAAAAGTTCCGCAAATGGGTTGGAATGTAATTTATAGTTTAAAGTCCGATTTATTTAAAGGAATAAAAGAAAAAGAATTTATGTACTTGGTACATAGCTTTTATGCCGAAACTTGCCAAGAATCAATTGCAACCACAAATTATGAAATTGAGTACGCCTCGGCTTTACAGAAAGATAATTTTTATGGAGTACAATTTCATCCAGAAAAATCATCATTAGCAGGAGCACAAATCTTACAAAATTTTTTGAACTTAAAACTTTAATTTATCACATCTAATACTCAAATAATGAGAATCATACCAGCCATAGATATCATTGACGGAAAATGCGTTCGTTTAACCAAAGGTGATTATAATACCAAGAAAATTTATAACGAAAATCCGTTAGAAGTTGCTAAAGAATTTGAAGCTTCGGGGATAAAGTATTTGCACGTAGTAGACTTAGACGGAGCTAAAGCAAGTACCATTATCAATTATAAAATTTTAGAACAAATTGCTTCTAAAACAGCTTTAAAAATTGATTTTGGAGGTGGTTTAAAGGCTGATAAAGATTTAGAAATTGCTTTTAATTCAGGAGCAAATCAAATTACAGGAGGAAGTATTGCAGTTAAAAATCCTACCATTTTTGAAAGCTGGATAGAAAAGTTTGGAGTTGATAAAATTATTTTAGGGGCTGATTTTTATCCTGATAATTTAGGAGGAAAAATAGCTACAAATGGTTGGCAAGAAGAAAGTAATTTGGCTTTAAATCCGTTTATTTCAGAATACAAACAAAAAGGAATTGAATATGTAATTTGTACAGATATTTCAAAAGACGGAATGTTACAAGGCCCAAGTTTTGAAGTGTATAAAGAAATTTTGTCAGGAGTGAAAAATTTAAAATTAATTGCTTCCGGGGGAATTTCTACTTTTGATGAATTACCTAAATTATCAGCAATTGGGTGTGAAGGTGTTATTATTGGAAAAGCTATTTACGAGAATAAAATTAGCTTAAAACAGCTAGAAAACTTCATTTTAAATACATAATATGCTTACAAAAAGAATAATTCCTTGTTTAGATATTAAAAACGGACGTACCGTAAAAGGTGTTAATTTTGTGAATTTAATTGATGCTGGAGACCCAGTTATGTTGGCAAAACAATATGCTGAATTAGGTGCTGATGAATTGGTTTTTTTAGATATTTCGGCAACATTAGAAGGTAGAAAAACCATGCAAGAATTGGTTTTAAAAGTAGCAGAACAAGTAAATATTCCTTTTACAGTGGGCGGTGGAATAGCATCGGTTGAAGATGTGGATGTTTTGCTACAATGTGGTGCCGATAAGGTTTCTATCAATTCATCGGCTGTAAAAAATCCTGATTTAATTAACAAATTAGCAGATAAATTTGGAAGTCAATGCGTTGTAGTTGCCATTGATGCAAAACAAATTAATGGCGAATGGATAGTGCATTTAGCTGGCGGAACAATACCAACGAAACTTAATTTATTCGATTGGGCAAAAGAGGTAGAAAAACGTGGTGCAGGCGAAATTTTATTTACATCAATGAATAACGATGGAACAAAAAAAGGATTTGCAAACAAAGCCTTAGCAAAACTTTCAACCAAATTGAATATACCCATTATTGCCTCTGGTGGTGCGGGAACTATTCAGCATTTTGTAGATACTTTTAAAGATGGAAAAGCCGATGCAGCTTTAGCAGCAAGTGTATTTCATTTTGGAGAGATAAAAATTCTAGATTTAAAACAAGAATTAAAAAAACAGGGAATTCCTGTGAGATTATAGCATATGAAAATAGATTTCAATAAAAATAGTAACAGATTAGTGCCAGCAATTATTCAAGATGCAACCACAAAAAATGTTTTGATGTTGGGCTATATGAATGAAGAAGCCTTTGAAAAAACGCAAGAAACTAAGTTAGTAACATTTTTTAGCAGGACTAAAAACCGATTGTGGACAAAAGGTGAAGAAAGTGGTAACGTGTTAAATTTAGTGGACATTAAATTAGATTGCGATAATGATACTTTACTAATTCAGGTAAATCCTAACGGACCAACATGTCACAAAGGCTCAGATACTTGTTGGGGAGAAAGCAACAATACAAATTATGGATTTTTATCAAAACTTGAAGATACTATTAAAAACAGAGTAAGTAGCGGTGATGAAGAAAAATCGTATGTGGCGAATTTATTTGCCAAAGGAATTAATAAAATAGCTCAAAAAGTAGGAGAGGAGGCAGTAGAGACCGTAATTGAAGCTATGGATAATAACGATGAATTGTTTTTATACGAATCGGCAGATTTGTTATTTCATTATTTAATGCTATTACACGCAAAGGGATTTACATTAAACGATGTTATAACTGTTTTACAAAGTAGAGAAAAGTAAAGTTATTCTATCATTTTTAAAATTTCTGCAAGTATTGTGTTTACATCGGCTGTGTAATTAAACCACAAAATAGTTGAATCTTTTTTAAACCAAGTAAGTTGCCGTTTAGCAAAACGTCTTGTATTTTTTTTAATTTCTGAAATAGCAAATTCTTGTGTGAAATCTCCATCTAAATAAGAAAATAACTCTCTGTACCCAACAGTTTGCAAGGCATTTAATTCTTTGTGGTTGTATAGGTTTTTCGCTTCTTCTAGCAAGCCATTTTTAAGCATTATATCTACACGTTGGTTTATTCTACTGTAAATAATTTCCCTGTCGGCTATTAACCCAATTTTTATGCTATTAAAATTACGGGGAGTTTTGAATTTGTTTTTAAATTCAGAATACGGAATACCTGTGCCAATGCAAATTTCTAACGCCCTAATTAAACGATGTGGATTGTCAATTGCAATGGTATTATAGGTTTCTGCATCTAAAGTTTTTATTTTTTTTTGAAGAGATGTAATTCCTTTTTCCTGTAATTCTGAAGTTAAATTTTCTCTAATTTTTGGATCAACTTCAGGAAAATAGTCTAATCCGTTTAAAACCGCATCTACATACAAACCACTACCACCAACCATTATTTGAACCTTGTTTTTTAAAAATAGTTCTTCTAATTTTTTAAGGGCATCTTTCTCAAAATCACCAACATTGTAATCGTTAAAAATACTTCGGTTTTGTATGAAATGATGATTTATTGCTGCCAATTCTGAAGGCTCTGGCACAGCAGTTCCTATGCTCATTTCTTTGTAAAACTGACGAGAATCGCAAGAAATAATTTCAGCCTTAAAATGTTTTGCTAACTGAATACTTAACGCTGTTTTACCAATGGCAGTAGGTCCAACAATGGTTATTAACGTGTTTTTTGTTAAAGTTGAACTCAAACCTTTAAGTATTTAATTTGCCTCCGCAATGGTAACAAAATTCGGCTTTATCTTTGTGTTTTTCAGCCGAACAACTTGGGCAAGCTTGTGTATTTGTGTGGATGCTGTTTGTGTTTTGCTTGGTCATTTCAGAACTTACAATTCCCGTTGGTATTGCTATGATGCCGTAGCCTAAAATCATAATAATACTAGCAATAAATTGTCCTAATGGTGTTTGTGGAGAAATATCTCCATACCCAACAGTAGTAAGGGTTACAATAGACCAGTAAACACTTGTAGGGATACTTGTAAAACCATTTTCCTTACCTTCAATGATGTACATTATACTCCCTAAAATTAAACAAACAATCGTAATAAAAAATAAGAAAACAGCAATTTTAGCTTTACTGGCTTTTAAGGCAATTAATAATCTGTTAGAAGCACCAATATACCGTGTTAATTTTAAAATTCTAAAAACTCGTAACAAACGCAAAGCTCTTAAAGCCGCAAGATGATGCGTGCCAACAAGAATTAACGATAAGTACTTTGGTATTGTAGATAAAAAGTCGATAATTCCGTAAAAGCTAAAAATATATTTTAATGGTTTTTTAATGGAAATAATTCTTAAAATGTATTCAATTGAAAAAAGTATAGTAACAACCCACTCAGCAATATTTAAGAATTTATGATATTTATCAAAACTTTCTATACTTTCAAGCATTACAAATAAAATGCTTGCTATAATGGTAATTAATAAAACAACATCAAAAAGTTTTCCTTCTTTTGTGTCTGCTTCATAAATTATTTCATGAAGTTTGTTTTTCCAAGATGTATTTTTATTCTTTTTACTCAATTTATTCTTTTTTTTAGTACAATACTACAAATTTTAAACGAAATATTGTTTTTGCAAATTACAATCGAATTATTTTTTGCACTTTATTTTTATTCAAATAATTTTTAATAATTGTTTTTGCTAGTTTTTTGTTTTTGATTGGTGTTAAAACCGATTTTAAGACTTCTAATTGGTTTTCTTGAAAAGCTAAATTGGTATATCCATAGCCAAAAACAATGTTGTTTTCGATTAAAATAATCGCATTTTCTTCTATTTCTCTTCCTTTATCAACAATAATAAAACTTTCATTATTAAAGGTTTGTCGGCTTGGTTTAAGATTTTTTTTAAAATTGTATTTAGGTAATATTATTTCTAATTCTAAATAATATTTTAATCGGGTAAATAATTCATTTCCTGTTTTATTAAAACTAACAGAAAAAGCATTGTTTTGTATTTTTAAAGCACGTTTTGTGGTTTTTAAGAATAATTTATTGACTTCGCTTTTCATGTCTTTTCCTTTTCCAATAAAAATAACGTTTCCTTCAGAATTATGTATGTAAAAAACCCCTAGAGCAGAAGGAACTGCATCTATAAATTTCATGCTCTTTTCTTTTTCTTCTCTTCTATCAAAATATTTTATGGTGTTTTTTAAAATCGATTTATTGGTGTCTTTTTCTAAAAGTAGTTTAAAAAGCTGTAAAGTTGCCAAGGCATCACCGTTTGCTCGGTGACGGCTACTGATAGGAATGCCAATATTTTTGCATAATTTGCCTAAGCTGTACGAAGGCAAGTTTGGTATTAACTTTTTACTTAATTCTACCGTACACAAGGTGTTTCTTTCAAATTTGTAGCCAAGTCGGTCAAATTCAGTACGTAAAATTCGATAATCAAAACTAGTGTTGTGTGCTACCAAAGTACACTCTTTCGTAATTTCAATAATTCGTTTTGCAACTTCGTAAAATTTGGGTGCATTACGTAACATTGTATTGTTAATTCCTGTGAGTTTTACAACAAATTCTTGTATTTCTCGCTCAGGATTTATCAAAGAAATAAACTGATCAACAACAGTTTGACCATCAAATTTATGTATAGCAATTTCAGTAATTCCTTCTTCGTTAAATTTACCTCCCGTGGTTTCGATATCTAAAATTGCGTACAAATTGTTTTTTCTATAAAATTAAAAGTTATAATTTCTATGACCAAATATTGAACTGCCAATTCTAACCATAGTGCTTCCGTTTTTAATGGCAATTGGGTAATCGCCACTCATTCCCATAGATAGAGTTGTTAATGAATTATGCTTCTCTTTTTGAATATCAAAAAACGTTTTTAAAGATGAAAATTCTTCTTTTAATTGATTTTCATTTTCTGTAAAAGTTGCCATTCCCATTAAGCCAACAATATTGATGTTTTTTAATTCTGATAATTCTTTAGAAGTTAAAATACTTGTAATTTCATCAAACGAAAGCCCAAATTTGGTTTCTTCTTTGGCTATTTTGGCTTGTAATAAACAGTTGATAATTCGGTTGTGTTTTTTAGCTTGCTTGTTAATTTCTTTTAATGTTTTAAAACTATCCACACCATGAACTAAACTTACAAAATGTGCCATGTATTTCACTTTGTTCGATTGTAAATGACCAATCATGTGCCACTCGATGTCTTTGGGTAAAGCATTATACTTTTCAACCATTTCTTGAATTTTATTTTCTCCAAATACACGCTGACCCGCATTGTAAGCCTCCTGAATAGCTGCAATTGGTTTGGTTTTAGAAACCGCCACTAAGGTTACGTGGTTAGGAATTGTTTTTTTTATCTGACTTAAATTTTCAGGTATGGTTGTCATTTTTCTTAAAATTCGTAAATGGTAATGGCGCTTCTTAGTTTTGGTTCTATATACGTTGTTTTTGGTGGCATTATTAAGCCTGAATTTATAATTTCTTTTATTTCGGTCATTGTGGTTGGCAGCATACCGAACGAAACTTTAAAATCTCCAGCATCCACTTTGGTTTTTAGTTCTAAACTATCCGATTTATTTTGTGAATACACAATTTTTGAAGCATTTCGAATATCATTAATGCCTAAAATGGGTTTTAAAACGGTAGTGTATAAAATTTGAGCATCTAATTTGCTTAACGAATCGGTAAATTTATAGGCTGATTTTCGTAAATACAACGCATAAAATTCGCCATTTAGGTACATGCTAAAATGATGTTTTTGCTTGGGTTTGTAGAGTTCTTGTCCTTTATTTTCAATTCTAAAAAAAGCATCTAGTTCAATTAGAAATTCGTGAGGTGTTAATCCGTTTAAATCTTTTATAAATCGGTTAAACTCGTAAATACTTAACTGACTTTCAGGTAGCAAATAACTCATAAAAAAGTTATAATTTTCTTGTCCTGTATGATTTGGATTTTCTTTTGCTAAATTTTTTGCCAAAAAACAAGAAGAAGTAGTGCGGTGATGCCCATCGGCAATGTACAGCGTCTTCACTTTTGTAAAGGCTTCTGTAATTTGCTGAACATCCGTTTCGTTATTAACTACCCAAAGCACATGCAAGGTTTTGTCTTGTGTAGAAAACTCATATTCCGCTCTTTGCTGTTGATATTTTTTAATAATTGATTCTACAACATCGTTATCTGGGTACGTTAATAGCACAGGTTCAGCGCTAAAGCCAGTGTTTTTTAGGTAGTTTTCAAATAAAAGTTCCCTTTCTTTCAGTGTTTCTTCGTGTTTTTTTATAATTCCTTCGTGGTAATCTTCCGTAGAAGTTGCCGCTATAATTCCGCAAAACGAATTTGTTGCGGTTCTTTTTTGATAAATATAAAAAGCAGGAGTTTTATCTTGCGTAAAAATTTCGTCTTCTTTAAATTCCAAATACCTGTTGTGAACTAGCTTAAAACGCAAATCGCCACTAACATCTTGTTTATGGTATTTATACCCAGGATTTACCACGTGCAAAAAGGAATACGGATTAAACGCTAGTTTCGATTTTAGCATCTCCGAAGTATAAATTTCGTAGGATTTAGAGGAAACCAAAGCAACTTTGTCTCGTGTGGCCCTAACAGCTTTAAAAGGTTTTATGGTTGCCATATTAACGTAAGAGTTTTACAATTTGTGTAGCCAGTTCAATCCCAATTCGTTCTTCGGCTTCTTTGGTAGAAGCACCAATATTTGGCGATAAAGAAAGCTCTGGGTTCATTAAAAGTTGGACTTCGGGTATTGGTTCGTTTTCAAAAACATCTAAGGCAGCAAATTGTACTTTTTTGCTTTCAATTGCATTGATTAAATCAACTTCGTTTAAAGCATTTCTGTGGGCCGTATTTATAATGCCCACGCCAGTT
The DNA here is from genome assembly GCA_030386875.1 of Morinoia aosen. NCBI lineage: Eukaryota > Metazoa > Arthropoda > Malacostraca > Amphipoda > Talitridae > Morinoia > Morinoia aosen. The sequence continues at coordinate 58,704,997 of JASJYW010000027.1, forward strand.
TTCATTTTTTCAATTTCTTTTTTTGTGATGACGTAATTTTCCTCATCAGAAATATGCAATGTAATAAAATCGGCTTCTTTTAAAACAGTTTCTTTAGCAACGATATCAATATTAAAAGTAATTTTTTGTTCGTTAAAAAATTCGATAGTTATGGGTGCATTTGTAATAGTAGTATCAGTAGCCAGTATATTCATGCCCAAACCTAAACCAATTTTAGCAACTTCTTGTCCAGTTGTGCCAAAACCAATAATTCCTAAGGTTTTTCCACGGATTTCAGTTCCGTTAACAAAGGCTTTTTTCAGTTCTTTAAATCGGCTATCGCCTTCTAAAGGCATATCTCTGTTCGATTGATGTAAAAAACGTGCCATACCCAATAAATGTGCAAAAACCAATTCCGCCACAGCATTTGCCGAAGCCTTTTCTGCATTGATAATGTGTAGTCCTTGGTTTTGAGCATATTCTACATCAATAGTATTCATATCAACATCATTGCAACCAATTAATTTAATACTAGGGCACTCATCAATTAATTCTTGACGAATTTGTGTGGTACTATTTACTAAAATGGCATCAATCGTATTTTCATTGATGTAATTTTCAAGTTGATTTTGAGCCACTTTTGTGGTAATTACTTCAAAACTGTTTTGCTCTAAAATTTCTATTCCGCTTTGCGAAATTCCGTTGTTTGCTAATATTTTCATTCTTAAATAAATTCAAAATTTATAGTTCAAAGTTTATTAATATTCAAAATTTTGAATATTAAATTTAAAACTCTAAGCCTTTTTCTCTAAGGCTTGCATTACATCTACTAAAACTTGTACGCTATATAGTGGCAATGCGTTGTACATACTTGCTCGGTAGCCGCCAATACTTCTATGTCCGTTTAAGCCATTAATACCTGCTTTTTGCCACATTGTATCAAAAGTTTCTTTCAGGGTTTTATCGGTTAACACAAAGGTAGCATTCATTTTGCTTCTGTCGTTTTTATTTGCAATTCCTTTAAAGAGCGGATTCCTATCAATTTCAGCATATAAAAGTTCTGCTTTTTTGTTGTTTACTTGCTCAATAAAAGGTATTCCGCCTAAGTTTTTTAGCCATTCTAGCGTTAACATAGAAACATACACGGCAAAAACGGATGGCGTATTAAACATACTTTCGCTGTTGATATGCGTTTGATAGTTTAGGATAGAAGGAATTTGTCTTTCCTCTTTTCTTAAAATTTCTTCTCTTATAATAACGATGGTTGTACCAGCTGGGCCCATATTTTTTTGAGCGCCTGCATACATTACATCGAATTTTTCAAAATTTAACTGACGAGAAAAAATATCCGAACTCATATCGCAAATTAACGGAACGCTGGTTTTTGGAAAATGATTTATTTGCGTGCCATAAATAGTATTATTACTTGTGCAATGGAAATAATCGGCATCGTTAGGAATTTGATATTCTTTAGGAATGTAACTATAATTTTTATCCTTTGAAGAAGCTACTTCGGTTAATTCGCCAAACAATTTGGCCTCTTTAATGGCTTTTTCGCTCCAAGTTCCCGTGTTTAAATACGCCGCTTTTTTATTTAGCAAATTGTAGGCAACCATTAAAAACTGCATACTTGCACCGCCTTGTAAAAACAGCACTTTATAGCCTTTGTTTTGCAAGCCTAATAATTCTAAAGCTAAATCTTTTGCTTTTTCAATAACCTCAACAAAGGGTTTGCTTCTGTGCGAAATTTCAATCAATGACAAATTATCATTATTAAAATTGATGATTGCTTCCGAGGCTTTTTGCAAAACTTCTTGGGATAAAATAGAAGGACCGGCACTAAAATTATGCTTTTTCATCGGTAAAAATTATATTTTTGATAAAAATTCAAGTGTGTTTACGCCGTCTGCATAATCCCACAAATTAGGATGTTGCGTTTGTCCAAAAGCAATTTCGTTTTCTACAAAATTATTGGCAACAATGCATTGTATTTTGTCTCTATCTTCATATAATTTTATTTTTAAATCAACTTCATTGTCATAATATTCATAAAAAACGGTAGCAATAGGCGAGGAGTAGCTTGTGTCTTCTTTAATCATTAAAAATCCGTTTTCCAACAAATCGAACTCACTCATTAAATACACCGCCTTGTTATAATCGTAATTATTGGCGTATTTTGCGTTGTTAATAATGTCTTTTTTGTTGTACATTCCGTTGAAAAAGGCATCGAAATTATAGTTTTTAGGAACATATAATTTAGAAACCGAACGACAACCCAATCCAAAATATTGAAAAATATCGTCCGATAATTTTTGCAAGTCGCTTTCCGATTCTTTTCCTGTTAAAACGGCAACAGAATTTCTGTTTTTTCTGATGATACTCGGTTTATCCTTAAAATAATATTCAAAATAACGTGCTGTATTGTTGCTTCCTGTGGCAATTACAGCATCAAAATTAGTTAGTTTTTCTTCTGTAAAGGTAATTTTTCCTTTAAATTCAGGGGCAACATACTCTAAATATTTCGCCAAAAACGGAAGCAAATGCTTATCGTTAGATGACTGCTTTACAACAACCGAATGCCCAGAAATTAACACCGATAAAAAATCATGAAACCCAACCAAAGGAATGTTTCCCGCCATAATAATAGCCACTTTTTTAGGAGAAGTACTTATTAAATTAATACTTTTGGTAAATTTATTTAGATTGCTGTAATTTAGTGATTTACTCCAATTATTTAGCGCAAATAAAATATTTTCTTTTGTAAACCAAGAATTGTTTTCTTGCGTAATTTTTATTTGGTGCTTAAAGCCATCAAAAAAAACATCGTTATGTTCAATTTCTTCATTTTTTTCAATTTTATCTACCGAAAATTGACTTAAAAAATCACCCAACTTACTAAAAGCGTTTATTCTGTTTTGGATTCTATCCATTTCTTTTGGTTCTAAATTATTTTGGCTTTATTTTTGCGACTACAAAGTTACAAAACTGAAAAGAAACCTATGGCAATTATAATAACAGATGAATGCATAAATTGTGGAGCTTGTGAACCAGAGTGCCCAAATACGGCAATTTATGAAGGTGCGGAAGATTGGAAATACGCTGATGGAACCGATTTAAACGGAAATATTGTGTTACCAAATGGTAAAAAAGCAAATGCAGATGATGAACAAGAGCCAATTTCAGACGAAATTTACTACATCGTTGCCGATAAGTGTACCGAATGCAAAGGTTTCCATGATGAACCACAATGTGCCGCAGTTTGCCCTGTAGATTGCTGTGTACCTGACGAAAACAACATTGAAACTGAAGAAGAATTGCTAGAAAAACAGCGTTTTTTACATAGTAAATAATTTAGTTTTACAACTGTTTCAACAATTCTTGTTTTTGAGTATCAAATTCTTCTTGTGTTAAAATATCCATATCTAAAAGTTCTTTTAAGTCTTTTAGTTTGGTCATTACTTCTTCTCTCGATGGTTTTGAAACTTCCTCTTTTACCTCCGTTTTTGCTTTTGCACCCACAAAAGATGTCGCTTTAGGATTGCTTTTTAAAATCAGTTCTGTGATTTCGTTATATCCGCTAATATTTGAATAATCGATTGGTTTTTGTTCTCGTACATTGGTTAGGTTCGCATCTGCTCCGTTTTCTAACAATACGTTTACAATATCTCTTTTTCCTTTAGAGGCAGCGTAGTGCAAAGGTGTGTTTTCTCCTTCGTCTTGTATGTTTACATTGGCGTTGTTTTTTAGCAATAATTCTACCATGTATTGGTGTCCGTTTTTTACTGCCAAGTGCAACAAACTTTCGCCACCGCTGGTATAACTATTGGTTAAACTAAACATACTATTCATAGATAAATCTTGGGCTGTTTCCACAAAATCTAAATACGAACCCATAGCTCCGCCAGTTTCTGGCACTTGGTAATTTACATCAATTCCATGGTCTAAAAACAGTTGTACCATTTGTTTTTGATTGTATCCGCAAGCATGATAAATAGGCGAAATACCTTCAGAATTTGTGGTAAATACATCCGCTCCGTGTTCCAATAACAATTTTACGAGCATAATATTGTTAGCCGCACAAGCCGATAAAAGCGGTGTAGTACCTAATGAATTTGCTTCATCAACAGGCAAACCTGCTTCTAATAATTTTTTAACAATCGGCAATTTGTTGCTTTGTATAGCAATGTGTAACAAATTGTTGCCGTTTTTTGTGGTGATGGTAGCATCCGCACCTTTTTCCATAAAGAAATCCACCAAAGGCAATTTTCCGTATGCTACGGAAATCATTAAGGCAGTTTCGCCATTGTTGTTGGTTTCATCTATTTGCATACCTTGTTCTAAATACAGGTTGCAAAGCACCTTTTGTCCGTTTCTGGTGGCAAGGTGTAGCAAATTATTGCCTTGATAATCTTTGATTTCTTTATTGGCGTTGTTTTCTAACAACAACTGAATGCTTTGTGTTTGATTTTGCAATGCGGCAAAAAACAAAGGCGTTTCTCCGTTATGATCTTCGTAATTTACTTCCGCACCTTTTTCTATTAAATTCTTACAAATATCTACATAGCCTCTGTGTGCAGCGTAATGCAAGGCAGTTCGCCCTTTTTCATCGGTATAATTAACTTCTGAAACTTCTTGTTCTAATAATAATTCGGCTATTTTTCTTTTTCCGCCTTCGCAGGCTTGTATGAATGATATTGACATTTTTTCGGTTTAATTTTTTAATAAAAGTGCTACTATTTTCTCTTTTAAGTTATCAGTGGCAGCCAATTCGTGAGGTTTTTTATCAGATGTGTTGGTTAACGAAGCATCAGCACCCAATGTAAGCAAAAATTTTACTTTTCTATAGCTGTCTTTTGCTTTGGTCTGATCAAAATTCACATCAAAAGCACATACTTTGTGCAAAAGTGTGTTTCCTTCATTATCGGTTTCGTTTACATCAAACGGAAAAACGTTTAAAAAGCTTTCAAAAAAATCAAAATTCTTTTTTACCAATTCATCAACCACAGTACAAGTTTCACCATAATCATTCACACAAACTTTGTTGATGTCTGCTCCGTTATCAGCAAAAAATTGAATGATTTTTTTATCTAATTCAGATAGCGTAGGAGCATACATAAAGCTTAAATATTCATATAAAAGTGATGTTTCTTTTCCTGTTTCTGCATTAAAATCGGGCGGAAAAATAGAAGCCATTTTTTCTGTAAGTTCCCAAGATTTTTGTTCAATAATAGCAATGTAGTACGCTGTTTTACCCTCTTTATTCGCAATGTTTGGGTCTGCTCCGTTTTCTATTAACAAAACAGCAATTTCGGACAAAGAATTATTTACTGCAATGTGTAAAGCAGTATTATTGCTTACGTTGGCTTGATTAACATCTATACTTTGATTAATCAACAGTTCTGCTAATTCTTTTTTACGACTGTCGTTTAATTTATGATGACGAGCATTTAAAAGTTGAAGTAATACAGTTTCATCAGCATTGTTTAAATAATTGATATTGCAACCATTATTGGTTAGGGTTTCTACAATTTTAGGCGAAGCACCGTGCGTAATTGCTAAAGAAAGCCACGTAACGTCTTGTAAATTATCGTTTAAACTGTCTATTTGTGGAATAAGGCTTTCTAAAAACTGAATGCTTTCATCATCGTCTTCCAAATGCAAAGCAATGACTTCAAAAAGGGTGTTTTTAAAGCTGTCGTATTCGTAAATATCCAGTGCTATATGCTTGTTTTCAATTAAAGCGTTCAATACTTCAAAAGCTTTATTTTGAATGATTTTTAGAAAAGCATCTGAGAGCTTAAATTGAAACTGACTTTCTAAAATATTGGCTCCGCTGGTAATTAAATGGAGGGCTTCTTCAAAGTTTTTGTTGTCAATGGCTTCTTTAAATGTCATAGGTTAACGTTAGTTTTTACATTTTAGATAATAAATCTTGTTTCTTTTGGTTGTATTCTTCTTCCGAAATTAATTCCATTTCAAAAAGCTCTTTCAATTCTTTTAGCTTTTCCATAGTGGTTTTTTCTGCGGGCTGATGTTGAGGTGGAGTAGTGGCTTGATTCATATTTTGCCCCATATTCATTCCTGCAAACATACCCATAGTTGCCCCAGCAGTACCTTCGTTTTTGGCAGCATCACGCATAGCTTTTAGTTTTTGCAATTCCGAAAAATCAACGCCTGCAATGTTTGCGGCTTTTACATCGGCTTGTACGTTGCTTATTTCATCAATTCGTTTGTTGGTTTCTTCATCAAAAGAAGTGCCTTCAATTCTAAAATCAACCAAATGGAAACCTAAATCGTTAAAAACAGCAGTGGTTTTTTCTTGAGCTGTTTTGGCAATTTCTTCAATATTACTGTCAATTTCAGCATAACTGAATTTTGCATTTGCCAAATAGTTAGAAATGGGTTGGGTGATTCTGGAAAGCATTAATTCTTGCAAATCGAAACAAAAATAATGCTCTTGCCCAGCAATAATATTGGTAAAAAACGATTTTGGGTCGGTTATTTTTAGCGAATAATTTCCGTAGCCTCTTAAATGTACTGGAAATCCGTACACGGGATCGTTATATTTTATGGGAATGCGAGTGCCCCAACGAACGTTTACAATTTCTGCCTGCCTAAAAAACCAAATGCCTACTTTGTGTTCACTTTCAAAGGCGTTTAGCACTTTTCCTAAAGTGGTGATAAAAGGCTTGTTACTTGTTTTTAAATCGTACAAACCTTCTTCGGTAAAAATGCCTTCAATTTTTCCTTCGTGCGTAAAAATACAGCCTTGTCCAGGTTGCAGAATTAATTTTGAAGCATTTTTTATTTCGTCTCCTTTTTCAGAAAAACGATAAAAAAGCTCATATTCTTGTGGCTTTTCCCATTGAATAACGGAACGTAATTGGTTTTTTATATTCATTTTTATATTTTAAAAATATTTATTAGTAATGGTTTTTATTTTCCGAATAACTTCTTCCAAAAACTTTTTTTCTCTTTTTTTTCATTTGGATCAATATTAACCACTTTAAATTCAGATTTCGAGAATAATTCTCCTCCTTTTAAACTTTCTTGTTTTTCTATTTCTGCAATTTGTTCCATAGCGGCTTGTTGATAAAGAATTGCTCCTTCTTTGTCGCAATTATACAAATTTGAATAGCAAGAAGAACTATTTAAATCCATAGGATTAGGCTCTATAACTTCTGTAGCTTCTAATATTCCTAAATTATTATCTTTTGCATAGTTTAATGCTTTTAAAAAAACAGTAATTCTATTGTGAGAAAATAAATTATCTAATTCATTTTTAACATCAATATTATTTTGATAATCTTCTAATAGTTCAATTATCTTGTTTGCAGGAATATAAACACCAGAACAATAATTTCCAACAATTGTGTTATACACATTTTGCGTTAATTTTTTATTAGGTACTATTTCACTCCATTCTTTAAAATATTTTTCAAGAAATGATTTTTCTGAAAAAGAAAGCGCAGAACCTCTAGTGTAGAAAAACTTTTGAAAGAAACCTTGTACAACGGCAACATAATAACCGTGACTTTTGTCAAAAACATCAGAATTTTTGGTTTCTAAACCAACTTTAATTGTTTCAGCGTATTTGTTTTTATAAAAATCTTCGATTTTATATTCAGAAGATAGTTTTTCTATTAAATTTTGATTTTCCAATACATCAAAATACCATTCGTTTATTTGATCTTCTGAAATTGGATGATAACTTATATCCCAGCCCATATTTTTTTTTAAATTATAATTAACATTCTTATATAAAATTAGTTTTGGTTTCAATAATTATTAGCTTTACAGTGCTGTTAACACACTTTATTCCTCTTTGTTAAAACCAATTCTATTTTTTTTATTTTTATTGTCAATCTTTTCAAGATATGATTTGAAATTATCTTTCATATTTTCAGAAAGCTGTACATTTTCAGTTCTCGTCCAAGAAATATTATGAACTAATCGTTCGGTTCCTTTTTTAGGATTTAAAAAGGATTCTATTTGTGTTTTTCTTTCAAATGCTTGTTTTTCATTATTACACCAATAGGCGTGACCTAACCGAATGTTTTTGTAAAAATCTTCACAATTATCGAATAAATAATGAGATATATCTGAAACTTTGTAAATTCTATTCCAAGCTTCTTCTTCGTTAATAAAACCACATTCAAAAGCGCCTGTACTTAATAAAATGGCTCTCCATAAATCCCAAGCCCAAATAAGTTTTTTAGGTTTGTTATTGATTTCAGAAAAGCATGAATCAAAATATTCTTTTGAAATATCGGTAAGGTCTAATACTCGCTTTTTCCATTCAGGAAACGCTTTATAATCAATCAAAAATAACGGAGTATGAAGTCCGTTCAGAAGATTATTGTACAGTTCATTATACTTTTTTTCAGAAGTCATTCCCCAAGATTCTACCCAATCTGATATTTCTTCTTCTTTTGTTTTTATGGTAAACCAATCAATTTTTTTTCTAAAATTAGGAATGTGTTCCACTCTTACTTCTGCGGGACTGCTCTCTAAAGTGTCTGTCCAAAAACCATCTTCATATCTTGCAAAAGCAATTAATTGAAGCGCTTCTAATTGCTTTTCGGTAGTAGGTTTTACTTTCCCTAAACTGTAATACTTTTTCTGTTGATGTATATGTTCATATCTATGAAAACGCATACGTTTGAAAATTATAAAAAAACAAAAAGCAATTAAAAGGCCTAAACCAAATTGAATAAGAAGCGATTCGTTTTTTGTAAACCTAGGAACATCATTAAAAATAATAATTCCTAAAAAGGCTATTATTATAACAAATTGTGGAATTGTTATAAGTAATTTACTAGAAATAGGAATTTCTTGTAAGCTAAATATTCTTTTTGTTGGTTTTGTTTGTAATTCTCCTATGTGATTTTGTATCATGATGGGTATATTAATTTATTAGGTAACTTTTAATAAGTCACAGTAGCCCAGAGGCATAACTTTACAATAAAGAATTCGTTTTTAAATACCACCTTATAACTTACTAATATAATTAGCAAAAGGTTTTACTAAAGAAAAAATAGCTTTTTGCTGTAATTCTTGATGTGCTTTACCAAAACCACCTAAAATTGGCATACCTGTTGAATAGAATTGAAAACTAAATTCTTCTTCTTCATATTTAAAGCTTAATTTGGTGGTTTGTTTAATGTTGTTTTGAGTTTGTTGAATTTCTTTCATTTTTGAGAACTCAAAATCCATTTTTTTAGACAATTCAAAATCTTCTTCATCAAATTCTAAATAATAAAGATTAGAATTTGTATAAGTAAGGTAGCTTTGAAAAACAGATTTGTTTAAATCTCTTGAAGAACCACCAAGAGATCTTTGTACAATACTTCTGGCTGCCGAAGCTGCCATTTCTTTGGTTTTTTCACCAACAGTTCTGTAGTTTTCACATTGTACTAAAGCTAATGGCTCTCCGTTTGTATGATGTGTAATAAAATCAAAATTAGTAGCGAATAGCTCTTTTCTAAAAGTTTCTTCTTTTCCTTGGTTGTTGGCTTCAAAATTTTGTGAACTTTCTTGTTGTTTTTTCTTTAAAATTGGATAAACAACTACGAAAAAAATAACAAAGAAAAGAACAAAGCCTATAATTAGATATAACATGTTGGTTAGTTGGTTTTTGAGATTTATTTTTTGTAAATAACGTTTCCTTCTTCTGTAACTTCAAAATCTATTTCAAAATAATCGGTTACTATTTGTTTTCCTTCTCTTCTTGTATTATTATCCTTTTTTGTAACTTGAATTTTGAAAAAATCTTGTTGCGTGTTTTCACTAAAACCAGCGTACATTTTATATGAATTTACAGATTTAAAATCCATTTCAGGATAATCCGTTTTAATCATTTCAATCGCTTTGTTTATGTTCAAAACAATTTTAGAATAATCAAAATCTTGATATTTTTTTGTAACTCTTTCTTTTATTTTTTCAGCAGGTAGCATAACTTTCATACTAATATTTCTACCTGTATTTTCTAGATAAAGTGTTTTTCCTTCAAATTTATTATCTTCTTTATAAAGTATAGAGATACTACCAATATTGTTATTAAGTGCCTCTATAGCATTTAAAGAAATTTTTGCTATATCAAAATTTTCTACGTTTTCAATATGTTTCAATAATTGTTTGTCTATTAGTTCTTTTGTGTTTTCTTTTGTAAACTCAATAGGAGCTAATACGTCACATGAAATAAATGCTGAAAAAGTAATAAATGCAATTGTAAGTGTTTTGTTAAATCGTTTCATTTTTTTGTTTTTTTTAAAAGTTAATATCGTTTGTTGAATCTGTTTAAAATTCAATATCGCCTGCTAAGTCTGTTTTTTGGTCGGCATAAAAATTATCCCAGTGTGTTTGCCATTTGTTGTGTATGCTCATTAAAAAATCGTAACGTTTTTTTTCTAATGGTGTTCCTTTTCCTTCTTCCGAAAATTCGTTTCTCCATTTCATATAGTGCATGTTTAATTGCCCCCAATTTTGAAGATTTAATCCGTATTCTGCTAATACTGTTGTTGGGTCAATTCCTACTTCAGATGCTTTCGATTGATGATAAAATATTTTTTGATAAGTATCAAAATCGGGTGCTATTTTTAATACATCATCTAAAGTGGGTGTACTTGCACTTGCATTGGCAAATTTACCAACTTTTGGATTGGCGAATATATTTCCATACGTGGTAGCAATTTCCATATTTTCAGCCATTAAATCACCTAATTTTTCTGCCCATTTGGTATTGGTTTGTTCCCAAACAGGAGCTTCTATTTCTAGTATTTTGCAAATTTCTTCTTCGGTCATTCCTTGTGTTAGGTGTGCCACTGCTGCTGCCCAGTTTTCAAACGATACTCCGTTAATTGTTTCCATAGTTTTTAAATTTTTAAGGTTATTTTTTATGTATTTTTTCGTAATTTTCGTACTCTAGTTTTTTTCTTTTCATAGCTTCATCATATCGTTCTTCGGCTTCGGCATCTATTTTTATCTTTTCTTTAAAATAAGCTTCATAATAATCAAAATACGCAGCTTTGTAATTATCCCAATATATTTCTGCTACAGGTGGTCTTTGTGCTTGCATTTCATCTATGCGTTTTTGCATTGTATCATACTTATCTTTGGTATTAAACCAAGCGATGTTATCAGCAATATTTGATTTAATCATCGCATATTTAGAATCGGGCTGAAAAGTATTTGTTGCATTACAGAATTTACATTCTACATAATGAGTTCTAAAAATATTGCTTTTAATTTCTAACGCAGCGTGGCATTGTGTACATTGCTGCTTTTTGTTTACTGATTGAATAGCATGGTTGTAATATGCCAAAGACAATTTTGCTTCAAGTTCTTTCTGAAAATAATCTAACTGAAACGATAATTTATCACTTAATGTCCCTGCCTTATACCTTTCTGTAACCCAGGAATCGCTTACTTGACGCATTTGTGGTTCTACTTTGTTTTCCCAAGTGTCATCTATTTTTGAATTAAATCAAAAATTTGCGATTTCATTCCATGCCAAGCTGTAATTACGGTATAATAATCGTAATCGGTTTCAATTAATTGTTCCATACAAGCTTCTTCGGCTTGTTGGCAAGATTCATTAAAACGAGTTTCAATATTTTGCAAAAAGCTATCCCAACGTTGTGTTAGTTCATGTTGTGTGTTCATTCTGTTTTAATTTCTGAATTGATGTTCATAAAAGGGTTACCACAATAGGTGCATTTTACCAAATTGGTTTTTAATGGGCGAGGAGCCCCGCAACATTGGCAAGAAATGGTAGTAACTTTGCTTTCTTTTTTTTCTAAATATTCAAATTGTGTGTTTTTTGAAGTCTTAGCGTTGTTGGATATTTTTTTAAAAGGGTTTGACATATTTTTTTCTTTCTACAACCTAAAAATAGAATTTTTAAAAAGGAAACAGAAAACCAATTAGTATTCGTAGGTAAATAATTGATAAAAGTAATTTTTGTGTTTATTTTGGTGAATAATTATCAATTTTTAACAGCGAAAGTTTCATTGTTTTATTTATATCAAAAATTGATAATAAATCGGCTATATTTGCAATCGAAAAAAATAATTCAATTGTAAAATGAAAGCCGGAATTGTAGGATTACCAAACGTAGGAAAATCAACTTTATTTAACTGTTTATCGAACGCAAAAGCGCAAAGTGCAAACTTTCCTTTTTGTACTATTGAACCCAATTTAGGAGTTGTAAACGTACCAGATACACGATTACAAAAGTTAGAAGCATTGGTAAATCCAGAAAGAGTTTTACCGGCAACCGTAGAAATAGTAGATATTGCTGGTTTGGTAAAAGGGGCGAGTAAAGGCGAAGGTTTGGGAAATCAGTTTTTGGCAAATATTCGAGAAACCGATGCTATTCTGCACGTGTTACGTTGTTTTGATAACGATAATATTATTCACGTTGATAATTCAATTAACCCAGTAAGAGATAAAGAAACCATTGATATTGAATTACAATTAAAAGACCTAGAAACAGTTAACAAGCGGTTAGAGCGTGTTAAAAAAAATGGCAAAAACTGGAAATAAAGAAGCACAAACAGAATTAGAAATTCTTTTAAAAATTGAGGCAACTTTATTGGAGGGGAAATCAGTTCGTTCTATCACTTTTTCAGAAAAAGAAGACGAAATTGTAAAAACATTACAGCTTATTACGTATAAACCTGTTATGTATGTGTGTAATGTGGATGAAAAATCTGCCATTTCGGGCAACGAATATGTAGAAAAAGTACGTGAAGCTGTAAAAGATGAAAATGCTGAAATAATTGTACTGGCGGTTGGAACAGAAGCAGATATTAATGAATTGGAAGATTACGAAGAACGCCAACTATTTTTGACTGATATTGGCTTGGAAGAAGCTGGTGTTGCCAGATTAATCCGCTCAGCATACAAACTACTAAATTTACAAACCTATTTTACAGCAGGTGTTAAAGAGGTACGTGCTTGGACCATTCCTGTTGGAGCTACAGCACCACAAGCCGCAGGCGTAATTCATACCGATTTTGAAAAAGGTTTTATTAGAGCCGAAACCATTTCGTATGAAGACTACGTTGCTTATGGAAGCGAAGCAAAAGTGAAAGAAGCCGGTAAAATGCGAGTAGAAGGTAAAGAATACATCGTTAAAGACGGTGATATTATGCATTTTCGATTTAATGTGTAAATTTAAAAATAGGCTGTAAATGCAATTTCAAAAAGAAGCTTTTCAATTTTTATCTGATTTAAAGAAAAACAATACTAGAGATTGGTTTGCAGAACATAAAGATGAATTTAAAGCACATCAAAACCATGCAAAAAGTTTTTATGCCACCATTCGTGCAGATTTAGAAAAGCACGATAAAATAGATGCTTTTAAACTCTTTAGAATTTACAGAGATGTTCGTTTTTCAAAAGATAAAACACCGTATCAACCCCATTTTGCAGGGTCTTTTTCAAGAGCAGGAAATCATTTACGAGGCGGTTATTATTTAAGAATTCGCCCAGGAGAAAGCTTTTTAGCTGGCGGATTTTGGGAACCAAATAAAAACGATTTATTTCGAATACGAAAAGAATTTGAAATAGATGATTCGGAAATCAAGGAAATAATTTCTGATAAAAATTTTGTAACCTATTTTGGAGGAAAATTGGAAGGTGAGGAATTAAAATCAGCCCCTAGAGGATTTGATAAAAATCACCCGGCAGTTGATTTGCTTCGTAAAAAAGGATTTGTAGCGATTCGATATTTTACCGATGAAGAAGTATTATCGGCTAATTTTATATCGGAAATTGATAAATCGTACAAAGTATTACGTCCGTTTTTTGATTATATGAGCGATGTTTTAACAACAAACCTAAACGGAGAATCCATTTTATAGAAAAATGATATTGAAACAATTGTTTCAATAAATTACTCTAAAACAGATAGTGTGCTTGATATAATACTTTCTAAATCGTTTTTGCTTTCCATCAAATAACTTACCGATTTTAAGCCTTCAAAAGAAGAAAACAAATATAAAGCGTACGAACGAGCACTTTTACTGTTTTTTATGGAGCCTATATTTTGCCCTTTACTAACAATTTCTTCAAATAAATGCAGCATATATTCTTGCTGATTTTTTAAAAAATTTTTTAAAATAACTTCTTCTCCTTCGGTTTCCGAAATAGATTTTACAATAAAATTCTCTTTACTATCAGTGCTTATAGCCAATTCAAAAACTTTAAACAATGCTTTTATTGGGTTGTTAGAGTTTATAATAGCTTGTTGAATTTTCTTTTTATAATTTAATTCGTAAAGGCTTAAACATTCTGTAAAAAGCTGTAATTTACTACCAAAAGTGTTGTAAATACTAGACCGGTTTAAACCCGTAACATCAACAATATTTTGCATAGATGTACCACAATATCCTTTGTTATTAAATAAAAGAATTACTTTTTTTATGATATCTTGCTTTTTAAAAGCTTCTTTTTTAGGCATAATTTATTAGAATAATCGTTTCAAATATAATTCTTTTTTATGTAACAACAAAAGATATATTTTATAACATTTAATAAGTGTATCTTTGCGGTAATTAAATCAATTACAAAAATGACCACTTTTGCAGCATTAGGAATTCAAAAAAACTACATTAAAGGAATTAATGAATTAGGCATAAAGCAACCTACATTAATACAAGAAAAAGCAATTCCAATTCTATTAAATTCTGCAACCGATTTTGTAGGCTTAGCACAAACAGGAACGGGAAAAACAGCTGCTTACGGGTTACCTGTTTTACATAAAATTGATGCAAATAGTCCAAATATACAGGCTTTAATTTTAGCACCCACTAGAGAGCTGGTTCAGCAAATTAAAAAGCAACTATTTAAATTCACAAAATATATTGATGATACCATTTTTTTAGAAGTCATTTACGGTGGTGAAAAAATTGAAAAACAGATAAAAAACTTACAACGAACTACTCATATTATAATTGCAACTCCAGGTAGGTTGATAGATTTAATTGAAAGGGGAGACATACAACTAAAAAATATCCACACTTTAGTGTTAGACGAAGCCGATGAAATGCTAAGCATGGGCTTTAAGCAAGATTTAAATCGAATACTGCGCTACACAAACGGAACACGAAATACGTGGCTTTTTTCGGCAACAATGCCCGAGGAAATAAAGAAAATTATAAAAGCATACATGTCGCCAACTGCAAAAAGAGTTGAAATAAATAAAGATGACGTGGTAAATGCAAACATTACGCATCGGTTTGTACGCACAACTATTAAAGAAAAAGTAAGTGTTTTAACTCGTTTTATTGAAAGTAGAGGAGAGGAGCGTGGTTTAATATTTTGTAGAACCAAAGCAGGAACTCAAAAACTAACCACAGAACTTAAAGAAGAAGGTTTTTTAATAGAAGCTTTGGAAGGCGATATGCAACAAAAAGAACGCGAAAAAGTAATGCGAATGTTTAAAAACGGCAGTTTACAGTTGTTAGTTTCTACCGATGTTTCTGCCCGAGGAATTGATGTTAACAACCTTGCCTATGTAATTCATCATCAATTGCCAGAGAAGTTAGAATATTACACACACCGAAGCGGTAGAACCGCAAGAGCGGGTAAAAAAGGTGTTTCTTTAGCTTTAATTTTACCAAACGAGTTACCACAAATTCACGAAATTCAAAAAGAACTAAACATTACCTTTACCGAAACGAAAATGTAGTTTTATGGAAATTATTTATGTGTTAGACATAATTGGTACGTTTGCCTTTGCAATTAGTGGTGCTTTGGTGGCTTCTAAAAAAGACTTCGATTTGTTTGGTGTAATCATTATTGCATTCGTAACGGCTGTTGGTGGCGGAATGCTGCGTGATGTTTTAATAAATGCGCACCCAATTAATTGGATTGGCGACTTAAACTATATTTGGACCATTTTAATTGCCGTAGTTTTCACATTTCTTTTTAGAAGTAAAATAGAACATTTAAGCAAAACCTTGTTTTTATTTGATACAATAGGTATTAGTATGGCAACTTTATTGGGCTTAAAAAAAGGATTGTTTTTCAATTTACATCCGTTTGTTGCTTTGGTAATGGGAATGTCATCTGCAGTAATGGGCGGCGTAATTAGAGATGTTTTAACAAACGAAATTCCGTTAATTTTTAAAAAAGAAGTTTATGCATCGGCTTGTTTGGCTGGTGGTATAGTTTACTTACTGTTATCAAATTTTGCTATTTCAGACAATACAAAATTCATAATATCAGCTTCTATAATTGTTGCTATTCGACTAATTGCTGTAAAATATCGTTTGGAGCTACCTAAAGTTAAAAATGATATTTTTGGTAAATGATACTATTTTTTTTTTAAAATCTCAATATTGTATTATATGTTCTGCGTTATGTAACTTTGCTTTGGAAAAAAGCTTTCCCAAAGACAAATCTTCCGTAATTTTTTTTATTCTCAAATATTTCTTTAAAAATGTAATAGAATACGCTTTGCCCGAAACGACGGTAGGAGTGAAGTGGGAATGTATATGGAATGGGATTATTTTACTAATGTCTATGTTTTAGAAAAAACCATTTGTAAATTCATTTATATCAATAGTATGATAATTTCTGTTTTCATCAATATTGCTGCTCTATGCGATAGAGGTGATTATCTTGTAAATCTGTATATAAATCTATTAAAACTGTACAATTATAGTTTAGGCTACCATCTGTTACACCAATATTAAAATTGTGACGCTCATTTACCTTTTTTATTTCCCCAACACTAATTTTTCTTCTAAAAATTCAAGTGTTTTTTTGCTTCCATATTATAGTAAAATTTGAAGTTTAAATGTACAAAAATCAATTACCAAAAAAGTATTATTGTTTATAACTAGATTATATTGTTAATAATTAATATATCACAATATGAGATAATTAAAATGTTAAATTTATATTTGTAATTAAAAATCAATCATTTGTAAATGAATCGTATTAAAGAAATATTAGAACTAAAAGGAGTTAAGCAGACTTGGTTAGCTGAAAGGCTCAATAAGAGTTATAATATGGTTAATTCTTATGTTCAAAATCGAAGACAACCAAGTCTTGAAATTCTATATGAAATAGCAAATTTATTACAAGTTGAAGCTAGAGAATTATTAGATTCTAATCAATTGGTTACAAAAGAATCTAATATTAGTGATACTGTAGAAGTTCCATTAATAGGTTCTGTCTCTTGTGGATTACCCATTTTTTCAGAGGAAAATATTGAAGCGAAAATACCTGTATCTACAAAATTAATTCGAAAGTCTGAGAACTATTTTCTTTTGAGAGCTTTTGGTGATTCGATGAATAAAAAGGGAATTAATAGTGGAGATTTACTATTAATTAAACAACAACAAGTTGCTGAAAGTGGAGATTTAGTATTGGCACTAATAGATGATGATGCTACTGTGAAAGAGTTTATAAATAATGGAAATACTATTGTTTTAAAGCCTCATTCGACTAATCCCAAACATCAACCAATAATTCTGACTAGTGATTTTAGAGTTCAAGGAATTGTAGATAATGTCATTAAATTATAGAAAATTATAAGAATAGTATGACATATTGTCAAATTAAGAAAACTTTAACGGTTTTGGAATAATCATTGTCAAAGTTATAAGTATAAAAAAAAGTCCCAACATTCGACCGGAAGGACTTTTTAGAATGAAAATGAGTAGTATAATGTAAAGGATACTAACCCATATTTTGTAGGTGCAATATAGACCTAAATATCTTCCCTACAAAATATATTATTTCCCTTTCGCGGTTTAAGTAAGAACGTCCGTAATCGTTATTACAATTATAAAATAATAAATACAGATGAAAAATTATCATTTAGTACACGAAGATGATGTGTACAAATTAAAAAAAGAAAATGCTATAAGGGCATCAAAAGTAATTAATGCTAATAAACCTGAAGCCGTTAAAATGGCCAAAGAGTTTATTAATAAACAAGGTGGTGGTTCATTGAAAATTCACAAAAATACTGGTGGTTTTCAAGAAGAAAGAACATACCCAAGAGCTAAAGACCCAAAACAATCAAAAGGATAAAATATGGATAAAAATTACTTTAAATATTATAAGTCAGGTGTAATCGTACCTTTTTTATTAATAGTTGGAACTTTGTTAAGTTACTTTACTGCCTATATAATTCCTTTAATAACTAAATCCGCAAGCATTAGTTATTATCAATTTCCATCCGCAACAATACTAATTGGTGGTGTTGTGTATATTATTGATAAATGGTTATGGAAATATCCACCTTTTAGTTGGTTGTTTTGGATTGATGATTTTTCAGGAAGATATGAAGGTGCTTTATGTTTTCAATATCAGGATAATGGTGTAGCTAAATCTGGGGAATTAGAACATATTAAAATCATTTCTCAAACAGGAAGTAGTATTTATGTTGCATCATTTACAAAAAAACAAGATGGCTCTTTATCATCTCCTTCCAATAATAAAGGTATGTATGTTGAGCTTACACAAGACGGTCAACATTTTAATTTAATTTATAATTACTTGAACGAAGGAAGTACTGAGCAAAGTTTTCCACCTCACTATGGAACTGAAGTAGTAAAATTCATAAAGAAAGAGAAAAATAAAGAACTATCAGGTCGTTATTTTACAAACAGAACACCTTTTCAAACAAAAGGAGAGTTCAAAAACTTAAAATGGATTAGTAGTAATAAAAAACATGATTTTTAAAAACGATATATAATGGCTGTATTAAATAAAGAATATAACAAATTTGATAAAGAGATTAAACTTAATCAAACAAGAAAAGACTCACTTGTAAAAAGCAGAAAAGAATTACGTAAAAAAATTAAAAAGTGGTTTAAAGAAAATAAACCGGATGAAATTAAACCAAAATTTCATAGCCAAGGGTCTTTTGAAATGAATACAACTATAAACCCAATTGTAGAGTATGATTCAGATGGTAATACCCTGAGGAAGTATGATTTAGATGATGGTGTATATTTTATTTATTCAAAAGAAGGTGATACTAAACAATCTATAAATACTTGGCATGAATGGGTTTTTAAAGCTACTGAAAATCACACAGGAAAGGATTCCATAAAGAAAACAACCTGTGTAAGAGTTGTTTTTTCAGATGGACATCATATTGATCTTCCTATTTACTATAAAAAAGACGGTACTATTGAATTAGCACATAAAGCAAAAGATTGGTTATTAAGTGACCCTAAAAAGTTTTATGAGTGGTTTAATGAAAAGAAAAAAAATAAGCCAAGATTAGAAGCAGTTGTTAGATGCCTTAAAGCTTGGAAAAACTTCAGAGAGTTTAATAATTCTAATTTGAAACTACCTAGTGGTTTTGAATTAACAATTTTGGCAACAAATAATTATGTTGAAGCTGATAATCTCGATGAAGCTTTTAGAGAAACTATAAAAGCAATAGAAAAAGAATTAAATAAGTATAATGGTTTTAAATGCTTGAGGCCAACAATACCAGAGAATGAAGATATATTTGAAGGTTATAGTGAAACTAGAAAAAATAATTTCCTTTCTACTCTTAAAAGTCTTAAAGATGATTGTATAAAAGCATCAGAAGAAAATAATTTCAAAAAAGCATCAGAAATTTTAATAGATAAACAATTCGGTTCTCGTTTTCCAAAAGGTGAAGATAAAGATCAGCAATCTAAGAGCAATACTCTTAGAGAATCATTAGCTTCAGCAGCTATTAAACCAAAACCTTATGCACATTGAGTTACAAATTAACGAAGTCTTAGATTTCCATAAAGGTTTAGTATTTGATTCAATTAGCAATACTTTAGAAGGTGAATTGTTTTTACCTGATGGAGATAGTTATGAGGTTTTAATTAACCTTAATAGTTACCCAATTCTTTTTCCTAAAGTACATGAAATAGGAGGAAGAATACCTAAAAAAATGAATCGTCATATTTATCCAAGTTCAGGCTCTTGCTGTTTTACAACAAGAGCCAAATCTCAAATACTACTTAAAACAGTTGTTAAATCATTGTTAGGTTTCATTGATGAAATATTGATTCCTTATTTAGAGAATAATTCCTATTACGAATTAAATGACCGTTACTATACTGAAGAATATTCTCATGAAGAGTTAGGTATAATTGAAGGCTACAAAGATATATTAGAGATTGATGATACTATAAAAACAGCTAAAGCAATTGTAAAAGCCTCAATTGACAAAAAATTAACAATACATCAAAACTGCTATTGTGGTTCAGAAAGAAGGTTAAGAAAATGTCATAAAGGCAAACATTTAAATAATTTAAGAAAACTATATATGGTTGATAAAGAAATTTTGCAGCAAGATTTGAGTAATTTTAAAGCAGCAATAGATGTTTATATAAAAGAGAAAAAACATAATTGTTGTGACGATATAGACCTAAAGGCACTATCTACAATTATGTGTAAATAGCCAAAAACGGCTATATAAAAATTATTATATAATTGTATTATAATTTATATTATGTTAAATAATAAAAAATTATAGAGCCATAAAAAAATATTCTCATTAAATAGTTTTTAATGTAAAAAAAGCTATAATTTTGCGCTTCGAAAAATAACATGTTTCTTTTATTATTGTTTAACAACAAAAAAAGACTATGCTACAACGTTTTACCGTTAAATTGCATAAAAACATTTTATTTTGCAATATATAAAATTATACTATACTAAATACCTAATTTATAAAATTACTAATTTTATGAAAATAGCACTAAACAAAATAATAATTACTGTAGGGTTATTTATTACAACAGCATTATCGTCAAATGCACAACAGCAATTTTCTGTTTCGTATGATGAATTGAACGACAATGCCAACAGTTTTACTTATGTAATTGGTTCTCCTTACTTATATTTATCAGGTCCTGGAGGTTCGCTTACTAGTGGTCCTATAATAATTAGCACATTAGAAGTTGTTTCTATATTTACGAGTGAATTAGCTGAAGAATTATCAATAGCTATATACCCCAACCCTACTACTGATATAGTAAACATAGAGTTTAGAGATGTTTCTGAAGAAACTATTAGTGGAGATTTATATACCGTTCACGGTCAGTTGTTAACTCGAAAAGAATTATCAACAAAAGAAAACAATACAATTGATTTAACAACTTTATCAGATGCATATTACTTTTTAAAGATATATTCATCAAATAAATTAATAAAAACAGTAAAAATTATAAAAAAATAACATATTTTTTACTAGTTTATATAAAAATATTACTTTTGTGAAAAATAGTATTATTTTTAAAATTAAAATTATTTAACTTAAAAACCCCCTAAAACGCTAACCTATATATACACCCCTAACTAACCCACAATGTATCGCTTTATAAAAGCAGCAACGCCTAAATTATTGGTTGTTGTTATCTTATTTGTTACAATAAATTTTTATTCAAACTCAAAACAAAAATTTTCTGTTTTATATGGTGAGTTGAATAACAATGCCAATCATTTTCCTTATATAATTGGTGCATTAAAGGTTACTTCTGTATTTACAAGTAAATTAACAGAAGAATTGTTATTTATAGTTGACTCCCCTAGCTTTATAACAAGTACCGTAAATAAAGAGTTCAGAAATATTTCTAATAAATTTATTGTTAATAACAGTTTATATTCAATATATAATCGGCTATTAACTCGTAAAGAACTATCTACACAAGAAAATAATAAAATCTATTCCCCTACTCTAGATGCGTATTGTTTTCTTCAAACATATTAGTAAAAATTGTAAAAATTGTAAAAAAAATGAAAATGAAACATTTAAAATTAATTCTATTCTATTTTGCTTTTGCTTTAGGAACTTTTGCACAAGCACCTGAAAAATTAAGTTATCAGGCTATTATAAAAGATTCCGATAATAAAGTTATTGTGAATAGACAAGTTGGAGTGCGGATTAGCCTTCTTCAAGGAGCCGGTTCACAGAGCCTTGTTTACCAAGAACTTCATTCAGCAGTAACCGATACAAACGGAATTATTAATATTCAAGTTGGTGGTGGTGAGGCTGTATATGGTACGTTTGCTTCTATAGATTGGGGAAAAGGCTCTTATTTTGTAAGAACTGAAGCAGATTTAGAAGGTGGAAGTAATTATAACCTTTCGGGTACTACCCAATTGTTAAGTGTGCCTTATGCGTTATATGCAAAAAATGCAGGTATAAATGTAAATAGCATAACCAATAATAGCCTTACTGAAGAAAAGTTATCGCAAGATTTGGTAAACAAAATAGATGGAAAAGAAGATGTATCGAATAAAGATACTGACCCTACGCTTTCTGAAAATTCCGATGTAAAATATCCGTCACAAAAAGCAGTAAAAGCGTATGTAGATAACCAAATAAGTACGAATACTAATATAACATCAGAAAAAATTGTAGATAATTCTATCACTACAGAGAAGATCGTAGATAACTCTATAACCACAGAAAAAATATTTGACAACTCAATTACTACCGAAAAGATAGTTGATGAATCGATTACTACTGAAAAGTTGATTGACAATTCGATTACAACACAAAAAATCAACAACAACGCTATTACAACGGAAAAGATTACCAATAATGCCATTACTACAGAAAAACTAGCAGATGGTGCGGTAACAACTGATAAATTGGGAGCCGATGTAGTTGCCACTCTTGACGGCAAGGAAGATAAAAAGAATAAAAGTATCGACCCAAAATTAGGAGAAGAAACACCTTCAGATGAGTTTTATCCATCACAAAAAGCAGTAAAAACGTATGTAGACAAGTATGTAGAAGGTCAAATAACCAGTAGTGAAATAAAAACTGAAAACATAGTAAACAACTCAATTACTACAGAAAAGTTGATTGACAATTCGATTACAACACAAAAAATCAACAACAACGCTATTACAACGGAAAAGATTACCAATAATGCCATTACTACAGAAAAACTAGCAGATGGTGCGGTAACAACTGATAAATTGGGAGCCGATGTAGTTGCCACTCTTGACGGCAAGGAAGATAAAAAGAATAAAAGTATCGACCCAAAATTAGGAGAAGAAACACCTTCAGATGAGTTTTATCCATCACAAAAAGCAGTAAAAACGTATGTAGACAAGTATGTAGAAGGTCAAATAACCAATAGCGAAATAAAAACTGAAAACATAGTAAATAATTCAATTACTACTGAAAAGTTGGTTGATAACTCAATAACTACTGAGAAAATAATCAATAATTCAATTACCACAGAGAAGATAGTTGATGAATCGATTACTACAGAAAAGTTGGTTGACAATTCAATTACAACACAAAAAATCAACAACAACGCTATTACAACGGAAAAGATTACCAATAATGCCATTACTACAGAAAAACTAGCAGATGGTGCGGTAACAACTGATAAATTGGGAGCCGATGTAGTTGCCACTCTTGACGGCAAGGAAGATAAAAAGAATAAAAGTATCGACCCAAAATTAGGAGAAGAAACACCTTCAGATGAGTTTTATCCATCACAAAAAGCAGTAAAAACGTATGTAGACAAGTATGTAGAAGGTCAAATAACCAATAGCGAAATAAAAACTGAAAACATAGTAAATAATTCAATTACTACTGAAAAGTTGGTTGATAACTCAATAACTACTGAGAAAATAATCAATAATTCAATTACCACAGAGAAGATAGTTGATGAATCGATTACTACAGAAAAGTTGGTTGACAATTCAATTACAACACAAAAAATCAACAACAACGCTATTACAACGGAAAAGATTACCAATAATGCCATTACCACAGAAAAACTAGTAGATGGGGCTGTAACAGAAAATAAATTGGATGGTGATTTATTAGCTAAAATTAATGGTAAAGAAGATAAATCAAATAAAAAAACAGATACGGATTTAGGCGATGGCGATTCTTCGAATGACTTCTATCCTAGCCAATTAGCAGTAAAAACCTATGTAGATACTCAGGTAGCAACAGCAACGACGGATCTTGCAACAGAAGTTGCACGTGCAACCGCAGCTGAAACAACCAATGCTAACAATCTTACAGCAGAAATTACACGTGCAACCGCAGCAGAAGTAGCAAATACCAACGCCATTGCATTAAAAGAAGATTCGGCAAACAAAGATGCTTCTACTTCTTTAGGTACAAGTGATATCAAATTCCCTACGCAAAAAGCGGTGAAAACCTATGTAGATACTCAGGTAGCAACAGCAACGACCGATCTTGCAACAGAAGTTGCACGTGCAACCGCAGCTGAAACAACCAATGCTAACAATCTTACAGCAGAAATTACACGTGCAACCGCAGCAGAAGTAGCAAATACCAACGCCATTGCATTAAAAGAAGATTCGGCAAACAAAGATGCTTCTACTTCTTTAGGTACAAGTGATATCAAATTCCCTACGCAAAAAGCGGTGAAAACCTATGTAGATACTCAGGTAGCAACAGCAACGACCGATCTTGCAACAGAAGTTGCACGTGCAACCGCAGCTGAAAACAACCAATGCTAACAATCTTACAGCAGAAATTACACGTGCAACCGCAGCAGAAGTAGCAAATACCAACGCCATTGCATTAAAAGAAGATTCGGCAAACAAAGATGCTTCTACTTCTTTAGGTACAAGTGATATCAAATTCCCTACGCAAAAAGCGGTTGAAAACCTATGTAGATACTCAGGTAGCAACAGCAACGACCGATCTTGCAACAGAAGTTGCACGTGCAACCGCAGCTGAAACAACCAATGCTAACAATCTTACAGCAGAAATTACACGTGCAACCGCAGCAGAAGTAGCAAATACCAACGCCATTGCATTAAAAGAAGATTCGGCAAACAAAGATGCTTCTACTTCTTTAGGTACAAGTGATATCAAATTCCCTACGCAAAAAGCGGTGAAAACCTATGTAGATACTCAGGTAGCAACAGCAACGACCGATCTTGCAACAGAAGTTGCACGTGCAACCGCAGCTGAAACAACCAATGCTAACAATCTTACAGCAGAAATTACACGTGCAACCGCAGCAGAAGTAGCAAATACCAACGCCATTGCATTAAAAGAAGATTCGGCAAACAAAGATGCTTCTACTTCTTTAGGTACAAGTGATATCAAATTCCCTACGCAAAAAGCGGTGAAAACCTATGTAGATACTCAGGTAGCAACAGCAACGACCGATCTTGCAACAGAAGTTGCACGTGCAACCGCAGCTGAAACAACCAATGCTAACAATCTTACAGCAGAAATTACACGTGCAACCGCAGCAGAAGTAGCAAATACCAACGCCATTGCATTAAAAGAAGATTCGGCAAACAAAGATGCTTCTACTTCTTTAGGTACAAGTGATATCAAATTCCCTACGCAAAATGCAGTAAAAACTATGTAGATGCGAATACCTTAACCAAAGCAGAAATTGACGATTTATTAGATACCAAAGGCTATATAACAACGGATAACGATTCTCAAAAATTATCTATTTCAGGAAATACTATTAGCTTAACAAACGGTGATTCTGTAGATGTAAGTACAGCAACGGCTGTTGCGGCGAATACTGCAAAAGTAAGTAATGCCACTCATACAGGCGATGTAACAGGTAGTGTTGCGTTAACCATTGCTGATAGTGCTGTAAAAACTACAAAAATAGCAGATAAAGCAGTAACTACTGCTAAAATACAAGGGAGTACACAAAACGGGCAAGTACTAACTAGTAATGCTAGTGGAGTAACTTCATGGCAAACACCAAAAGAAAATGTACTTGAAAAAATAACTGAAAATGGTAAAACAGGGTATCGTGTTGTAGGTAGAAGTGATGCCAATTATGGAAACATTGGTGCAAATGCTTTTGACTTATCATATGCAGATGTGGCTAATGATACACTAGGTGCTACAGGGAGCTATTCTTTTGCTATAGGATATAGTGCAGAAGCTTCAGGAAATAGTTCTTTCGCTATGGGGAATAATGCAAAAGCATCTGGAGAATATTCATTTGCTTCAGGTTCTTATTCTTTGGCTTCAGGTTCTTATTCTTTGGCTTTAGGTCAACAGTCAATAGCTTCAGCTTGGTCTTCTTTTGCATTGGGTAGTGGTAATAAAGCCTCAGCAAATAATTCTTTTGTTATAGGTAACGATTCAAAAGCTACAATTTATGGAGCAATTGCATTAGGTAACAACGTAACATCAAACAGCTCGAATCAACTTACAGTAGGAGCATATAATACTGATAGAACCCCTGAAAATGGTATTGGTTTTACTGAAACAGATCCTGCTTTTGTAATTGGTATTGGTAAAGATGAAAATAATAAAAATGATGGTTTTGTAGTATATAAAGACGGCACTATAGAATTAGAAAACCGTACTTCAAGCCCTGATACAAGAACCGACCGCTTGTATGTAATAAATAGCAATTTGTATTACAATGATGTAAATTTAAGTGCAACTACTACCCACACAGGCGAGGTAACAGGTACTACAGCATTAACCATTGCAAACAATGCAGTAACAACTACCAAAATTGCTGATACCAATATAACCACTAATAAATTGGCTGATAAAGCAGTTACTACTGCTAAAATACAAGGTAGTACAGTAAATGGGCAAGTATTAACCACCAATGCTAGTGGAGTAACTTCATGGGAAACTCCAAAGGAAAATGTACTTGAAAAAATAACCAAAAACAACAATACAGGATACCGTATTGCAGGTAGAAATGCAGCAAACTATGGAGACATAGGTGATAATGCTGTTGATTTATCAGTGTCAAATGGTGCTAGTACTGTTAATGGTGCTACAGGGATACGATCTTTTGCTACAGGATATCAAACAATAGCCTCTGGAAATCAATCATTTGCTACAGGACATGAAACAAATGCTTCTGGAAATAATTCTTTAGTTACAGGATATAAAACAGCAGCTACAGGTTTACAGTCAACTTCTTTTGGACATACCTCAACTGCTTCTGGAGATCAATCTTTTGCTACAGGACATGAAACAACTGCTTCTGGAAGAAATTCTTTTACTGCTGGATATAAAACAACAGCTTCAGAAATTCAATCTTTTGCTATAGGAAAATCTAACAACTGCTTCAGCAAACAATGCAGTAGCAATGGGTGATGGAACTACGGCATCAGCAACTAATGCAGTAGCAATAGGAAATAAAACAACTGCTTCAGGATCAGGTTCTTTTGCTTTAGGCTATAATACTACGGCATCTGCAACTAATGCAGTAGCAATGGGTGATGGAACTACAGTATCAGCAACTAATGCGGTAGCAATGGGTCGTGGAACTACAGCAAATACTTGTCGCAAGCAACTGTAGGAACATTTAATACCGATAAAACTGCTAAAAGTACTACTGGTTTTAGTGCAACTGACCCTGCCTTTGTAGTAGGTATTGGTAAAGATGCCGATAACAAAAACGATGGTTTGGTGGTTTATAAAGATGGTACTTTAGAATTAGATAAGCTAACTACTGCCCCTGCCACTACTACAGACCGTATGTATGTTGTAAATAACGATTTACATTACAATGGTGTAAACGTAAGCCAAGGTACATTGCAAAAGCTAACCGAAAATAACAAAACAGGATATCGTATTGCAGGTAGAAATGCTGCTAATTATGGAGACATAGGTGTCGGTGCTATTGATTTTTCAGATTCTAATAGTGCAAGTGGAACAAAAGGTGCTACAGGTGCAGATGCCTTTGCTTTAGGTTATAATACCACAGCTTCGGCTAATAATTCAGTAGCAACGGGTGATGGTACAGAAGCTTCTGGTGTAAACGCTTTTACCGCAGGATATCAAACAACAGCTTCTGGAAGACAATCTACCGCTATAGGATATCAAACAACTGCTTCAGGACCAGCTTCTTTTGCTTTAGGTTATAATACTACAGCATCAGTAAATCATGCAGTAGCAATGGGTCAAGGAACTACAGCATCAGCAACTAATGCGGTAGCAATGGGTCAAGGAACTACAGCATCAGCAACTAATGCGGTAGCAATGGGTGAAGGAACTACAGCAAATACTTGGTCGCAAGCAACTGTAGGAACATTTAATACCGATAGAACTGCTAAAAGTGCTATTGCTTTTAATGCAGCTGACCCTGCTTTTGTGGTAGGTATTGGTAATTCAGCTACTAACAAAAAAGATGGTTTGGTAGTATATAAAGACGGTACTTTAGAGTTAGACAAACTAAGTGCCAACCCTACTACCACTACCGACCGTATGTATGTTATAGATAATGATTTATACTACAACAAAAGTAAAATACAACGACAAGTATATGCTCATGTAAAATGGGATAATCTTTATTTAGGAGAAGTATCTGTATTACTTTTTTTTGCAGGAAAAGCTGCTTCTAGAGAGATAGCTTTTAGTGTACATTATGTGGTAGCAACAAAAACTTTTTATCCAATGTCTGCATCTCAATGTACTGTTTCAAATGTTACAGTTACAAATTCAGATGGCACTACTACTAGTAGTGGTATTTTAAGAGTTGCTCCTTCTTCTGGCCCTACTTATGATTTAAAATTTACTCCAATACCTGGAAGTACTACGTCGTACAAAATAGAAGCATTAAATACAACCCAAACTTACTGGATACAAGGTGCTTTTTCTACAGTAGGACAGTAGGATATTAATTTACTTAAACCTAGAATACTATTAATTTTAAAAAAGCAACGTTTTTAACGTTGCTTTTTTATTGTAATTATATAGCAACTTGCGCTACTAAATAATTAAAATTACGATTGTTTTTTAACATCTTTTTTGTAGGTATAATAAAATGACTTTTTCAATACACTTTAGTATTATAGTTATACACAGTT
This sequence comes from Morinoia aosen, assembly GCA_030386875.1. Lineage (NCBI taxonomy): Eukaryota > Metazoa > Arthropoda > Malacostraca > Amphipoda > Talitridae > Morinoia > Morinoia aosen. The sequence continues at coordinate 58,733,770 of JASJYW010000027.1, forward strand.
TCTTTACTTTTGCAAAAATTTTACAAAAATGAAAAAATTAACCTTATTGTTTTTTACGTTAAGTTTAGCTATAAGTACATATTCTCAAGCCCCTGAAAAGTTAAGTTATCAGGCTGTTATAAAAAACTCTAGTAACAGAGTTGTTAAAAATCAACCTATTAGTGTTCGAATTAGCATAATACAAGGCACTATAGCCGGTTTACAAAATGTTGTTTATCAAGAAATACATTCAGCAATTATTACTGATGCTAACGGAATTATAAATATTCAAATTGGTGGTGGAAAAGGTGTATATGGTAGTTTTTCAGGCATTGATTGGGGAAAAGGTTCACATTTTGTTAGAACCGAAGCCGATTTAAAGGGAGGTACTGATTATAATCTTACAGGCACTACCGAATTGTTAAGTGTCCCTTATGCTTTATATGCTAGAACTTCAAAAGTAACCGAAAACAGCATAGCAAATAGAAGTATTACAGAAGAAAAATTAGCGCAAACACTATTAAATAAAATAAACGGCAAAGAAGATGTTTTTAATAAGTCGACCAATATAAACCTTGGTGTTTCAGATAACCTATACCCTACTCAAAATGCAGTTAAAAAGTATGTAGATAACAATACCTTAACCAAAGCAGAAATTAACGATTTATTAGATACCAAAGGCTATATAACAACCGATAAGGATTCTCAAACTTTATCAATTTCAGGGAATGAAGTTCGTATTTCTGGTGGAAATACGATAGATGTAAGTGCTGCAACAGCGGTTATGGCGAATACAGCAAAAATAAGCAATGCCAATCATACAGGCGATGTAACGGGTAGCACGAAATTAACCATTGCGAATAATGCGGTAACAACAGCGAAGATTGAAAATAAAGCGATAACTTCTAGTAAAATAGCAGATGATGTAGCTTTAATTATTAACAACAAAGAAGAGGCTTCTAACAAATCCGATGATGATCAACTAGGCAATTCAATTTCTTTATACCCTACTCAAAATGCAGTTAAAAAATATGTAGATAACAATACCTTAACCAAAGCAGAAATTAACGATTTATTAGACACCAAAGGCTATATAACAACCGATAAGGATTCTCAAGCTTTATCAATTTCAGGAAATGAAATTAGCATATCTGGTGGAAATACGATAGATGTAAGTGCTGCAACAGCGGTTATGGCGAATACAGCAAAAATAAGCAATGCCAATCATACAGGCGATGTAACGGGTAGCACAAAATTAACCATTGCGGATAATGCTGTAACAACAGCCAAAATTGAAAATAAAGCGATAACTTCTAGTAAAATAGCAGATGATGTAGCTTTAATTATTAACAACAAAGAAGAGGCTTCTAACAAATCCGATGATGATCAACTAGGCAATTCAATTTCTTTATACCCTACTCAAAACGCAGTTAAAAAGTATGTAGATAACAATACCTTAACCAAAGCAGAAATTAACGATTTATTAGATACCAAAGGCTATATAACAACCGATAAGGATTCTCAAACTTTATCAATTTCAGGAAATGAAATTAGCATATCTGGTGGAAATACGATAGATGTAAGTGCTGCAACAGCGGTTATGGCGAATACAGCAAAAATAAGCAATGCCAATCACACAGGCGATGTAACGGGTAGCACGAAATTAACCATTGCGGATAATGCGGTAACAACAGCGAAGATTGAAAATAAAGCGATAACTTCTAGTAAAATAGCAGATGATGTAGCTTTAATTATTAACAACAAAGAAGAGGCTTCTAACAAATCTGATGATGATCAACTAGGCAATTCAATTTCTTTATACCCTACTCAAAACGCAGTTAAAAAGTATGTAGATAACAATACCTTAACCAAAGCAGAAATTAACGATTTATTAGATACCAAAGGCTATATAACAACCGATAAGGATTCTCAAACCTTATCGCTTTCAGGGAATAAAATTAGCATAACTGGTGGAAACACGATAGATATAAGTGCTGTGAGTAATGCTACTCACACGGGCGATGTAACAGGAAGCACAGTATTAACCATTACAAATAATGCCGTAACAACTACAAAAATTGCAGACGATGCCGTAACAGAAGCTAAGTTAGACAATAATTTATTAGCTAAAATTAACGACAAAGAAAATGCGTCAAATAAATCAAACGATGCAGCCCTTGGAACTTCTACTTCTTTATATCCTACTCAAAATGCAGTAAAAACCTATGTAGATGCTAATACTTTAACAGAAGCAGAAATTAACACTTTAATAACTGGCAAAGGCTATGTAACAACGGATAAAGATTCTCAAACCTTATCTATTTCAGGGAATAAAATTAGCATAACTGGTGGAAACACGATAGATATAAGTGCTGTGAGTAATGCTACTCACACGGGCGATGTAACAGGAAGCGCTGCACTAACCATTGCTAATAATGCCGTAACAACTACAAAAATTGCAGACGATGCCGTAACAGAAGCTAAGTTAGACAATAATTTATTAGCTAAAATTAACGACAAAGAAAATGCGTCAAATAAATCAAACGATGCAGCCCTTGGAACTTCTACTTCTTTATATCCTACTCAAAATGCAGTAAAAACCTATGTAGATGCTAATACTTTAACAGAAGCAGAAATTAACACTTTAATAACTGGCAAAGGCTATGTAACAACGGATAAAGATTCTCAAACCTTATCTATTTCAGGGAATAAAATTAGCATAACTGGTGGAAACACGATAGATATAAGTGCTGTGAGTAATGCTACTCACACGGGCGATGTAACAGGAAGCACAGTATTAACCATTACAAATAATGCGGTAACTAGTGCTAAAATTACCGATGGTACGGTGGTTAATGCTGATTTAGCTTCAGGAACCGGAGGTTTGTATAAAGGCAGCGGTAGTTTAACTGGCAATACAACCCTTACACAAGGTAGTAATAAACTTTCTTTTACTGCTACAGGTACTGATGCCTTTAATGTAGATAACGGAACACTTAGTGTAGATGCAGCCAATAACCGAGTAGGTGTTGGTACTAATGCTCCTACTGAAGCCTTAGATGTTAATGGAAATATTCATGTAAGAGCTACTGAAGGAGATGGAATAATTTTAACAAACGGACGAGTTGGTATTAACACAATTACACCAGATAATTCTGCAGCTTTAGAAGTTTCATCTACAAAAAGAGGATTCTTGCCTCCACGTATGACTGAAGCTGAAATGAATAGTATTACAACCCCTGCAGAAGGGCTTGTAGTATACTGTAAAGATTGTAAGCCTAAAGGACTATATGTAAATGTAACTGAAGGAAGTTCCGATTTTACTCCTGTTGGTTGTGGAACTGAAGAAAAATCTCAAGGAGTAATATCTAACTGTGATATGAATGGTTTTGAAGGAACTTTTGTTGGAGGTAAAGCATTAAACAACGCTAAATTTAGCGTTACAATTAAGAATAATACCTTTAACAATGTTACTTTAAATTTTGCAACTACAGATGTTATTTTAAGCGGTTCTGGCTTAGGAAATGTTTCTGTTAGCTCGGTAGCACCTACAACAGCTACTATAACTGCAGGTATAAGTGTTACAATAGAGTACATCTTAACAGGAACACCAACTGTAGGTAATTTAGAAGCAAACTGGTCTAAGCTAGTTTTAAACTGTACACAAAACAAAACAGTTACTACCGGAGATGCTATATTTACGTCGCAAGAAAATTATACTGTATCTGTTAAGGATGGAACACCAACTGTAAGCATACAAGGAGTTATAAATAATACCGATAATCAAGTTGTAATAGATGTACCTTATACAAATGGCGTAGGTAGTTTCGATGCTTATACAGGTAACGCAATTTCAGGAGTTGCTGGAGAAGCTGGCGATACTAACAAATTTAGCATTTCTTACGGAGCAGGTACATTTAGTAGCGAAGGCACTATCCCTGTAACAATTGTTGTAGATGGAGACGGAACCTACAATGTTAAAAGGCAATTATTTGGTAAGGAAGAAACCATAGTAACTATACCTTTAATAGTAAATGGAAATATTAAAGCAAATATAACATTAAAAGCTATAGGTGGTATTACTGACCGTGAGTATAACAACGTGGCTGGAACACATAAATTTATTTACATACCTGTAACCAATCCTTCTACAGGGAGAACTTGGTTAAACAATAATTTAGGAGCAAATTATGCAAATCAAAATCACGCAGCCTTTAACCCTGTACAACAAGCAACAAGTGAGAGAGATGCTAATGCTTCAGGTAGTTTGTATCAATGGGGTAGGTATTCTGACGGACATGAATTTGTAGGTTCAGGAAGTATATTTGGTAATAGTAATACTTCAAGAGTAACAGGTGCAAATAAAAATAAAACTCTTGTTTCTCTCTATAGTATTGATGACCCTAATTGGTATAATGGTACTTCTCCTGCTACTCAAGAGTTATGGACAAGTAATGCTGATGGAGGTGTAAACAATCCATGCCCTGAAAGTTATAGGTTACCTACTCAAGCTGAATGGCAAGCAGAAGTAAATAGCTGGCCTGCAAAAACCGTAGGAGCTAACAACAATAGCTTACTTAAATTAAGTAGTAGTGGTAAATATCTTTATGGGCATGATACAGCTACTTATTTCAATACAAGTGTACTAAATTATTGGACTGTCAACTATGAAAATGGTATTTCAAGTGGTGGCCGAGCAAGTGTACTTGTATTAGAACCAGGTGTTCTGTTCCGTTCAAACTATACTAAACGATATGGACTAAATGTGCGCTGTATAAAAGCAGAGTAAACATTTAATTAATTTGCAAATTTTAAAAAAGCAACGTTAAAAACGTTGCTTTTTTATTGTAATGTATTATAATTATACACAGTTTCTTTATTTTTGCAAAAATTTTACAAAAATGAAAAAATTAGCCTTATTGTTTTTTACGTTAGGTTTAACTATAAGTACATATTCTCAAGCCCCTGAAAAGTTAAGTTATCAGGCTGTTATAAAAAACTCTAGTAACAGAGTTGTTAAAAATCAACCTATTAGTGTTCGAATTAGCATAATACAAGGCACTATAGCCGGTTTACAAAATGTTGTTTATCAAGAAATACATTCAGCAATTATTACTGATGCTAACGGAATTATAAATATTCAAATTGGTGGTGGAAAAGGTGTATATGGTAGTTTTTCAGGCATTGATTGGGGAAAAGGTTCACATTTTGTTAGAACCGAAGCCGATTTAAAGGGAGGTACTGATTATAATCTTACAGGCACTACCGAATTGTTAAGTGTCCCTTATGCTTTATATGCTAGAACTTCAAAAGTAACCGAAAACAGCATAGCAAATAGAAGTATTACAGAAGAAAAATTAGCGCAAGCACTATTAAATAAAATAAACGGCAAAGAAGATGTTTTTAATAAGTCGACCAATATAAACCTTGGTGTTTCAGATAACCTATACCCTACTCAAAATGCAGTTAAAAAGTATGTAGATAACAATACCTTAACCAAAGCAGAAATTGACGATTTATTAGACACCAAAGGCTATATAACAACCGATAAGGATTCACAAACTTTATCAATTTCAGGGAATGAAGTTCGTATTTCTGGTGGAAATACGATAGATGTAAGTGCTGCAACAGCGGTTATGGCGAATACAGCAAAAGTAAGCAATGCCAATCATACAGGCGATGTAACGGGTAGCACGAAATTAACCATTGCGGATAATGCGGTAACAACAGCGAAGATTGAAAATAAAGCGATAACTTCTAGTAAAATAGCAGATGATGTAGCTTTAATTATTAACAACAAAGAAGAGGCTTCTAACAAATCCGATGATGATCAACTAGGCAATTCAATTTCTTTATACCCTACTCAAAACGCAGTTAAAAAGTATGTAGATAACAATACCTTAACCAAAGCAGAAATTAACGATTTATTAGATACCAAAGGCTATATAACAACCGATAAGGATTCTCAAACTTTATCAATTTCAGGGAATGAAGTTCGTATTTCTGGTGGAAACACGATAGATGTAAGTGCTGCAACAGCGGTTATGGCGAATACGGCAAAAATAAGCAATGCCAATCATACAGGCGATGTAACGGGTAGCACAAAATTAACCATTGCGGATAATGCGGTAACAACAGCGAAGATTGAAAATAAAGCGATAACTTCTAGTAAAATAGCAGATGATGTAGCTTTAATTATTAACAACAAAGAAGAGGCTTCTAACAAATCCGATGATGATCAACTAGGCAATTCAATTTCTTTATACCCTACTCAAAACGCAGTTAAAAAGTATGTAGATAACAATACCTTAACCAAAGCAGAAATTAACGATTTATTAGATACCAAAGGCTATATAACAACCGATAAGGATTCTCAAACTTTATCAATTTCAGGGAATGAAATTCGTATTTCTGGTGGAAATACGATAGATGTAAGTGCTGCAACAGCGGTTATGGCGAATACAGCAAAAATAAGCAATGCCAATCATACAGGCGATGTAACGGGTAGCACAAAATTAACCATTGCGGATAATGCTGTAACAACAGCCAAAATTGAAAATAAAGCGATAACTCCTGCCAAAATACAAGGTGGTACAGTAGACAGACAAGTATTAACCAGTAATGAAAGTGGAGAAACTTCATGGCAAACACCAAAAGAAAATGTACTTGAAAAAATAACTGAAAATGGTAAAACAGGGTATCGTATTGCAGGTAGAACTGCCGAAAACTATGGAAATATAGGTTCAGGTGCTTTTGATTTTTCAGATTCTAATAGTGCAAGTGGAACAAAAGGTGCTACAGGTGCAGATGCCTTTGCTTTAGGTTATAATACCACAGCTTCGGCTAATAATTCAGTAGCAACGGGTGATGGTACAGAAGCTTCTGGTACAAGCGCTTTTACCGCAGGATATCAAACAACAGCTTCTGGAAGACAATCTACCGCTATAGGATATCAAACAACTGCTTCAGGACCAGCTTCTTTTGCTTTAGGTTATAATACCACAGCATCAACAACTAATGCAGTAGCAATGGGTGAAGGAACTACAGCATCAGAAACTAATGCTGTAGCAATAGGAAATCAAACAACTGCTTCAGGATCAGGTTCTTTTGCTTTAGGTTTTAATACTACGGCATCAGCAGTTAATGCAGTAGCAATGGGTCGTAATACTACAGCTTCAGGAAATAATGCAGTAGCAACGGGTGATGGAACTACAGCAAATACTTGGTCGCAAGTAACTATAGGAACATTTAACACAGATAAAACACCTGCTAGTACTAGTAGTCTTGCTACATCCGACCCTGCTTTTGTAATTGGTATTGGTAAAGATGAAGATAATAAAAATGATGGCTTTGTAGTATATAAAGACGGTACTATAGAGCTAGATAAATTAACCACTACCCCAACCACTACTAAAGACCGCTTATATGCTATGGGTAATGATTTATATTACAATAACAATAAAATGAACCTGCAAGTAACGGGTCATCAATCATGGAGTAATTTGTATTTGGGGGGAAAATCTGCAGTTCTTATTTTTGCAGGAAAAGTTGCGATATTAGGTACAGACATAGCTTTTATAGTGCATTATGATTTAAATGATAACATTTTTTATCCAATGACAGCATCGCAATGTACTGTTTCAAATGTTAAAAATGAAGATGGTACCTTACAGGTTGAAGTGGACGACGTCATTTACAAAATTCAATTTACTAAAATGACAGGAAAAACTGGCTACTATGAAGCAAAATCAGATACTGATTGGATTCAAGGTTCTTTTTCTATAGTAGGAGGGCTTATTTAAATTTTAACTTTATTAAAAATAAGGGCTTTTACCAAAATAATATTATTACAAACCTTTAAAGCACTTTGCGTTAAAGGTTTTGTTTGTAGTATGTAAATTAAAAAATACTATAAAACAACAAAAAATACTTGTCTTACAACATTCCTAAATTAGTACACCTAAAATAGTTGCACTTTTATTTTCACTAAAACTACAAAACAAGAAAATATAAAGTAAATGAAACGTGCAGCTTTTTTTTTATTCTATTTCCTATTCGCTTTAGGTATTTATGCCCAAGCACCTGAAAAATTAGGCTACCAAGCTCTTATAAGAGATTCTGAAAACCAAGCAATTATAAATCAAAATATTGATATTAAAATTACCATTCAAAACAATGTTAATTCACAAGATGCGGTTTATCAGGAAATTCATTCTATAAAAACTGATAAAAACGGAGTTGTTAATATTCAAATAGGTACTGGCGAAAGTATTTACGGCAAGTTTTCAGATATAGATTGGAGCAAAGGTTCTTATTACGTAAGAACAGAAGCCGATTTAAATAAAGGCAGTAATTATAATCTTTCTGGTATTACTCAGCTGTTAAGTGTGCCTTATGCTTTATATGCTAAAAATGCAGGTGTAAATGCAAATAGTATTACTGAAGAAAATTTTGTAAAGCCTTTAAGAGAAAAAATAAATACTAAGGAAGATGTTTCAAACAAATCAGCCAATATAAACCTTGGTACTTCAAATAATTTATATCCTACTCAAAATGCCGTAAAAACGTATGTAGATAATAAAATAACCACAAATGTTATTAATGTTACCACAACTAGTTTAGGTTTAAATAATGTAAATAACACTTCTGATGCTAATAAACCCATTAGCATTGCTACTCAAAAGGCTTTAAATGGCAAAGAAGAAATCGCTAATAAAGATACAGACCCTACGCTATCAAAAAACTCCGATATAAAATATCCGTCACAAAAAGCAGTAAAAACCTATGTAGATAGAGAAATTAATAAAGCTTTTTCTGTTCAAAACAAAATAGATATTAATTTTGAAGAATTTGAACAGGCACTAATAGTTAAGTTTGCAGAAAAAGAGGAAGTTGGTAATAAATCTACGAATATAAATCTTGGAACTTCTAATATTCTTTATCCTACTCAAAATGCTGTAAAAAGTTATGTAGATAATCAAATAAGCACGAATGTTAATATAACGTCAGAAAAAATTGTAGCCAATTCTATCACTACCGATAAGTTAGGAAACGATGTAATAGCAACTATAAATAATAAGGAAAACAAATCTAACAAGTCAGATGATACAAACCTTGGAAGTTCTACTACCTTATACCCTACTCAAAATGCAGTAAAAACCTATGTAGATTCTAGAATAAGCACTAATGTAGGTAATGTAACAGCATTAAGCTTAGGTTTAGAAAATGTGAATAATACTTCCGATGCTAATAAACCTGTTAGTACTGCTACTCAAACTGCTTTAAACGGTAAAATAAACCTTTCAGAAAAAGCAGTAGCTAATGGAGTGGCTACTTTGGGAAACGACGGTAAAATACCTTCTAGCCAATTACGTTCAATTATATTAAGTTCGGTTGATGTTGTAAGTTCGGAAGCAGAAATGTTAGCTTTAAGCCAAGCTATAGAAGGTAGTATTGCCATACGTACTGATATTAACAAAAGTTTTGCATTAAATGAAGTACCGGCTACTAATATTGTCAACTGGGTTGAAATAGAAACGCCTCCAATAGCGGTAAGCTCGGTAAACAGTAAGTCAGGAAATGTAACATTAACAAGTACGGATATTGCAGAAGGTACAAATTTATACTTTACAAATGCCAGGGTTAAAAGCGCTGTATTAACAGACTTAGATGCGAAAGAAAACACAGCAAACAAAGATGACGATGCTACTTTAGGAGGAACCAATGCCAATAATACCAACTTCCCAACACAGTTAGCTGTTAAGACTTATGTAGATGGGCAAGTAGCAACAACTACAACTGGACTTGCCACAGAAGTTGCTCGTGCAACTGCAGCGGAAAAAGTAAATGCGGATGCCATTGCTGTAAATACAACCGATATTGCAACCAACAAAACCGCAATTACTACCAATACAACGAATATTACCAAAAATACAACTGGACTTGCAGCAGAAATAACCAGAGCTAAAGCTGCTGAAACAGCCAATACAACAGCAATAGCAACCAAGGAAGATGCCGCAAACAAAGATGATGATGCTACTTTAGGAGGAACCAATGCCAATAATACCAACTTCCCTACCCAAAAAGCAGTAAAAACCTATGTAGATAATCAAGTAACAGCAACTACTGCTGGACTTACCACAGAAGTAACCAGAGCTAAAGCTGCAGAAAAAGTAAATTCTGATGCGATTGCTGTAAATACTGCAAGTACTACAACCAACAAAACTGCAATTACCACCAATACGACGAATATTACCAAAAATACAACTAACCTTGCAGCAGAAATAATTAGAGCGAAAGCTGCTGAAATAGCTAATACAACAGCGATTGCAATCAAGGAAGATGCAGCAAACAAAGATGACGATGCTACTTTAGGAGGAAGCAATGCCAATGATACAAACTTCCCTACCCAAAAAGCAGTAAAAACCTACGTAGATGGGCAAGTAACAACTACTACAACCGGACTTACCACAGAAATAACCAGAGCCAAAGCTGCTGAAAAAGTAAATACCGATGCCATTGCTGTAAATACAACTGCTATTGCAACCAACAAAACGGCAATTACTACCAATACGACGAATATTACCAAAAATACAACTGACCTTGCAACAGAAATAATTAGAGCGAAAGCTGCTGAAACAGCTAATACAATAGCGATTACAACCAAGGAAGATGCAACAAACAAAGATGATGATGCTACTTTAGGAGGAAGCAATGCGAATAACACCAACTTCCCTACCCAAAAAGCAGTAAAAACCTATGTAGATGGGCAAGTAACAACTACTACAACTGGACTTACCACAGAAATAACCAGAGCCAAAGCTGCTGAAAAAGCAAATGCCGATGCTATCACAATCAACAAAACGGCTATTTCATTAAATACCAGTAACATTGCAACCAATACTACAGAAATTGCTAAAAAAGAAAACACAGCAAACAAAGATGACGATGCTACTTTAGGAGGAAGCAATGCCAATGATACAAACTTCCCTACCCAAAAAGCAGTAAAAACCTACGTAGATGGGCAAGTAACAACTACTACAACCGGACTTACCACAGAAATAACCAGAGCCAAAGCTGCTGAAAAAGTAAATACCGATGCCATTGCTGTAAATACAACTGCTATTGCAACCAACAAAACGGCAATTACTACCAATACGACGAATATTACCAAAAATACAACTGACCTTGCAACAGAAATAATTAGAGCGAAAGCTGCTGAAACAGCTAATACAATAGCGATTACAACCAAGGAAGATGCAACAAACAAAGATGATGATGCTACTTTAGGAGGAAGCAATGCGAATAACACCAACTTCCCTACCCAAAAAGCAGTAAAAACCTACGTAGATGGGCAAGTAACAACTACTACAACCGGACTTACCACAGAAATAACCAGAGCCAAAGCTGCTGAAAAAGTAAATACCGATGCCATTGCTGTAAATACAACTGCTATTGGAACGAATAAAACTGCAATTACTACAAATACAAGTAATATCGCAACCAATATAACAGAGATTGCTAAAAAGGAAAACACAGCAAACAAAAATGATGATGCTACTTTAGGAGGAACCAATGCGAATGACACCAACTTCCCTACGCAAAAAGCAGTAAAAACCTATGTAGATGGGCAAGTAACAGCCACTACAACCGGACTTACCACAGAAATAACCAGAGCCAAAGCTGCTGAAAAAGTAAATACCGATGCCATTGCTGTAAATACAACAGCAATTACTACAAATACAAGTAACATTACTATCAACACAACAGCGATTGCAACCAAGGAAGATGCAACAAACAAAGATAATGATGCTACTTTAGGAGGAACCAATGCGAATAACACCAACTTCCCTACCCAAAAAGCAGTAAAAACCTATGTAGATGGGCAAGTAACAACTACTACAACCGGACTTACCACAGAAATAACTAGAGCTAAAGCTGCTGAAAAAGCAAATACCGATGCCATTGCTATAAATACAACTGCAATTACTACAAATACAAATAATATCGCAATCAATATAACAGCGATTGCAAACAAGGAAGATTCAGCAAATAAAGATGACGATGCTACTTTAGGGGGAAGCAATGCGAATAACACCAACTTCCCTACTCAAAAAGCAGTAAAAACCTATGTAGATGGGCAAGTAACAACTACTACAACTGGACTTACCACAGAAATAACCAGAGCCAAAGCTGCTGAAAAAGCAAATGCCGATGCTATCACAATCAACAAAACGGCTATTTCATCAAATACCAGTAACATTGCAACCAATACTACAGAAATTGCTAAAAAAGAAAACACAGCAAACAAAGATGACGATGCTACTTTAGGAGGAAGCAATGCCAATGATACAAACTTCCCTACCCAAAAAGCAGTAAAAACCTACGTAGATGGGCAAGTAACAACTACTACAACCGGACTTACCACAGAAATAACCAGAGCCAAAGCTGCTGAAACAGCTAATACAACAGCGATTGCAACCAAGGAAAATTCAGTAAATAAAGATGACGATGCTACTTTAGGCGGAACCAATGCGAATGACACCAACTTCCCTACCCAAAAAGCAGTAAAAACCTACGTAGATGGGCAAGTAACAACTACTACAACTGGACTTACCACAGAAATAACCAGAGCCAAAGCTGCTGAAAAAACAAATGCCGATGCCATTGCTGTAAATACAACAGCTATTGCAACCAACAAAACGGCAATTACTACCAATACGACGAATATTGCCAAAAATACAACTGACCTTGCAACAGAAATAATTAGGGCGAAAGCTGCTGAAACAGCTAATACAACAGCGATTGCAACCAAGGAAAATTCAGCAAATAAAGATGACGATGCTACTTTAGGCGGAACCAATGCCAATGACACCAACTTCCCTACCCAAAAAGCAGTAAAAACCTATGTGGATGCCGTGATAAATAATAAAGTGTTAGAAAAAATAACTGAAAACGGTAATATAGGTTACCGTATAGAAGGTAGAAGTGCTGCTAATTTTGGAAATATAGGTGTAGGTGCTTTTGATTTTTCAAACTCTAATAGTGCAAGTCAAACAAAAGGAGCTACAGGAACAACTTCTTTTGCTTTAGGTTTTAACACTACAGCCTCAGCAAGTAATTCAGTAGCAATGGGTGATGGAACTGTATCAAACACTTGGTCGCAAGTAACCATAGGAACATTTAACACAAATAGAACACCTGCTGCTTCAAATAGTGATTCTAACTGGGTAGCTACAGACCCTGCTTTTATTGTAGGTACAGGTAAAGATGCCAGCAATAAAAATGATGGTTTGGTAGTGTATAAAGACGGTACTGTAGAGTTAGATAAGTTAAATACCTCTCCTACTAATACTACTGATCGTTTATATGTTTTAAATAATGAATTGTATTATAACGGTTCAAAATTAGTAAAAGAAAATAATAAAAAAATATACACTGTAGATAGCAACACAAACACCCCTAGTTTTGAAGGGTTTACAGCAATGTTTTCAAATAGTAATTATAAAAGGTTTTTATTCTCTTATTCTGGACCAAGTGTAACACTTTCAGTAATGTACCATGGTTATTATGCCGATTGGAGTGATACGTATTCTAGTACAAAAACTTACACAAATGTTACATCATTAGAAAATCAAACTTTAAGAAACGGTAATAATACTCATTATGATAATGCGCTTTCAATTGAAAAAGCTACAATTTATGTGTACAGTTCCTCTGTTACTTCAACAAGCACTGGCGTGGCTCCTATTCCTACAAAAATTATTGAAATTACAGGTATTATAGGTCCAGGGTTTAATAATAATGTAGTTAAATTTGAATCAAAACCTTTTTAAAAAAAGTAACTAAAACAAAAGCGGTATTTTTTATACTTTTTTATTTGTGGAGCTGTGAATTAAAAATACATTTGGCTTGTTATTATACTTTACACCACCACCCTATATTTACGTACAATAAAAAAACAGTATGGTGGGCTTTATTATATAAAAAAAAGCTATAATTTTGCGACGTAAAAAATAAAACTATTATTTTAATGTTTCATCACAAAAACCCCCCTTATTTTATGAAATTACATCAAAAACTACCGCAGTTTGTATTCAACCTCGATTTGTTTATAAATCCGAATACCTAACAACAAAAACCCCAAGTTTTACAACATTTTTAAAAACAAGCACTTAGAATAGTCGCAATTTTGTATAGGCAAAAGTGTGGTTTGTAAGCACGTAGTAAAATATGTCGTTTTAATAATTGCAATGTAAATTATTATACGCGTGTTTTTGTTTGCTAGCCCTACCCTTTTCTGCTTTTAAAAAACCAGACAGTTTTCTGCTTTGGTATACTGCTTTATACAATGTATTACGAAACGAATTTAATGCCTTGTTTTTATAAAAAAAATTATGACAAAATGAAAAAATCACAAAAAATGAATCGTTTAATTTTCTTTATCCTTGCTTTTATATTTTCTTTAGGTGCTTATGCCCAAGTTCCTGAAAAATTAAGTTTACCAGGCTGTTATTAAAAATTCGAATAATAGCGTTGTTAAAAGCCAAAGCATTGGTGTTAGAATTAGTCTTTTACAAAGTGTTAATCGCAAGATGTAATATATCAAGAACTTCATGCTGCAACAACAGATTCTAATGGAATTGTTAACCTTCAAATTGGTGCTGGAGAAGCCATTTTTGGAACGTTTTCAGAAATAGATTGGGGCAAAGGTTCCTATTATATAAAAACCGAAGCCGATTTAAATGGCGGAAACAATTACAAATTATCAGGCACTACCCAGCTATTAAGTGTACCGTATGCTTTGTATGCTAAAAATGCGCCTTTAAACATAAATAGCATAACCAATAATAGCCTTACTGAAGAAAAAGTTATCACAAAATTTGGTAAACAAAATAAATGGTAAAGAAGATGTATCAAATAAAGATACTGACCCTACGCTTTCTGAAAATTCCGATGTAAAATATCCGTCACAAAAAGCGGTTAAAGCGTATGTAGATAACCAAATAAATACGAATACTAATATAACATCAGAAAAAATTGTAGATAATTCTATCACTACAGAGAAGATCGTAGATAACTCTATAACCACAGAAAAAATAGTTGACAACTCAATTACTACCGAAAAGTTAGGAAACGATGTAATTGCAACGCTTAATGGTAAGGAAGACAAGGTTAACAAGTCCAATAACCCAGCTCTTGGAAATTCAACTACCTTATACCCTACTCAAAATGCAGTGAAAACCTATGTAGATGAAAAAGTAGCCAACAGCAGTATCAGTGCTGAAAATATTATTGATAACTCAATCACTACAGAAAAGATTGTGGATAATTCTATCACTACAGAGAAGATAGTAAATAACTCAATCACTACAGAAAAGATTGTGGATAATTCCATAACTTACTGAGAAAATAGTTGATAACGCAATTACTACTGAGAAAATCGTAGATAATTCAATTAATACTGACAAGATAGTTGACAATTCTATCACTACCGATAAATTAGGAGCCGATGTAATTGCAACCCTTGATGGTAAGGAAGACAAGGTTAACAAATCCAACAACCCAGCTCTTGGAAATTCAACTACCTTATACCCTACTCAAAATGCAGTG
Source organism: Morinoia aosen (assembly GCA_030386875.1). Taxonomy (NCBI): domain Eukaryota; kingdom Metazoa; phylum Arthropoda; class Malacostraca; order Amphipoda; family Talitridae; genus Morinoia; species Morinoia aosen. The sequence continues at coordinate 58,749,361 of JASJYW010000027.1, forward strand.
AAAACCTATGTAGATGACAAAATTTCTACAACCACAGTAAATGTAGAAAACATTACTACCAATAGTATTACCGAAGAAAAATTATCAAAAGATTTAATTGATAAAATAGACGGTAAAATAAACCTTTCAGAAAAAGCAGTAGCCAATGGGGTGGCTACTTTGGGAGACGATGGTAAAATACCAACCAGCCAATTGCGTTCAATTATTTTAAGTTCGGTGGATGTTGTAAGTTCAGAAGCAGAAATGTTAGCTTTAAGTCAAGCTATCGAAGGGAGCATTGCCATACGTACTGATATTAACAAGAGTTTTGCACTGAATGAAGTACCCGCTACTGATGTTGCCAACTGGGTTGAAATAGAAACGCCTCCAATAGCAGTAAGTTCAGTAAACAACAAAGCAGGAAATGTAACATTAACAAGTACGGATATTGCAGAAGGTACAAACCTATACTTTACAAATGACAGGGCTAAAAGTGCGGTATTAGCAGACTTAGATGCCAAAGAAAACGCAGCAAATAAGGATAATGATGGTACATTGTCGGCAAATTCAAATGAAAAGTTTCCTACACAAAAAGCCGTAAAAACCTATGTAGATGAAAAAGTAGCCAACACTACAGTAGATATAAAAAACATCACCAATGAAAGTATTACGGGTGATAAATTAACTGATAATACGATTGGTAACGATAAGCTAAGTACCGATTTACAAGGGAAAATAGCTAACATTGCTACCAACACTACCAATATTACCAATAATACTACTGCGATTGCTAAAAATGCAACGGAAATAGCTAAAAAGGAAAACGCAGCAAATAAAGATGCTTCGACTACTTTGGGTGGCGCAGGTACAAGTGATACTAAATTCCCTACACAAAAAGCCGTAAAAACCTATGTAGATGAAAAAATAGCCAACACTACGGTAGATATAAAAAACATTACCAATGAAAGTATTACTGGCGATAAATTAGCGAATAATACGATTAATAATGATAAGCTAAGTACAGATTTACAAGGGAAAATAGCTAACATCGCTACCAATACTACCAATATTGCAACCAATACCACTGCGATTGCTAAAAATGCAACCGACCTTGCCGCAGAAGTAACTAGAGCAAAAGCAGCCGAAAAAGTGAATGCTGATGCCATTGCATTAAAAGAAGATTCGGCAAACAAAGATGCTTCTACTTCTTTAGGTACAAGTGATATCAAATTCCCTACGCAAAAAGCGGTGAAAACCTATGTAGATACTCAGGTAGCAACAGCAACAACGGGTCTTGCAACAGAAGTAACCAGAGCCAAAGCTGCTGAAAAAGTAAATGCAGATGCCATTGCTGTAAATAAAACCGATATTGCAACCAATACTACTGCGATTGCTAAAAATGCAACCGACCTTGCAACAGAAGTAACCAGAGCAAAAGCTGCCGAAAAAGTAAATGCAGATGCGATTGCATTAAAAGAAAACACTGCAAACAAAGATGCTTCGGCTACTTTGGGTGGCGCAGGTACAAGTGATACTAAATTTCCTACACAAAAAGCCGTAAAAACCTATGTAGATACTCAGGTAGCAACAGCAACAACGGGTCTTGCAACAGAAGTAACCAGAGCCAAAGCGGCTGAAAAAGCAAATGCGGATGCTATTGCTGTAAATAAAACGGCTATTGCAACCAATGTAACGGAAATAGCTAAAAAAGAGAACGCAGCAAACAAAGATGCTTCTACTTCTTTAGGTACAAGTGATACCAAATTCCCTACGCAAAAAGCGGTAAAAACTTATGTAGATACTCAGGTAGCAACAGCAACAACGGGTCTTACAGCAGAAATTACACGTGCAACCGCAGCAGAAGTAGCAAATACCAACGCCATTGCATTAAAAGAAAACACTGCAAACAAAGATGCTTCTACTACTTTGGGTGGAACAAGTACAAGTGATACCAAATTCCCTACGCAAAAGGCAGTAAAAACTTATGTAGATGCCACAGTGCTAAACAATACAGTGTTAGAAAAAATAACCGAAGGTAGTATAGGATACCGCATTGCAGGTAGAAATGCAGCAAACTATGGAGACATAGGCTCAAATGCTATTGATTTATCGTATGCAGATATCGCTAGTGAAACAACAGGTGCTACAGGAACACGATCTTTTGCTACAGGGCTTAGAACAACTGCTTCTGGTGAAAATACTTTTACAACAGGTGATGGTACAGAAGCTTCTGGTTTAAGTGCTACTGCTATAGGTACAAACGCAAAAGCTTCTGGAGTGTACTCATTCGCTTCGGGTTACGCTACAAAAGCATCTGGAGGAGGTGCTGCTACTTTTGGTCTTCAAACAGAGGCTTCTGGCATTAATTCTTTTGCTATAGGAAGAGGAACAAAAGCGTCTGCAGAAAATACTTTTGCTTCAGGTTATGAATCAAAAGCTTCAGGTATAGCTTCGCTTTCTTTAGGTAGCTATAATGAAGCTAGTGGACATCAATCTGTTGCTGTAGGTTTTGGGTCAAAAGCTACCACATACCAAGCCGTTGCCTTAGGAAGTTATTTAACATCAAATAGCTGGTCTCAAATTACATTAGGGACATACAATATGGATAGAACACCCAATAGTGCTGATACTTTTAATGAAAAAGATCCTGCTTTTGTAGTAGGTATTGGTAAAGATGCTAGTAACAAAAACGATGGTTTAGTTGTGTATAAAGACGGTACTTTAGAGTTAGACAAACTAAGTGCCAATCCTACCAATACTACCGACCGTTTGTATGTGGTAGACAAAGGATTGTACTACGATGGGGCTAAATTAAATAACCAATCAATTTCTAATAATAATGGATGGGATAATGTTTCTATAGGAACTAAATCATCAATAATTAGTTTTGCAGGAAAGCATTATAGTGGTCGAGATATTGCTTTTATAGTACACTACGATGTAGATGGCGATACTTTTTACCCAATGACAGCATCACAGTGTACTGTAACAAACCAAGGAAGTGGTGTTTTAAGAATTGCTGCAACTAATACTGGTGGTGTTAGTTTTAATATTGATTTACAATTTACTCCAATAGCTGGAAGAAGTGGGTATTACACAATAAAAGCAATAAACTCTACTAATTGGATTCAAGGTAATTTTTCTACAGTACCTTTTTAAAAAAGTAACTAAAACAAAAGCGGTATTTTTTATACTTTTTTATTTGTGGAACTGTAAATTAAAAATACATTTGGCTTGTTATTATACTTTACACCACCACCCTATTTTACGTACAATAAAAAACTACGTTTAAGGGCTTTATTATATAAAAAAAAGCTATAATTTTGCGACGTAAAAAATAAAACTATTATTTTAATGTTTCATCACAAAAAACCCCCCTTATTTTATGAAATTACATCAAAAACTACCGCAGTTTGTATTCAACCTCGATTTGTTTATAAATCCGAATACCTAACAACAAAAAAAACCAAGTTTTACAACATTTTTAAAAACAAGCACTTAGAATAGTCGCAATTTTGTATAGGCAAAAGTGTGGTTTGTAAGCACGTAGTAAGATATGTCGTTTTAATAATTGCAATGTAAATTATTATACGCGTGTTTTTGTTTGCTAGCCCTACCCTTTTCTGCTTTGGTATACTGCTTTATACAATGTATTACGAAACGAATTTAATGCCTTGTTTTTATAAAAAAAATTATGACAAAATGAAAAAATCACAAAAAATGAATCGTTTAATTTTCTTTATCCTTGCTTTTATATTTTCTTTAGGTGCTTATGCCCAAGTTCCTGAAATGTTAAGTTACCAGGCTGTTATTAAAAATTCGAATAATAGCGTTGTTAAAAGCCAAAGCATTGGTGTTAGAATTAGTCTTTTACAAAGTGTTAATTCGCAAGATGTAATATATCAAGAACTTCATGCTGCAACAACAGATTCTAATGGAATTGTTAACCTCAATTGGTGCTGGAGAAACCATTTTTGGAAAGTTTTCAGAAATAGATTGGGGCAAAGGTTCCTATTATATAAAAACCGAAGCCGATTTAAATGGCGGAAACAATTACAAATTATCAGGCACTACTCAGCTATTAAGTGTACCGTATGCTTTGTATGCTAAAAATGCGCCTTTAAACATAAATAGCATAACCAATAATAGCCTTACTGAAGAAAAGTTATCGCAAAATTTGGTAAACAAAATAGATGGTAAAGAAGATATATCAAATAAAGATACTGACCCTACGCTTTCTGAAAATTCCGATGTAAAATATCCGTCACAAAAAGCGGTTAAAGCGTATGTAGATAACCAAATAAATACGAATACTAATATAACATCAGAAAAAAATTGTAGATAACTCTATAACCACAGAAAAAATAGTTGACAACTCAATTACTACCGAAAAGTTAGGAAACGATGTAATTGCAACGCTTAATGGTAAGGAAGACAAGGTTAACAAATCCAATAACCCAGCTCTTGGAAATTCTACTACCTTATACCCTACTCAAAATGCAGTGAAAACCTATGTAGATGAAAAAGTAGCCAACAGCAGTATCAGTGCTGAAAATATTATTGATAACTCAATCACTACAGAAAAGATTGTGGATAATTCTATCACTACAGAGAAGATAGTAAATAACTCAATCACTACAGAAAAGATTGTGGATAATTCCATAACTACTGAGAAAATAGTTGATAACTCAATTACTACTGAGAAAATCGTAGATAATTCAATTACTACTGACAAGATAGTTGACAATTCTATCACTACCGATAAATTAGGAGCCGATGTAATTGCAACCCTTGATGGTAAGGAAGACAAGGTTAACAAATCCAACAACCCAGCTCTTGGAAATTCAACTACCTTATACCCTACTCAAAATGCAGTGAAAACCTATGTAGATGATAAAATTTCTACAACCACAGTAAATGTAGAAAACATTACTACCAATAGTATTACCGAAGAAAAATTATCAAAAGATTTAATTGATAAAATAGACGGTAAAATAAATCTTTCAGAAAAAGCAGTAGCCAATGGGGTGGCTACCTTGGGAAACGATGGTAAAATACCAACCAGCCAATTGCGTTCAATTATTTTAAGTTCGGTAGATGTTGTAAGTTCGGAAGCAGAAATGTTAGCTTTAAGCCAAGCTATCGAAGGGAGCATTGCCATACGTACTGATATTAACAAGAGTTTTGCACTAAATGAAGTACCCGCTACTGATGTTGCCAACTGGGTTGAAATAGAAACCCCACAATAGCGGTAAGTTCAGTAAACAACAAAGCAGGAAATGTAACATTAACAAGTACGGATATTGCAGAAGGTACAAACCTATACTTTACAAATGACAGGGCTAAAAGTGCGGTATTAGCAGACTTAGATGCCAAAGAAAACGCAGCAAATAAGGATAATGATGGTACATTGTCGGCAAATTCAAATGAAAAGTTTCCTACGCAAAAAGCCGTAAAAACCTATGTAGATGAAAAAGTAGCCAACACTACAGTAGATATAAAAAACATCACCAATGAAAGTAATACGGGTGATAAATTAACTGATAATACGATTAGTAACGATAAGCTAAGTACCGATTTACAAGGGAAAATAGCTAACATTGCTACCAATACTACCAATATTGCCAATAATACTACTGCGATTGCTAAAAATGCAACGGAAATAGCTAAAAAGGAAAACGCAGCAAATAAAGATGCTTCGGCTACTTTGGGTGGCGCGGGTACAAGTGATACTAAATTCCCTACACAAAAAGCCGTAAAAACCTATGTAGATGAAAAAATAGCCAACACTACGGTAGATATAAAAAATATTACCAATGAAAGTATTACTGGCGATAAATTAGCGAATAATACGATTAATAATGATAAGCTAAGTACAGATTTACAAGGGAAAATAGCTAACATCGCTACCAATACTACCAATATTGCAAACAATACCACAGCGATTACAAAGAATGCAACCGACCTTGCTGCAGAAATTACACGTGCAAAAGCAGCAGAAGTAGCAAATACCAACGCCATTGCATTAAAAGAAAACACAGCAAACAAAGACGATGCTAAAGATTTAGGTGGAGACGATGCAGACGATGATAAATTCCCAACACAATAGCCGTTAAGAGTTATGTAGATGGTAAAACAGTAGATAAAAAAAACATTACCACAGCAAGTATTACTGGCGATAAATTAACAGACAATACAATTGGTAATGGCAAGTTAGATACTGATTTACAAGGGAAAATAGCTAACATAGCTACCAATACTACCAAATATTACAAAAAATGCAACCGACCTTGCTGCAGAAGTAACCAGAGCCAAAGCAGCAGAAAAAGCAAATACCGATGCCATTGCATTAAAAGAAGATTCAGCAAACAAAGACGATGCTAAAGATTTAGGTGAGTGATAAAGCTGACGATGTAAAATTCCCAACGCAATTAGCCGTTAAGAGTTATGTAGATGGTAAAACAGTAGATATAAAAAACATCACCTCAGGAAGTATTACTGGCGATAAATTAACAGACAATACAATTGGTAATGGCAAATTAGATGCTGATTTACAAGGGAAAATAGCTAACATCGCTACCAATACTACCAATATTGCAAAGAATGCAACTGATCTTGCTGCAGAAGTAACCAGAGCCAAAGCAGCCGAAAAAGCAAATACCGATGCTATTGCATTAAAAGAAGATTCAGCAAACAAAGACGATGCTAAAGATTTAGGTGGAGACGATGCAGACGATGAGAAATTCCCAACACAATTAGCCGTTAAGAGTTATGTAGATGGTAAAACAGTAGATATAAAATACATTACCACAGCAAGTATTACTGGCGATAAATTAACAGACAATACAATTGGTAATGGCAAGTTAGATACTGATTTACAAGGGAAAATAGCTAACATCGCTACCAATACTACCAATATTACAAAAAATGCAACCGACCTTGCTGCAGAAGTAACCAGAGCCAAAGCAGCCGAAAAAGCAAATACCGATGCTATTGCATTAAAAGAAGATTCAGCAAACAAAGACGATGCTAAAGATTTAGGTGGAGACGATGCAGACGATGAGAAATTCCCAACACAATTAGCCGTTAAGAGTTATGTAGATGGTAAAACAGTAGATATAAAAAACATTACCACAGCAAGTATTACTGGCGATAAATTAACAGACAATACAATTGGTAATGGCAAGTTAGATACTGATTTACAAGGGAAAATAGCTAACATCGCTACCAATACTACCAATATTACAAAAAATGCAACCGACCTTGCTGCAGAAGTAACCAGAGCCAAAGCAGCCGAAAAAGCAAATACCGATGCTATTGCATTAAAAGAAGATTCAGCAAACAAAGACGATGCTAAAGATTTAGGTGGAGACGATGCAGACGATGAGAAATTCCCAACACAATTAGCCGTTAAGAGTTATGTAGATGGTAAAACAGTAGATATAAAAAACATTACCACGGGAAGTATTACTGGCGATAAATTAACAGACAATACGATTGGTAACGGCAAATTAGATGCTGATTTACAGGGAAAATAGCAAATATAGCTACCAATACTACCAATATTACAAAAAATGCAACCGACCTTGCTGCAGAAGTAACTAGAGCCAAAGCAGCCGAAAAAGCAAATACCGATGCTATTGCATTAAAAGAAGATTCAGCAAACAAAGACGATGCTAAAGATTTAGGTGGAGACGATGCAGACGATGAGAAATTCCCAACGCAATTAGCCGTTAAGAGTTATGTAGATGGTAAAACAGTAGATATAAAAAACATTACCACAGCAAGTATTACTGGCGATAAATTAACAGACAATACGATTGGTAACAGCAAGTTAGATACTGATTTACAAGGGAAAATAGCTAACATCGCTACCAATACTACCAATATTACAAAAAATGCAACCGACCTTGCTGCAGAAGTAACCAGAGCCAAAGCTGCTGAAAAAGTAAATGCCGATGCTATTGATGTAAATAAAACAGCCATTACAACCAATAAAACGGCGATTGTTAAAAATGCAACCGATCTTGCTGCAGAAATTACACGTGCAACCGCAGCAGAAGTAGCAAATACCAACGCCATTGCATTAAAAGAAAACACTGCAAACAAAGATGCTTCTACTACTTTGGGTGGAACAAGTACAAGTGATACCAAATTCCCTACGCAAAAGGCAGTAAAAACTTATGTTGATACTCAAGTAGCAACAGCAACAACGGGTCTTGCAACAGAAGTTGCACGTGCAACCGCAGCAGAAGTAGCAAATACCAACGCCATTGCATTAAAAGAAAACGCTGCAAACAAAGATGCTTCGGCTACTTTGGGTGGAACAAGTACAAGTGATACCAAATTCCCTACGCAAAAGGCAGTGAAAACTTATGTAGATGCCACATTACAAAGCAATAAAGTGTTAGAAAAAATAACCAAAAACGACAATACAGGATACCGTATTGCAGGTAGAAATGCAGCAAACTATGGAGACATAGGTGATAATGCTGTTGATTTATCAGTGTCAAATAGTGCTAGTACTGTTAATGGTGCTACAGGGATACGATCTTTTGCTACAGGATATCAAACAATAGCCTCTGGAAATCAATCATTTGCTATAGGAGACAATACAAAAGTCTCTGGAAATAATTCTTTAGTTACAGGATATAAAACAGCTGCTACAGGTTTACAGTCAACTTCTTTTGGGCATACCTCAACTGCTTCTGGAGATCAATCTTTCGCTACAGGACATGAAACAAATGCTTCTGGAAGAAATTCTTTTACTGCTGGATATAAAACAACAGCTTCAGAAATTCAATCTTTTGCTATAGGAAATCTAACAACTGCTTCAGCAAACAATGCAGTAGCAATGGGTGATGGAACTACGGCATCAGCAACTAATGCGGTAGCAATAGGAAATCAAACAACTGCTTCAGGATCAGGTTCTTTTGCTTTAGGCTATAATACTACGGCATCTGCAACTAATGCAGTAGCAATGGGTGATGGAACTACAGTATCAGCAACTAATGCGGTAGCAATGGGTCGTGGAACTACAGCAAATACTTGGTCGCAAGCAACTGTAGGAACATTTAATACCGATAAAACTGCTAAAAGTACTACTGGTTTTAGTGCAACTGACCCTGCCTTTGTAGTAGGTATTGGTAAAGATGCCGATAACAAAAACGATGGTTTGGTGGTTTATAAAGATGGTACTTTAGAATTAGATAAGCTAACTACTGCCCCTGCCACTACTACAGACCGTATGTATGTTGTAAATAACGATTTACATTACAACGGTGTAAACGTAAGCCAAGGTACATTGCAAAAGCTAACCGAAAATAACAAAACAGGATATCGTATTGCAGGTAGAAATGCTGCTAATTATGGAGACATAGGTGTCGGTGCTATTGATTTTTCAGATTCTAATAGTGCAAGTGGAACAAAAGGAGCTACAGGTGCAGATGCCTTTGCTATAGGTTATAATACCACAGCTTCGGCTCATAATTCAGTAGCAACGGGTGATGGAACTGTATCAAATACTTGGGCGCAAGTAACTGTAGGAACATTTAATACCGATAGAACGCCTACTAATTCAAGTAGTGTTTCTACTTTGGTAGGTGCAGATCCTGCCTTTGTAGTAGGTATTGGTAGTTCGTCTTCTAATAAAAACGATGGCTTGGTAGTATATAAAGACGGTACTATAGAGTTAGATAAGCTAAGTGCCAACCCTACTACCACTGCCGACCGTATGTATGTTGTAAATAATGATTTACATTATAACGGTGTAAACGTAAGCCAAGGTACATTGCAAAAGCTAACCGAAAAAGGCAAAACAGGATATCGTATTGCAGGTAGAAATGCTGCTAATTATGGAGACATAGGTGTCGGTGCTATTGATTTTTCAGATTCTAATAGTGCAAGTGAAACAAAAGGTGCTACAGGTGCAGATGCCTTTGCTTTAGGTTATAATACCACAGCTTCGGCTAATAATTCAGTAGCAACGGGTAATGGTACAGAAGCTTCTGGTGTAAACGCTTTTACCGCAGGATATCAAACAACAGCTTCTGGAAGACAATCTACCGCTATAGGATATCAAACAACTGCTTCAGGACCAGCTTCTTTTGCTTTAGGTTATAATACTACAGCATCAGTAAATCATGCAGTAGCAATGGGTCAAGGAACTACAGCATCAGCAACTAATGCAGTAGCAATGGGTGGTGATACTACAGCTTCAGGAGCTAATGCGGTAGCAATGGGTGAAGGAACTACAGCAAATACTTGGTCGCAAGCAACTGTAGGAGCATTTAATACCGATAGAACTGCTACAAGTGCTATTGCTTTTAATGCAGCTGACCCTGCCTTTGTGGTAGGTATTGGTAATTCAGCTACTAATAAAAACGATGGTTTGGTAGTGTATAAAGACGGTACTTTAGAGTTAGATAAGCTAAGTACTAATCCAAGTAACGGTAACGACCGTTTATATGCAGTAAATGACGAACTGTACTACAATAAAACGAAATTACACAGACAAGTATATGCACACAATAAATGGAATAATATTTATATGGGTGCAAATTCTGCGGTTCTTCTTTTTGCAGGAAGAGTTGCTACAGGCTATACAGATATCGCTTTTATGCTACATTACGATATAGATAATAACAATTTTTACACAATGACAGAATCAAGATGTGGTGTAATAGACTTAGGTGATGGTACTATTCAAATTAATGCTGGAGGAGGGGTCCCTTTTAAGTTAACAGTTAGTAAAATAACAAGTGGAGATAAGGGCTATTTCAATATAGAAAATAGCAATCCTACCCATTGGGTTCAAGGAGTTTTCACCGTGTTAGGGTATTAATTTTATAAAAAAGCAACACACATTATTTTATATAGTGTAACACCCCCAGAGCTTACTTGCTTTGGGGGTGTTTTTTTGTGCTTTTTTATTTGTGGGGCTGTAAATTAAAAATACATTTGTTTTAATTTAGTTATTCTTTTTTATGAGTTTATCAATTATTTTTCAAAACAAATATTGTATTTGCGTAAACAAACCCAACAATGTGTTGGTACACCACGCCCATTTTTCAAGAAACGTAAAAACCGAGCCTTCGTTATTACAATTATTAGAAGCCCAAACAGGCAATGTATTTTACCCCATACATAGGTTGGACAGAAAAACATCGGGCATTATTTTATTGGCAACAAAAAAAGAATATGTGGCCAAGTTTCAAGAACTGTTTACCCAAAATACCCTTAGCAAAACCTATTTTGGAGTAGTAAGAGGCTTTGCCCCAGCAGAAAAAATTATAGATTCGCCCGTTAAGGGGAAAGACCAAAAAAAAACACAAAGAAGCCCTAACGCTACTAAAAACCATAAACACTACGGTGGTAAATGTGGCGGTAAAACCCTACGATGTTTCTAGGTACAGTTTGGTAGAGTTGCACCCAAAAACAGGCAGAATGCACCAATTGCGCATTCATACCAATAAAATAAGTCACCCACTAATTGGTGATATAAAGTATGGCGATAAAAACCACAACCTAATGTTTGAACAACATTTTGGTTTTAAAAATATGTTTTTGCACGCCGCAACGTTACAATTTACACACCCATTTACAGGCGAAGCATTGCATTTAAAAGCGCCTTTTCCACCCGATTGGCTTGCGTTATTTGCTCATTTTCATTGGGAAAATCCGTTAGTGTAAAAATGTATGTTTTATAGTCGTTGTTAGGCAACAGTAAAAAACATATTCAAAAGTTTACAATTAACGAAACTTTTTATATATTTGTATCCTGTATGATTTTAAACCAAAAATGATAAAACGATTTGAAACAAAATTACTAGAAGAAGCTTTTGAATTTATTGAAAAACAAAATTTTAAAGCTAGAAAAAAAATATTTCAAAATATAAGAAGAGCCGAACAGCAATCTGACCCAAAGTTATTTAAAAAATTAACTAGTGAAATTTGGGAATTTAGAACATTATATTCTGGAATTCAATACAGACTTTTGGCATTTTGGGACAAAAACAACAAAACGGAAACTCTTGTTTTTGCAACTCACGGAATTGTTAAAAAAACAAGTAAGGTTGATAAAAAAGAAATTGACAAAGCAGATAAAATTAGAGAAACATATTTTAAAAATAAAAAGAAATGAAAAGTTACACTTTAAACCAAGCAGAAGACCTTTTAATTGGAAAAAAGGGAACTAAAGAAAGAGACGAATATGAATTTGAGTTAAAACTTGAATTGATTGGCGATATGATAAAAACTGCCCGAAAGAAAAGAAAAACTTACTCAAGAGCAATTAGGAGAATTAGTTGGAGTAAAAAAAGCTCAAATATCTAGACTTGAAAATAGCACTGGAAATGTAACTTTTGAAACTGTCATGAAAATTTTTAATGCTTTAGGTGCAAAACTAAATTTAAACCTTCAAATATAAAAATAAGGATTTTTCCAGCTTCTAAATCCATTATTAGTTGTCTTTTTTCAAAGATACAAAATTATCAATTCAGTTATTATTTTTTGATTTCAAGCTTTTTCACTACTCGTTACTAACGCATTCTGTATGCGTTCCAATGAACCTTATCCAGCAGGTTTTGATTTTAAAAATAGGTTTCTACACGCCTCAACGCTACAATTTACGCATCCGTTTACACGCGAAGCATTGCATTTAAAAGCCCCTTTTCCACCGGATTGGCTTCCGTTATTTGCTCATTTTCATTGGGAAAATCCGTTAGTGTAAAAATGTATGTTTTATAGTCGTTGTTAGGCAACAGTAAAAAACACCTCCGAAGATATTGAGATATAAAATGAAATTTGTAATTTTGCATTATGGACATAAATCTTCAAAATAAAAAAATTGAATTGATACAATGGTTATCAACTCTTAATGATGTTTCTCTAATTGACAAACTAGTCAAACTAAGGAAAAAGAGAAAGTTGATTGGTGGAATGAAATTTCAGAAGCAGAAAAAGAATCCATTGAAAAAGGGTTGCTTGATGCCGATAATGGAAAACTAACTTCTCACTCTACTGTAAAAAAGATTTATGAAAAGTGGCTTTAAAATCTTTTGGAGACTGACCATGCGCTTTCCAAACTAAAACAAACAATTGAATATTTAGAAAATAAATGGACAGAAAGAGAATTAAGAATATTTTCAGTAAAGTTTGACCATACAATTGAGTTAATATCAAAATCTCCTGAAATATTCCCTACTTCAATAGAGAGAAAAGGAGTTAGGAAAGCTGTTGTTGAGAAATACAACACCCTATATTATCGAGTAAATAATGAAAGTGTTGAAATTATATCATTATTTTCAAATCGAAAAAAACCATAATACCGTTACCTAACAACGTATATAATTTATTACTAGTCCTTATCTACTTACGAAAATCCTTACGGATTTTCTATCTGTGATTTTTTATTAAATTTATCGCTTAACCACCGCAACTAATCATACACAAATACGTTAACTACAAGCTGAAAAAACACGTGTAGTTTAAAAATTAAAAATACGTATTTGTCAAATAATTTGTAACTTTGTGAAAGATAAATTCAAAAATCATTTTGAAGATGAATACAAAATTGACTTTAACAATAGAAAAAGAGATTATAGAGCGAGCAAAAAACTATGCGAAAGATAAAAACCGTAGCTTATCCGATATTGTTGAGAACTATTTGAAAATTCTTACCGAAAAAGAACAAAAAAATAAAGACCAAAAATTAAATCCCATTGTAGCATCTTTGAAAGGCTCTTTTAAAATGCCTAAAAATATGGATTACAAAAAGGAACTTAGAAATCGGTTAGAAGAAAAATACTTATAAATGGACAAAGTACTAATTGATACAGACGTGTTAATGGATTTCTTTTTTGACAGAAAGCCATTTTCCAAATATGCTACCGAACTGATGAACCTTTGTGCAGAAAAACAAGTACAAGGATTTACAACACCTGCAATCATTTCAAACGTTTATTACCTGCTTCGAAAAACCGCAAAACACAATATCATTGTAGAAAAAATAAAACAACTACTAACCGTCATCGAAATTGTGAATATGGACAAAAATGCAGTTATAAATGCCCTAAATTCCGAATTTACAGACTTTGAGGACGCTTTACAAAACTTTTCTGCAATAGAAAACGGAACCATTAAAATCATACTGACTAGAAATTTAAAAGATTTCAAAAAAAGTGAATTAGCGATATTGACCCCTGAAACATATTTAAAAGGAAAAGCCAGATAATTTGTAAGTGATTCAATTTTGATGTATTTTTACACCAAAATAACAAAATTATGTCAAGACAAAGTATATCATTTACAAAGCCGAATGATGAGTGGCTAAAAAAACAAGTAGATAATAAAGAATACTCAAGTAAAAGTGAGTTAGTTAACGACTTGATTAGACAGGCTCGCAAACAACAAGTACAAATTGACTGGATTCAAGCAAAACTAGAGAAAGCTGAAAATAGCGGATTTACGAATGAGAATAAAGAAACTATTTTAGCTCAATCAAAGTCTTTACTAAATGACTAAATACAGATTGACCAACGAGGCAAAAAAGGACTTAATTCAAATTCATCATTACGGAGTTAAAAAGTTTGGAATGACCCAAGCGGATAAATATTTCGAATCGTTTTTTGAATATTTCGATCGTATTGCTGAACGACCTTTTTCCTTTGAATCGGTAGATTACATAAAAAAAGGATATAGACGTTGCGTATGTGGAGCTGACAGCATTTACTATACAATCAATGAAAATGAAAACATTGTAGAAATAATAGCAATCGTTGAAAGACAAAATTTAAATGAAAAACTATAACTGAATTCATAAAAAACTTATTGCCAACAACGAATATAACTAATTGCTTGGTTATACCCTACTTACGGATTTTATATTCCGTTTTTATTTACTAAACTAGGTGCTTGAAACACGCAAAAAAACCATATACAAGCACGTTAGCTACAACCACCCAAAAAACTACGGAAAAAACATTTTGAAACCATACCAATTATTGGTATATTTGAAATAAATTTAAAAGTTATGGCTAAAAATACATCAATCCTTTTAGGCGACTATTTTGACAATTTCATTAGTAAACAAATTAAAACTGGAAAATATACTTCTGCAAGTGAGGTGGTAAGAGCCGCTTTAAGAATATTTGAGAATGAGGAATCTAAAAAAACGGAACTGATAAAAGAACTGGTGAAAGGTGAAAAGTCTGGATTTGTAGAAAACTTTGATCGTGAAAAAGTTTTGAAAGGTCTTCACAAAAAACATCTAACTGAATAATGCAGTATAAAATTAGTCAAGAAGCCAATCAAGACATTGAAAATATTTGGCTTTACACTTATGAAAATTGGTCGCTCGAACAAGCCGACAGGTATTTTAACCTAATAATGGATGAAATTGAATATTTAGCCAAGAATCCAAAATCAGGAAAAGATTATAGTAATGTGAGGAAGGATTATTTTCGTTCCCAAATAAAATCACACTTCATTTTCTATAAAATTAACCCAAAAAGAGAAAAAATTGAAATTATACGGATTTTACATCAACGGATGGATATTGAGGTGCGACTAAACGAATAAAAAGGAAGTAGCTAACATTAGCTATAATTCATTGTGGAGTTCGTGCCAAATCAAAAAATTTCTTATATTTACTCAGCTTGATTTTATAAGCAGAAAAGTCTACCCACATTTTCCACAACGAATATAGTCTTACACGTTACCAACTACTTATTATAATTCTTTAAAAATAGCGTGCATCATACGTTTTTTATCGTTAATGCTTTCTTCTAAGGCAATCATGGTTTCAGTACGGTTTACGCCTTTAATATCATCTATCGAATAAATAATTTCTTTTGCGTGGTTGGTATTTTTGGCTCTTACTTTACAAAAAATATTGTATTTACCTGCCGTTACATAGGCTACGGTAATGTTTGGTATTTTACGTAGGTTGTCAAGCACATCTTGCGTCATATAGGTTTTTTCTAAAAAAACACCTACGTGGGCAATAAAGGTATAGCCCATTTTTTCATAGTTTAGGGTAAGTGTAGAACCTTGAATAACGCCTTCGTCTTCCATTTTTTTAACACGAACGTGTATAGTACCTGCTGAAACTAATAGTTTTTTAGCAATATCAGTAAACGGAGTACGTGCGTTTTCAATTAAAATATCCAATATTTGATGATCAATTTCATCTAAAATAAACTTTTTCATTTTTCTTGTGTTTTAAGCAATATAAAGTGCAAAATTATTACTTTTATTTAGAATATAATAAGGTTTATTAAAAAAAATTGAAGTTTATTAATAAAATAATTCTTTATGTGCTAAATAGGAAGTTAGGTTTCCTTCCTTTTCTTTTTCCAGGGTACTTACAAGGGTTTCATTTTTAATACTTTCCTTGTACTGAAAGGCAACATCGCCATTTTTTTTACTCGTATAACGGTGAATTACATCGAAAAAATTTACACTATTATTAGGTATGTTAAAATACGGCAAATAGTTTGTAAATTCAGTATTTGTAGCAATATGATGTATGCCTTGCAGTAGTGCATAAAAATTAAATTCGCGTACTTTTTCGCGCATATAATCGTTTGGATAATGCCCTGCCTCTATTAAAATGGTGTTGTGCCCCAATTTTTGAAAATTATCGCCTGTTGCCGTTGGATAAAACTCGTCCGTATACCTGCCAACACCGTTTGGTATTATTTGTTGCAAAAGGGTGTTCATTGCCACAATTACATCCATGGTTTGTTTTCTGCCCTGGGTAACGGCACGTGTTTCTTCTTCCGAAGGTGCTAAAAACGAAATACTTGCAGGGTTTTTAGTGCCTTCAACTCCAAAAATAGTACGTTGGTCGTGCAAATTGAAGCAAAAAGCAGGATTAAAAGTGTTTAAAATGCTTCTTAGTAATTTGCTTTCTTCTGCTTTTAGGTCAACAGCATCTCTGTTTAAATCAATATTATTTGCGTTTACCCTTGTGTATGCCAATGCACCATCTGGGTTTAGCATAGGCACTATATAAATTGAACATTCGTTTAGTATTTGTTTTGCAACCGCATCAGCAAAAAACAGATTCATGTAACTAAAAAAATCAAAAACTGCTTTTGTGCCTGTGCTTTCATTACCGTGCATTTGGCTCCAAATTAATATTTTTTTAGCTCCGTTACCAATTTTTACGCCGTAAATAGGGGTATTTTTTTCTGATGTTCCTACAATTTCTGCCGTAATGTGATTGCTATATTTTTTATATAAAGGTTCTATGTTTTTAAAGGATATCCATTTACCAGCCAATGCGGTTTCCTTACATTTTTTATAACATGCTTGTAAATATGAAATTGATAGCACTTAAAATATTTTTATAGGTTTTTACACCTGCAAAAATACGAGTTTCCATTTTGTTTGCCTAATGTAATTTACAGTTGTAAATAACAGCTTAATTTACATTTGTAAAACAAAATAAATGTAAAGTTAGTTACAATTGTGGTTTGCAATTTGTGAAATAGGTTTATTGTAAACACATCTATAAAACCATTATAAAAATCAATTATTATAAATTTATAAAATATTTATATTTAGTATTTTAAATAACTTTAACTAATTTAAAAGTTTAATAATTTAATTGTGTTAAAATAAAAATTAACAGTATGTAATTTAGCAAACAGAATTATTGTTTTACATTTGTGTAAATTAAAAATATTACAATGTTAAACAGCGAAGATTTTGTTAATAGGCTTAAAAAAATAATGGATTTTAACCAATTATCGGCTTCTAGTTTTGCTGATGCAATTGATGTACAGCGCTCAAGTATTTCACATATTTTGTCGGGCAGAAACAAACCTAGTTTGGATTTTGTTTTAAAAATAACCGCTGCTTTTACCAATGTAGATATCAATTGGCTTTTATACGGGACAGGAGGTTTCCCTACAAAAACAAGCCCAGCCCCTGCTCCACCGAATTTATTAGCCAACCAAGAATCTGTTGAAACAAATAAAAACAATACTGCCAAAACAGTAAAAAAAATAGTTGTTTTTTATAACGATGGTACTTTTGATGAATTTACTAAGTAGCGTTTTTGTTCTTTAAAAATATGTTTTAACTGCAAATTCGAATTGAGTTATAAAAATTTCTTTAAATTTTGAAATATTGTTCTGTTCATAGAATAATAACATTGCTTTTTTATAATCAATTGAATCAACAGTTCTAAATGATAACGGACAATGGTCATTGTTCATTAAAATGGCATTGCTAACTATTCTAGCAGTTCTTTTATTTCCATCCATAAAAGGTTGAATGTATGAAATTAACACTAAAGTCAATAATGCTTTTTCAAATACGTTTTCTTTAGTGTTAATTAAATCGCACATACTTTTTAAAGCTTCTAAAATTTGAAATTCATTATCTAATGGATTGTAGTTCGTTCCAGAGATACCAACTCTACGTTTTCTTAGGTTTCTTTCTATAGCGAGTTCTTTTGTTAGAATACTATGTATATCTTCTATTTTCGATACCGATAATGAGTGTAAATAGTCAGGGTTTTCTATAACGAAATCTAAAGCATCTTTATGATTTAGCAACATTGTGGCTTCTTCTTTAGTTTTACCAGATGCTGTTTCTCTTTCTTTTATTAGTCTTTCAGTTTCTAATAAAGAATATGTATTTCCCTCTATTTGTGATGATTTCCAACTTAAATCAATCGCTAATCTATCTAATTCTTTTTTGTATTCGGCTTCGGAAAGCCCCTTTATATTAGCTTTATATTTCTCTTGAAGGTGATTTAGTTTATCTAATTCATTTGGAGTAAATACAGAGTGCTTATTTAACGTTTCTGTTATGATTGATAAATTGAAATGTTCTTTAATATCTCGGTCGTCAATTTCTTTTTCATAATATTTTTCAAGATCAATAGGTTTTAGTAGTTCGTAAACCGCTGAAACAATGTATTTAGTTGCTTTTCCTTTTCCGATAGATTGAATAGACCCTTGAGAAATAAGCTTGGTTAAAATCCTTTTTAAAGTAGCATAACTTATATCTAGTGGAAGATTGTCAAATATTTCTTTAGATGATGTTTCTCCATTAGTTTTAATGAAGTTGATTATATCTAATTCTCGTTGTGTATTCATTTTTAGCTCAATTCAAGTACAAATTTAGTCTTTTAAGCTCATTAATTTTCTTTTTTGAGCTTTATTTTTGTTTTTAATGAGCTACAACAAATAAAAAGCTACATGAAGCTACTTTATTAATTTTGCCATAGCATCTTCAATAATTGCTAAGTTTTTTGCTTTGTTGCTGTTATTTTCTTGCTCTTGAAACTGGCTTATTTGACGCAATAGGTTTACGCCCATTGTATCAAAACCATACTGTGCGTATTGTTTTCCTTTTTCAACAATATCTGCACTTAAAATTTTAAGTGCTTCGCTATTGTTACTTTTTCCAATAGTTTCAAAAGCTTCTTTGTATAAAGCTTGATCGGTTTTACTGTTGGTTAAAAACATTCCAGAAATTACGTTTTTAGCAATAAAGTTAAATTCGCTATCATCTTTCGCTTCAATGTAAATACGCGTTAGTGGTGCTGCAAGTGCTTGTTTTACTTCGTTAGGTAAGCTTTTTGCTTGTTTAATTACCAAAGGTTTATCAATATAATACATGGCCACCAAACTTTTACCCAGCACGGCATACGACTTGCTTTGTAAGGCTTTGTTAAAAATTGGTTTTAACTCTGGGTCGGTTAACTTACCTAGCGTTTCAATTGCTGAGGCTTGTACTAGTGTTTTTGGGTCGTTATTGGCTAAGTGCTTAATTTTGTCAATTGCATTTTTTTTAGAAAACTTATCGCTTAAATCAATATTTTCTAAAGCCAGTATTCGTAACTTATAAAAAGACTCATTTAAAGCATTTACAACCGCATTGTAAGCATTTTTATTATCTTGATGCTTTACTACTTCTAATAAAGCATCTCTTTTATTGCCGTAGTATTTTGCGTGTTTTAATTGATAAATGTATTGTTCTAAGGTTTTGTTTTCGTTAATATCGCATAATAACGCTCCATTTGAGTTAATTTCTATATAATCGGGCTGTTTTTGGTACTTAAAAATAAACGATTGCGCTTGGTTTTCAACAAAAACAGTATGGCGTGTTGCTTTTCCGTTTTCAAAAACATCAATGCTTAACGGAAATTGAAAATGCTCTAACTGAGTTTGCGATACGTTTACTGAAACGGTTTTTTCCAATGTGTTATAATCGTACGTGATTTTTAACTTCGGATGCCCATTACCAAAATACCATTGGTTGAAAAACCAATTTAAGTCCTTTCCGCTTATTTTTTCAAAAACCAATCGTAATTGATGCGCTTCGGCAGTTCCATACGCGTAGGTTGTTAAATACGTGTTTAAGGCTTTGAAAAAGGCTTCGTCTCCTAAATACGTGCGAAGCATGTGTAATATATAGCCGCCTTTGTTGTAGGTTACAGCATCAAACATGTCTTCTTTATCAGCATAATCAAAACGTACTAAGTTTTTGTCATAATTTTGTCCGTTTTTATATGCTTCAGAATCTTCTAACAAATGTGCATCCGCATTGTCTTTTCCGTATTTATATTCACGCCATAAATATTCGCTATAATTGGCGAACGATTCGTTTATGGTTAAATTACTCCAGCTCTCGGTAGTTACTAGATTCCCAAACCAATGATGAAAAATTTCGTGCGCAATAGTGTTTTCTTGTACGTTTTCGTCAATTAACTGCCCAGGTGTTTGATATGCCTGTTCCCCATGAATTACGGCTGTTGTGTTTTCCATAGCGCCAGAAACGTACTCTCTCCCTACAATTTGGCTGTATTTATTCCAAGGATATTCTATGCCTGTAATTTTTGAGAAAAAGCCCATCATTTCTGGCGTTAATCCAAAAATTTCTTTTGCATACGGCGCATATTCTTTTTCAACATAATACTCTACAGGAATGTTTTTGTAACTGTCTTTTACTATGGTGTACGCCCCTACTCCCATAAAAAATAAGTACGGAGCGTGTTTTTGGGTGAAGTTCCAATAATCGGTTCTTGTGCCGTCTGCATTTTGGATTTGGCTTTCTAACTTTCCGTTAGATAAGGTTACAAATTTATTAGGAACAGTAATGTAAATTTCTTGCGATGTTTTTTGGTTTGGGCTATCAATTGTCGGAAACCAACAGCTACTTGCCTCAGTTTCTCCTTGCGTCCACACTTGTGGTGAAAGTCCTTTTTCTTTGTTTCCGTCAATAAAGTACAATCCTTTTGCTTGGGTTATTGCAGCACTTCCTTTTTGGCTAACTTTTTCTGGCTGTGCAGTGTATTTTATGTAAACGGTATATTGTTCGTTTCGCTTATAGATTTTCGGTAAATTAATATAAATTTTATCGTTTTTATAAGTGTAATCTAAGGCTTTATTATTTAAAGAAACGGCGTGAATTAGCATTGCTTTGGCATCTAAAACCAAGGTGTTGGTTTCATAGAAATAAGGTGTAAGCGTTACCCACGCTTCGCCATTTAATTGCTTTTCGTTAAAATTGAAATCAACTTTTAATTTTGTGTGCACTAAACTATTAACCTTTTCTTTTTCAGGATGATATACTAAATTGTTTTGTTGTGCAAGTACTGCATTTACAAATAAAACAAATACAAAAAAATAGCTGATTTTAAATTTCATAACCGTTGTTTATTTTGGTAAATGTCAAAAATAATAAATTTGTTTTTTACACTTGTTAATAGCGCGTTAAAAAGAAAAAACCGTAAAACAAACAGGGTTTTACGGTTTTAAAAGAATGTGTAAAAATGTTAATTTCTAAATGCTTCTAAAATATTTTTAGTAAGGGAAGTGTTTTTAGTTACATCGGTTTCTTCTAAGGCGCTTATAATTTCAGCGGGTTGCATGTTCTTACCTAGTAATCGTGCAAGTCCTAATCCCATTTCGTTATGATAACCTATAAAAATAACTTCGTCAATATTACTTTCTTCTCCTTTGTAATACACCCTTATTTTTGAATCGTTTTTTGTAAAACGCATTAGCTCTTTAAAGTCAGATTTTTTCATTAACGCATTTACCTTTTCTTTTTCAGCTTCAAAAATAGTTTCGTTTCCTTCTTTAAGCAAACCCAGTAAATTTATTTTTTTTATTGTTGAAAGCGCTTTTTTTGTTTTTTCAGAAGCAGTATCGTCTAAAGGCAACATGCTACTTGTAATATCGAAAGAATTATATTCTGCCCTATTTTGGCTTTCAATAATATAACTTTCAATATTTGCTTCGTTTTTACAAGAGGTGAAACCGATTAACAGAACGGCTGCTATAAGTAATTTTTTCATCTTTTATTTTTTTGAATAATCGTCTGCTATTTTAGATAGCTCGTTCATATTAATTTCTCCTTTTAGCGTAACAATTGTAGCGCTTAAAGCTTCTCTTTTGTTTTTCACAAACATTAAAACTTCGCTTACAATATCTTTATTTTTGGTAGCTTTAATGTAAATTTTAACGTTCGAATCGTTGTCTTTTGCCCGCATTAACTGGGTTAAGTTGTTCGATTTAATTGCGCCATTAACCAAACTTTCCATTTGAGAGATTACTGATGTGTTTTCCGATGAAAAAACTTTTAACTCCTCCAGCCCTTTTGCGGTGTTGAAAAATTGCATGTCTTCAGATTTTGCATCTGGGAATTTTTTTAGCAATTCAAATGCGTCTTTGGTTAATACAACCGATTGTACATCGTTCATATCTTCTAATTTATCGAAGATAGATTGCGAAAAAATTATACTTGATGTAAAAAGTAATGCTATTGTTATTGCTTTCATTTTTCTTTAATTTACTTGGTTTTATTATTGTTTACTTGGTTTAATATTTTGTTTACCGTATTTTCATACGTATATAAATGTGTTACTGCTTCGTTGCTTTTGTTTAAATTCATTGAAACAAACTGTAAGGTTTCTTTTACTTGTTCAAACTGTGCTCTTTGTTGTTGTTTTTCGTACATAGGTTTTCCTACAAAAATGCTAAGTAACAAAACAACCGATGCCGCTACAGAGAGCCATTGCCAATTTCTTTTTTTACGTTTCCTTTCTATGTTAATGGTTTTAGTAAAGTTTTCAGTTTTACTTTCCTTAAAATAATTAAACAGTAGAGAATATTCTTGCAAATGCGGTGCCATGCTTTTTGAAGTAAAATAATTTTGTAATATTTTTTCTTCTTTTAAAGTGGTTTCGGCCTGTAAATACTTTTGTATTAGTTTTTCTATGTTAGCTAACTCCATAGTTGTGTTTTTTTATTAATGCTTCTTTTATTGTTTTTCTTGCTCTTGATAATGCTACTCTTACAGCGCTTGGTTTCATGCCCATTATTTTGCTTATTTCTTCAAAATCATACTCCTCAACATCTCGTAATTGAATTATAATTTTTTGCTGTTCGGGTAAATTTTCTATTAGTTGGTGTACTTGGTTTACACTATCTTTATATTCAATTTTTTTATCTAAGCTGGTATCTTTTTCTTTATAATTGCTATGTACTAATGTTAAATTACTTGCTTGTTTTGATTTTAACCTATCATAGCAATAATTTTTTGTCATTGTCATAGCAAATGCTTCTATGCTGTTATAATTGCTTAATTTTTGCTTGTTTTTCCATAATTTAAAATATAGTTCTTGTGTTGCATCTTCAGCTTCTTCGGTAGATACCAATAAACGCTTGGCAAGCCTAAAAACTTTGTCTTTAAATGGTAATACCGTTTTTAAAAAATCTGACTGAGTCATTTAAAATTGCTTTTTGTTCAATTGCAAATTTACTTGTTTTCCTTTATGACGATTTAAAATACTTTTTGTTACAACTTTTTTTATATACCATAAATGTATAAATTGCGTTATTGTTTTATATCCATATTTTTAAATTATGAAAAAGCTACAAATACTACTTATATGTTGCACCGCTTTTATTATTTCTTCTTGTGTTAAAGACAGAATTGCACCTGAAGATGTAGAAATACAAGATTTTATTTGGCGAGGACTAAATGCGTATTATTTATGGCAAGATGAAATTCCTGATTTGTCTGACCGTAGGTTTTCTTCTAACAATCAATTGCATAGCTATTTACAAGGTTTTGAAAAACCTGACAATTTGTTTGAAAACTTATTATATGAAAGAGGAACGGTTGACAAGTGGTCTACCCTTGTTTCGGACTATAATGCTTTAGAACTATATTTAAAAGGAACAACAGAAGCCACAGGAATGGAATTTGGTATTAAGTACTTTAAAGACGATAACTCTAAGGCATTTGGTTATGTGCGTTATGTAGTCCCAAATACTGATGCCGAAGCAAAAGGTGTTACAAGAGGTATGATTTTCACAGAAATAAATGGTACACAAATTACAGAAAACAATTATGCTGATTTATTATTTTCAAACGCTGGTTCTTACACAATTACTTTAGCTGATTATAATGGTGGAAACCCAATTACTAACGGAACAACCATCACATTAAACAAAGGTGTGTATACTGAAAACCCTATTTTTATAAATAAAGTTTTTACAGAAGGAAGTAAAAAAATAGGATATTTAATGTACAATTCGTTTACTTTTGATTTTGATGACAAATTAAATACCGTTTTTGTTGAATTTAAAAACGAAGGCGTTACCGATTTAATTATAGATTTACGCTACAACGGAGGTGGTTCTGTAAGAACCGCAACCTATTTAGCAAGTATGATTACAGGGCAATTTACAGGAGAATTATTTGCAAAAGAACGATGGAATGAAAAATATGAAAATACAATAAAAGACAATACTTATTCTGTTAATAATTTTGAAAGTAATATAGACAACGGATCTATAAAAGAACCTATTAACAGTTTAAACTTAACAAGTGTATATTTTATTACCACAGGTAGCTCTGCTTCTGCCTCCGAATTGGTTATTAATGGGTTGTTACCATATATAGATGTGAAAACAATAGGAACACAAACACATGGTAAATATGTAGGTTCTATAATTTTATACGATTCGCCAGATTATTATTCAAAAAATAATATTAATCCTAATCATAATTGGGCTATGTTGCCTATCGTTTTAGAAACTGTTAATAAAAATGGCACGAATGATAAAGATGGTTTTGAACCTACAGTAGAATTTCCAGAAGACTACGGAAACTTAGGCGTTTTAGGAAATAGAAACGAGCCTCTTTTGGATAGAACAATATCATTAATTACTACAAGAACTAGAAGTCTTCGTTCAAACAGAAATGTACCTTTTGAGCTTAAAAGCCTTTCAGATTCTCAATTACACAAACCTTTGGGTAATAATATGTATGTGGATTTAAAATAATATAGCTACAAAAATTAGCTATTTTAGTTATATTTTATACATTTGCATACGAATAAAAAACACAAAATTGTGTTAAACTTAAATAACTATAATGAAAAAAATAATTTATGTCTTAGCCATATTCTCAATAGGCTTTGCTTCATGCAAAAAAGATGCTAAACCAATTAATTACGCCATAATTAAGGGTAAAATAATAAATAGCCCAGATAAAACCGTTTATATTCGCAGTAAAGAAGATAGACAAAAAATTGATACTTTAATGCTAGCGGAGGATGGTTCATTTATAGATACTATTTTTTCTCCTAGAGGAGAATATTATTTAACAAATAATAAAAAAGGGTTGTTCTTTTTTTTAGAAGAAGGTTATCAATTAACTTTTGAAACCAATTCGGAAGATCTTGGAGAAAACACAGTTTTATCTGGTATAGGCTCTTCGGAAAATTCTTTTTTTAAAGCTAAGGCTAAAAAAATAACAGAATTTCAAAAAAATGAAATAGCATTTTATAGTTTAGATGAGGCTGCTTTTAAAGAAAAAGTAGATATATTAAAAACGGATTTAATTAGTTTGGTAGATAACACAAAAGATGTTTCTGAAAATTTTAAAACAGAACAGAAAAAGTTTATAAATTATGATTATTTAAAATTTTTATATAATTATCAGCCAGCTCATAAATATTATGCTAAAAAGCCAGATTTTACAGTTTCTGAAGGTTTTTTAGCGGAACTTGATAAACTTGATTCTTTAGGTTACGAAAGCGAAACAGACTATTTAAATTCAGCATCATATAAACAATTAGCAAGTCGTTTTGTTAATGCTAAAGCTACTGAGTTAGCAGAGAAAGACTCTATAAGTAGTGAAGTTGCTATCTTTCGAACAATTTCAAATTTAAAATCAAACCCTTTAAAAAATAGTTTTCTACAAAAAGCAGAGTATGAAATTACCTATACTAACAATTTAGAAGAGTATTATACTGCTTTTAAAGCAACAGGAGTATCAGACACTATTTTAATTAACAAAGTAGAAAAACAATACCAAAAGGTAAAAAAGTTAAGTAAAGGTAGTGACTCTCCTAAATTTTTGAATTACGAAAATAATAACGGAACCACCACTTCTTTAGATGATTTAAAAGGAAAATATGTGTATATTGATGTTTGGGCAACTTGGTGTGGACCTTGCATTGGAGAACTTCCTGCCTTAGCGGAAGTTGAAAAAGCCTATCATAATAAAAATATTGAATTTGTAAGCATTTCGGTTGATACAGACAAAGCTCGTGACAAATGGAAACAAATGATTGTAGATAAAAAAATGGGAGGAATACAATTAAGAGCAGATAAAGCATTTGAATCAGACTTTGTAAAAGGTTATGTTATTATGGGAATTCCTAGATTTATATTATTGGACCCAGATGGTAAAATTATAAGCCCAAATGCTCCAAGACCATCTCAACCAGAATTAAGAAGTATACTTGATGAATTATTATAAAATAATCCCATCAAATTAATAAAGTCTAAAAAAAATCATCTTAGTTGTAATAAGCTAAGGTGATTTTTTTATTATAGCATCTAGTAATACTATCTACTTAACAAATTAGCCCTAAAATCGTTCATAGTTTCATCATTCTTTTCTTTAGCGTGGATAAAACCTGCTTTCCACCATTTTGTCATTTCTTTTCGATCAAAAATTAAAGAATTAGTTGTTAATACTGTTGGCGTATAATATAAGTTTAATTGAACGCCATTTTGTTTGGCATATAATTTACCAATAGTAATATTGTGTTTTTCTACCTGTTCAAGCATAAATTCAAACACGCCTAACATTAATGAAAACGGATTTTTAGCTGGTAAACGATTAATTTGAGTAGTTTCTGTTTCTAGTATAATTGCGTCTATTTCTTTAGCTCCTCGTTGAATCGCTTCGCGTATTGGAATTAAACAACCAAAACCTCCGTCTGCATATTGGCAATAATTTTTTTCTAGCAAACTCATAAAAGGAACGTAATTACACGAACCCCAAACCCAATCGCAAAAATCATCATAACTACAATCTTTAATTGATTTATATTCTACTTGATTCTCGGTTAAGTTAGAAATTGTAATAACAACATCTTTATTACTTTTTCTAATATCTTCATACATTTTTGGTGTTATATTGTTTTTTATAAGCTTATGTAAATTTTTACTTTCACCAAACGTTTTTCTTCCATTTATAAAATTCCAAAATGTATTTCTATGGCGAATATTAATAACTTTTACTCCATCAATTGTAGTTATTTTAAAAGGGCTATTACTAAAAATAGTGCTTTGATTCACCGAGGTATATAATTCTTTTAATTCATCAATAAGCCCCAGTGCCAGATGTGATACCATTAAACTACCTGTTGAAGTACCCAAATATAAATCGTAATTATTTTTTTTATTTTTTATCAAATACTCGGCAACGCCTCCTGCAAAAGCGCCTTTACTCCCACCTCCCGAAATCACTAATGCTTTGTTCATATTAAATTAAATTGACTTTTTGTAAAAATATTAAAAATGTAGTAAGTACCGTTTATTTTACTTTTTTATTTATTTTGGTTAATCTTATACAAAATAATACAACTACCAATAAAATAAATTGATACTTTTGTTTTAATGAAAACAATAAACAGCATACAAAACTCTTTAATAAAAAACGTACTAAAGCTACAAGAAAAGTCAAGAGAACGTAAAAAACAAGGACTTTTTTTAATTGAAGGGAAACGAGAAATTTCACTTGCTATGAAAGGGGGCTATGAAATTGAAACACTATTGTTTTTACCTGAAATCATAGCAAAAAATGTTGTCATAAACAATTTTAAAGCAGCTGAAATTATTGAAATTTCCAAAGAAGTATATGAAAAAATAGCCTACCGAAACTCCACCGAAGGCATTATTGCAATAGCAAAAACAAAAGACTTTTCACTAAATACCATTACTTTTAAAAATAAAAATCCGCTTGTTCTTGTAGCCGAATCTATTGAAAAACCAGGGAATATTGGAGCCATTTTACGAACTGCCGATGCCGCTAATATTGATGCTGTTTTTATAGCAGATCATAGAACCGATTTGTTCAATCCTAATATTATTCGTAGTAGTGTAGGTTGTGTGTTTACCAACCAAATTGCTGTGGCAAGTTCCAACGAAATTATTGCGTTTTTAAAACAAAATAATATTACTATTTTTAGTGCAACACTGCAAAATTCAAACAACTATTACAAAGAAAATTACACCCACCCTACGGCTATTGTTGTAGGAACGGAAGCTACTGGTTTAACAAAAATTTGGAGAGAAGAAGCCACACAAAACATTAATATTCCTATGCAAGGCGAAATAGACTCTATGAATGTTTCTGTTTCTGCAGCCATTATTCTTTTCGAAGCAAAACGTCAAAGAAATTTTAGTTAATTATTTATTTTAAAACTTGGTTGGTAAAATACTTTGTAGTATTTTTCTCCTTATTTTAAAATCTATTTTTTTGGAATACACTGCAACCATAGAAGAAGAAAACAGAGAGATTGCCAACAGGTATAAAGACTTACTGAAAGGGACTTACGAAGTTTTATCAAAAGAAGATAAAATTTTAATAAGAAAAGCCTTTGATATTGCTGTTGATGCCCATAGCAAACAACGCAGACAAACAGGAGAACCGTATATTTTTCACCCTATTGCTGTGGCTAAAATTGTAGCAAAAGAAATTGGTTTAGGGGCTACATCAATAGCCGCAGCTTTGTTACACGATGTAGTTGAAGATACCGAATATACCGTTGCTGATATGGAGCGGTTATTTGGCGAAAATATTGCCCGTATTGTTAGTGGCTTAACTAAAATTTCAAACCTTAATAAAGAGCAAACCAACTCGTTACAAGCTGAAAATTTCAGAAAAATGTTATTAACCTTACATGATGATGTTCGTGTAATTTTAATAAAAATAGCTGACCGCCTACACAATATGCAAACAATGGATGCAATGCCTGCTTACAAGCAAGTAAAAATTGCTTCCGAAACGTTGTATATATACGCGCCCCTCGCCCATCGTTTAGGCTTGTACAATATTAAAACAGAGTTAGAAGACTTAGGTTTAAAATACACTGAGCCTGAAGTTTATGCAGATATTTTAAGCAAAATAACAGAAAGCAAAGAAGAACAGCAAAACTACATCAACACATTTGCTGATACGTTAAAAAAGGCGCTTGACAAAGAGCATTTCGATTATCAAATTAAGGGTCGGTTTAAATCCATTTTTTCAATTCGAAGAAAAATGCAAAAGCAAAACGTTTCATTTGATGAAGTGTACGATAAGTTTGCTATTCGAATTATTTATAAATCGCCCACAAATGACGAAAAATTTGATGCTTGGAAAATATATTCCATTGTAACCGACTATTTTAAGCCTAATCCTTCTCGATTGCGCGATTGGATTTCACAACCTAAAACCACAGGTTATGAAGCCTTGCATATTACCGTTATTGGTCCTGAAGCAAAATGGGTGGAAGTACAAATTCGTTCCGACAGAATGGATGAAATTGCCGAAAAAGGGTATGCGGCTCATTTTAAATACAAACAAGGCAGCGTTCAAGAAAACGGATTAGAAGGCTGGTTAAATAAGCTAAAGGAAACACTTGAAAATCACAGCATGAATGCGGTTGATTTTGTAGAAGATTTTAAGCTAAACTTATACGCCAAAGAAATTTATGTTTTCACTCCTAAAGGCGATTTAAAATCGTTACCAAAAAACGCTTCGGCTTTAGATTTTGCTTTTGCCATTCATACCGATTTGGGTTTACGAACACGAGGCGCAAAGGTGAACGGAAAATTGGTTCCATTAAGTCATACATTAAGAAGTGGCGACCAAGTAGAAGTACAAACTTCAAACTTTAAAAAACCGAATGTTCGCTGGTTAGATTTTGTAATAACAGCAAGAGCACGAACAAGAATTAAAGCTGCTTTAAAAGACGAAGAAAAGAAAATTGCGGATGAAGGAAAAGCCGTTTTAATACGAAAATTACGTCATTTAAAAATTAATTTAGACGAAAAAGTAGTTAATGAATTAGCGAATTATTTCGATTTAAAAACCAGTTTCGATTTGTTCTACCGAATTGGTAACGGCGCTATTGATAACGCACAATTAAAAGCGTTTGCTACCCAGCGAAGTAGCGTAATAATGAGTTTCTTTAAAAATCGTTTTAAAAGAACGCCATCGAAGGAAAATATTGAAAAAGAAGAAATAAACGAAAAGTTCGATGCACTTGTTTTTGGTAAAGATGAAGAAAAGTTAGACTACAAAATATCAAAATGTTGTAATCCAATTCCGGGAGACCAAGTATTCGGTTTTGTTACAGTAAACGAAGGTATTAAAATACATAAAACAAATTGCCCAAATGCAATTTCATTGCAATCGAATTACGCATATCGTATTATAAAAACCAAATGGATAGATTCTTCTAAACAAGAATTTAAAGTAATTTTACAAGTTAAAGGAATTGATAATAAAGGAATTGCCAATAAAATTACTACTATAATTTCAAACAGCATGAATGTTTTTATTCACAGCATAAACATTGCTGGTGAAGAGGGCGTTTTTACTGGGAAAATATCATTAAGTATTAAAAACATTACGCAATTAAATAAACTAATTGAACGGATTAAAAAAGTGGAAGGCGTAAAAGTTGTTGAACGTGTTAATACTTTGTAAATATCATTCTGGTAAAAAAATAAATTAATTGATAAATAACCGTAAATTTGTTTTTTATTAAATTATAAAGAGTAATGAGCACTACTACTGATAACCAAGAAATTGTTAAAAAAGTTTTTACAGCGTATTTAGAGGAAAAGAAACACCGAAAAACGCCTGAACGGTATGCTATTCTTCAAGAAATTTACGAATCAGAAGAACATTTTGATATTGAATCGCTCTATATTAAAATGAAAAACAAAAACTATCGTGTAAGTAGAGCTACCCTTTATAACACTATAGAATTGTTGTTAGACTGTGGTTTGGTAAGAAAACATCAGTTCGATGGGCAGTCTATGGCGCGTTACGAAAAAAGTTATTTCGACAAAAACCACGACCACGTAATTTTTACCGATACGGGAGAAGTAAAAGAGTTTTGCGACCCAAGAATTCAAATTATTAAAAAAACCATAGAAGAAGTTTTTGATATTGATATTAAAAATCATTCCCTTTACTTTTATGGAACAAAAAAAGCATAATTAAACATATTAAAATAAACAAATTAATGGCAGTAGATTTATTACTAGGACTACAATGGGGAGACGAAGGAAAAGGAAAAATTGTTGATGTACTTACCCAAAAATACGATATTATTGCTCGTTTTCAAGGCGGTCCAAATGCAGGACATACTTTAATTTTCGATGGTAAAAAACATGTTTTGCACACCATTCCTTCGGGAATATTTCATAAAACTGCAATAAATGTTGTTGGAAACGGAGTAGTTATTGATCCTGTTATTTTTAAAAAAGAACTTGAAAACCTAGATAGCCACAACATAAATTATACCTCTAAATTATTAATTTCAAGAAAAGCACATTTAATTTTACCAACACACCGTTTACTAGATGCCGCTTCTGAAACCGCAAAAGGAAAAGCTAAAATTGGTTCTACCTTAAAAGGAATTGGTCCTACGTATATGGACAAAACCGGTAGAAACGGAATGCGTGTAGGCGATTTAGAATTAGACAATTGGAAAGAAAAATACGATGCTTTAACGGAAAAACATATTAAAATGTTAGAGTTTTTCGATGTTCAAATTGAATACGATTTAAAAGAGTTAGAAACAGAATTTTTAAAAGGAATAAACAAATTAAAAACCTTACAGTTTATTGACAGCGAAGAATTTTTAAACAACGCTATTAAAGAGAACAAAACCATTTTGGCAGAAGGTGCACAAGGTTCGTTATTAGATATAGATTTTGGTACCTACCCTTTTGTAACTTCTTCAAACACTACAGCTGCTGGAGCTTGTACGGGTTTGGGTATTGCGCCTAATAAAATTGGCGAAGTTTTGGGTATTTTTAAAGCCTATACTACACGTGTTGGTTCTGGACCATTTCCTACGGAATTGTTTGATAAAGACGGAGAAACAATGGCAAAAATAGGTAATGAATTTGGAGCTACCACAGGAAGACCTAGACGTTGTGGCTGGTTAGATTTGGTGGCTTTAAAATACGCAATCAATGTAAACGGAGTTACCCAATTAATGATGATGAAAGGCGATGTGCTTTCTGGTTTTGAAACCTTAAAAGTATGTACTTCGTATAATTACAAAGGCGAAAAAATAAGTCATTTCCCTTACAACATAGAACCCGAAAATGTTAGTGTAAATTATACCGAATTTAAAGGGTGGAATGAGGATTTAACAAAAATGACATCAAAAGAACAATTGCCTGAAAACCTATTAAACTATATTGCTTTCATTGAAAAGGAAACGGGTGTTCCTGTAAGTATTGTTTCTGTTGGACCAGATAGAAAACAGACCATTATTCGTTAATAAAAATCACGCAAATCAAGAAGATTTTAAGCAAATAAAGTCTTCTTGATTTATAACTTTACCTTTATTTTAAGACTATTACTTTATTGTTTTAACTATTTTTGTTAAAAATCATAAAAGTTGAAAAACGTATTTTTTTTTATTTTTTTCTGTACTTCTGCAATTGTTTTTACCCAAAACAAACGGATGAATTATACAGCAAAACTTCAATACCAAGATGAAGAAAATTATCCTGGTGCTGTTATTTTGTTAGGCGATGTAAAAATGAATTATGAAGGAATTAATTTAGATTGCAAAAAAGCCTATTATTATAAAGAAAACAACCTTTTTAAAGCTTTAGGAGAAGTCATTATAGAGCAAGGCGATACAATTATTCAGTATAGTGATTATGCTGATTATAACGGAAATACAAAAAAAAGCCGTTTCGTGGGGAAATGTTGAAATGAACGACCAAACCATGAGGTTAAAAACCGATACACTTTATTTTGATAGAAATATTCAGCAGTTATCATACAAAAGTGGCGGTACCATTTTTGACAAAAAAAATACGTTAAAAAGCATTATTGGGCGTTATTCCTTAGAAACTAAAAAGTTTACAGCCACTAAAAACGTTACCGTAGTAAATACTGAAAACGATTTAGAATCAGATCATTTAGAGTATTATACCAACACAAAATTAGCGTATTTATACGGCCCAACAACTATTACCAATAAAAAAGACAGTACAAAAATTTATGCTGAAAGAGGTTTTTACAACACAAACACCGATGTTTCCTATTTTGTAAAAAACGCAAAATTGTTTTTAAAAGAACGCACCGTAGAAGCGGATAGTTTGTATTACGACCAGCAAAAAAAGTTTGCTTCAGCAACCAACAATATTAAAATAATTGACACCATACAAAACTTTATCGCCAAAGGAAATTATGCCGAATTGTACGATGAAAAAGATTCTCTTTTTATTGTAAAAAAAGCGGTAGCAATTTCTGTTTTAGAAAAAGATTCTACCTACATACATGGCGATAAAATTTTAGTTACAGGAAAAGCAGGAAGCCGAATTGTGCGTACTTTTAAAAATGTAAAAATATTCAAATCGAACCTTCAAGGAAAATGCGATTCTTTATACTCAAACCAAAAAACAGGAATTACCAAAATGTACTTTAACCCTGTTTTATGGTCTGGAAAAACACAAATGACGGGAGATACAATTCATTTTTTATCCAGTGCTGAAACCAAAAAATTAGATTCTTTAAAAATATTTAACAATTCGTTTATCATTCAAAAAAGATTCTTTATCGGTTGACAATTTCAATCAAATTAAAGGGCGAAATATGTATGGTAAATTTATCGAAAACGACTTAAAAACTTTACTGGTCAAAGGGAATGCAGAATCTATTTACTTCAACAGAAACGAAAAAACGCAAAAATTAGAAACCATTACGAAAGAAGTTGCAAGCGATGTTGAGTTTACTATGGAAAACAAAGAAATTGTTTCAACAAAATATTTAAAAAAACCTGAAGGAAAAACGTATCCGCCATCGGAATTTCCAGAAAATGTACGGAAATTAAAAGGATTTATTTGGCGAGAAACCGAACAACCAAAAACCAAAGACGATATTTTTATAAAAGACAACGGCACTACTACCCCACCGCTACAAAATATTTCTACGAATAATAGTAATGATATTAAAAAAGTGCGAGAAACTTTGAAAAAAGAAAATGCAAAAACAGAAGTACCAGAAGTAAAATAAATGAAATCTGATTTTTTAAAATACCAAGCCCAAACCAGCAACACACCGCTTTCCATTGAGGTTTCTCATGCAAAAGGAAGTTATGTGTACGATAGTAATAACAAAAAATATTTAGATTTTATTGCTGGGGTTTCGGCAAATTCTTTAGGACATAATCACCCTAAAGTAAATGAAGCTATAAAAAAGCAAGTTGATGCCTATACGCACGTAATGGTTTATGGCGAATTTATTCAGCAACCACAGGTGGAATTATGCAAAGCATTAACAAAAACGCTACCTGATAATTTAAACTCGGTTTATTTGGTTAATTCTGGCACAGAAGCTACTGAAGGGGCGTTAAAACTAGCAAAACGATTTACAAACAGAAGCGAAATAATTGCCGCAAAAAAACGCATATCATGGCAATACACAAGGTGCAATGAGTGTTTGTGGTGCAGAAAAACAAAACAGGGCTTTTAGACCACTCATTCCGAATACAAAATTCATTGAATTTAATTCGTTAACCGATATCAGTAAAATAACCACCAAAACAGCGGCAGTAATTTTAGAAACCATACAAGGCGGTGCGGGTTTTATAGAATCTGAAAACAATTATTTACAAGAAGTTCAAAAACGATGTAACGAAGTTGGAGCCCTTTTAATTTTAGATGAAATTCAATCTGGAATTGGGCGTACAGGCAAATTTTGGGGTTTTGAAAATTATAATTGTACGCCCGATATTATTATAGCAGGCAAAGGATTGGGCGGCGGAATGCCTATCGGAGCGTTTATTAGCTCAAACAACATAATTAGCTGCTTAAAAGAAAATCCAAAACTAGGGCATATTACAACTTTTGGAGGGCATCCTGTAATTGCAGCGGCTGGTTTAGCTACCGTTAACGAAATTACAAGCAGCAATTTAATGGTAAACGCATTAGAAAAAGAAACATTGTTTAGAACCTATTTAAAACACCCAGCAATTAAAGAAATTAGAGGAAAAGGATTGATGCTTGCTTTAATTATGGAATCGGACGAAATAGCCTCGAAAATAATTTTAGATTGCTTACAAAACGGATTGCTTCTTTTTTGGCTTTTATTTGAAGGAAAAGCAATACGAATTACACCGCCTTTAACCATTTCAAATGAAGAAATTAAAAAAGGTTGTAAATTGATTTTAAATTCATTAAATAAACTTACTTAAATTAAAAATTCAAATAAATTAGGTTTGTTATTTAAATACTCTCCGTAAAAATTCCGTGCTTTCATTCTAGCTATTAACGGCTCTAAATATTCTTATTTTATTTAAATAATGGTACTTTGTCCCATATGGATGTTCTTAAAATTCATAGTGCTGTCTTCTTGATTTTGTATGTAATCGGCAATAAAATCACCCACTTTACTGGTTGTAAAAGAAGGATGATTTTCATCTTTATTACTCTTAATATCTTCTGTGGTAATTCCTAAATCTAACGATTTTTCAACAGCAGTTTCAACAACTTTAGCCTCTTCATGCAAACCTAAATGGTTTAACAACATTGCTACTGATAAAATTGAAGCCAAAGGATTTGCTATGTTTTTTCCTTTTGCTTGTGGGTACGAGCCGTGAATTGGCTCGAACAAAGCGCTTTTTTCTCCAATAGAAGCAGAAGCCAACAATCCAATTGAACCCCCAATAACACTCGCTTCGTCTGATAAAATATCGCCAAATAAATTTTCAGTTAAAATAACATCGAACTGTTTTGGGTTTAAAATTAATTGCATTGCGGCGTTGTCTACAAACAAAAAGTCTAATGCTACATCTTTATACTGCTCGGCAATTTTAGTAACCTGCTTTCTCCACAATCTTGAGGTTTCTAAAACATTAGCTTTGTCTACCAAGGTTAGTTTTTTTACGTCTGTTTTGTGCTTCTTTAAAAGCTAAATGAGCAATTCTATCAATTTCTTCTACAGTGTATTTACAACCGTCTGATGCTGTTTTTTCATCCTCGCTTAATTCTTTTTCTCCAAAATAAATTCCGCCAGTAAGTTCTCTATAAATTGAAATATCAACACCTTTAATAATTTCTTCTTTTAAAGGTGAATTTTTAATTAATTGATTGTACGCTTTTACAGGCCTAACATTACAAAAAAGCCCAAGTTCTTTTCGTAAACGTAACAAGCCTTGCTCTGGACGAACCTTTGCTGAAGGATTATTATCGTACTTTGGGTCTCCAATAGCACCAAATAAAATAGCATCCGATTGTTTGCACAAAGTAATGGTAGCCTCTGGAAGCGGATTTCCTGTTTTATCAATAGCACAAGCTCCCATTAAACCTTCTTTAAACACAAAATTATGGTCGTAAACATAACCAATGGCTTTAAGCACTTTTTTAGCTTGTTCTATAACCTCTGACCCTATTCCGTCACCCGGAATTACTGCTATATTATATTTCATTAACTGTTGTTTTGTAAAGTTTCAAATTCTTTTATTTTATCTTTTTTGCTAATTAAAAAATCAATATCATCATACCCATTTATAAAGCATATTTTTTTATACGGATTTATCTCAAATTTTTCAGATAAAGCATGATTTTCAATATGCAATTGTTGGTTTTCTAAGTCTACTTTAATTTTTGTTTTCGGGTTTTTATTTATTTCTTCAAAAAGAAAATCCAAATACGTTTTGCTTACCTGAATTGGTAAAATTCTATTATTCAAGGCATTTTCTTTAAAAATATCAGCAAAATAACTACTAATAATTACTTTAAAAACCATAACCTGCTAACGCCCACGCTGCGTGTTCTCTTGAAGAACCACAACCAAAATTATTGCCTGCAACTAATATTTCCCCTTTAAAATTTGGGTTATTAAGAACGAAATTTTCGTTTGCACTGCCATCGTTATTAAAACGCCAATCTATAAAAACATTATCTCCAAATCCTTTTTTATCGGTTGCTTTTAAAAAACGAGCCGGAATTATTTGATCTGTATCTATATTTTCAATGGCTAAAGGAACAGCCGTTGCTATTAATTCTGTAAATTTTGACATACGTATTCTTTTTTATGATTCTGTTATATCAACTATTTTACCATAAACAGCCGTTGCTGCTGCCATTAGCGGACTTGCCAAAATGGTTCGTGCGCCTTGCCCTTGCCTGCCTTCAAAATTTCTGTTCGAAGTAGAAACACAATATTCTCCTTTCGGAATTTTATCATCATTCATAGCCAAACAAGCCGAACAACCTGGCTGACGCAATTCAAATCCGGCACTTTCAAAAATAGTTTGTAAACCTTCATTTTTTATCTGTTTTGCCACTTTTTGAGAACCTGGAACTAGCCAAGCCGTCACATTTTCGGCTTTTTGCTTTCCTTTAATAAAGGTAGCTGCCATTCTAAAATCTTCAATTCTAGAATTAGTGCAGCTACCAATGAAGACATAGTTTATCCGCTTGTTTATTAAACTTTCGCCTGCTTTAAAATTCATATATTCTAAAGACTTTTTAAAGGAAACATCGTTTAATTGAGGTATTTTTTCTGAAATTTTTATACCCATACCTGGGTTTGTGCCGTAGGTTAACATGGGTTCAATGTCTTCCGCATTAAAGTTGTATTCCATATCAAAAACAGCATCGTCATCTGTTTTTAATGTTTTCCAATAGGCAACTTTTTTATCAAATGCTTCGCCTTTAGGTGCAAATTCTCTACCCGAAACATATTCAAACGTAGTTTCATCTGGAGCTATAATACCTCCTCTTGCTCCCATTTCTATACTCATATTGCAAACAGTCATTCTTCCTTCCATAGACATTTCTTCAAATACATTACCTGCGTATTCACAAAAATATCCAGTTCCAGAATTAGTGCCTAACCTAGAGATAATGTACAGAATAACATCTTTCGGTAATACGCCTTTTTTAAGTTTTCCGTTTACATTTACACGTAAATTTTTAGGTTTTTGCACCAACAAACACTGGCTAGCAAAAACTTGAGCAACTTGGCTTGTACCAATACCGAAGGCAATGGCTCCAAAAGCACCGTGCGTAGATGTATGGCTATCGCCACAAACAATTGTCATACCAGGTTGTGTAATACCTAATTCAGGAGCAATAACGTGAACTATTCCGTTGTTTTCATGCCCTAAACCATAAAATTC
Organism: Morinoia aosen; assembly: GCA_030386875.1. Lineage (NCBI taxonomy): Eukaryota > Metazoa > Arthropoda > Malacostraca > Amphipoda > Talitridae > Morinoia > Morinoia aosen. Next base: position 58,788,047 of record JASJYW010000027.1, read on the forward strand.
AATATTGTTTTCTTTACAATTTTTGGCTAACTGTGCTAATTGTAGTCGAGACAACTCATCTTTTACTGGCAAATGCTGATTTTCAGTAGGTGTATTGTGGTCTGCCGTTGCAACAGTTTTACTTGGTTGTGCAATAGCTATATTTCGATCTTTAAGCTCTTGAAATGCTTGCGGACTTGTAACTTCGTGAATTAAATGCTTATCAATATACAAAATTTGAGGCCCATCTTTAATGCTATCTACAACATGTGCATCCCAAACTTTACTAAATAATGTTTTTTCCCATTTTATGCAATTGAAATTTTTGATACTTTATTAACCGATTCCATTATTAAATGAATATCATCGTCTTTTACTTCTTTCTGCTTATCGGCATAATTTAAAAAAGTGTTGTAAGCCATATCTAACTGAACTTTTGTTAGTTCGTAACCAATATTTTTTGCTCTATACGCTAGTGCTGCTCTACCACTACGAGCGGTTAACACTATTGAACTTTTATCTACACCTACATCGGCTGGATTGATAATTTCATACGTTTCTCGGTTTTTTATAACGCCATCTTGATGAATTCCTGAACTGTGTGCAAAAGCATTTGCGCCTACAATTGCTTTATTTGGTTGTACTGGCATTCCCATTTTTTCGCGCACCATCATACTCATTTCGTACAACATTTTTGTATTAATATTTGTAGTTAAGTTTAAGTGTTGGTGCTGATTTAAAATCATAACCACTTCTTCTAAAGCGGTATTTCCCGCTCTTTCCCCTATTCCGTTTATGGTACATTCTATTTGACGTGCTCCTTTTATAACTCCAGAAATTGAATTGGCAGTTGCCAAACCTAAATCGTTATGGAGAAATAATTACATTTTCTACACCTTTTACATTGTTTTTTAAATATTCAATTTTTTGCCCGTATTCTTCAGGCAAACAATATCCTGTAGTATCTGGAATGTTTAAAACCGTTGCACCCGACTTTATAACTTCTTCACAAACTTTTGCTAAAAAAGCATTATCTGTTCTTCCTGCATCTTCGGCATAAAACTCAACATCATCCACAAAGTTTTTAGCGTACGCTACGGCTTCTTTTGCGCGTTTTATTACTTCACTTTGCGAAGAGTTAAACTTAAATTTTATATGAGAATCACTTGTACCAATACCTGTATGAATCCTTGGTTTTTTGGCATTTTTTAACGCTTCTGCAGCTACCTCAATGTCTTTTTTTACAGCTCTTGTTAATCCGCAAACCGTGGCATTTTTTATAATTTTAGCAATTTCACTTACCGAATTAAAATCGCCCGGACTAGAAACAGGAAAACCTGCTTCAATTACATCAACGCCTAAAAAATCTAAACGCTCAGCAATTTCTAATTTTTGTTTTGTATCTAATTTACAACCAGGAACTTGTTCCCCATCTCTTAATGTGGTGTCGAAAATTTGTACCTTATTATCGTTCTGCATTTTTTTTAAATATTATTGTATTTAAAGCCAAATGTATATATTGGCTTTTTTAAACAAAATGCGTTTTTTAATAATTATATGACATCAAAAAAGATTTAAAAATATATAAATTGTTTATTTTCAATTATTTATGAGTGTAAAAATTACAGAGTTCAACCCACAAAACGATCCTCTTTTTGTATTGATAAAATCGTTATCAAAGTCTGAAAAGCGACAATTTAATTTATACGTTGGAAGATTAGGCGGTAATGTTGATGCTAAATTTTTAGCCTTATTCAAACTTTTAGACAAGCAAAGCAATTATGATGAAACTTCAATTATTAAAAGTAAAATTGTAACCAAACAACAACTTTCTAACCTAAAAGCGCATTTATACAAGCAAATATTAATTAGTTTACGACTAAATCCCGCTCATAAAAACATTAGAATTTTAATTAGAGAACAGCTAGATTTTGCAACTATTTTATACCAAAAAGGACTGTACAAACAAAGCTTAAAACTACTAGAAAAAGCAAAAAGTTTAGCCATTGATAACGATGAAAAAAACGTTGCTTACGAAATTGTAGAACTGGAAAAAGTCATTGAAAGTCAATACATTACACGAAGTATAAATACCCGTGCAGACGAACTTACGCTACAAGCAAAAACGCTAAGTAGCCAAAATGTAATTACTAGTAAACTATCAAACTTATCGCTTCAATTATATAGTAGTTTGTTAAAAATTGGCTATGCAAAAAGCGATGAAGAATTACACAAAATAAACACCTATTTTAAGGATAGATTACCCAAATACAAATTCAGTACCTTGGGTTTTCGAGAAAAACTTTGGCTTTATAAATCGCACTTATGGAAAAGTATTTTAACACAAGATTTTTTAAATAGTTACAAATATTCAAACAAATGGATTACCTTATTTAAACAAAACCCAAAGTATATTGAAATTCACCCTGTTTTTTATTTAAAAGGAAAAAATTACTTTTTAGAAAGTTTATTCATTATTAACCACATTAATAAATTTGAAATAGAATTAGCTGCCTTTGAAACCGAAGTAAACAATAACCAAATACCTATAAATAACAATACCGAAATTCTTATTTTTCAGTATTTATATGCCAATAAATTACACAAGCACTTTTTAAGAGGCACATTTAATGAAGGAGAATATTTGGTAGAAATTATAAACGAAAAAATTGAACTTTATAAAGAAAAATTAGATGTACACCATATAATAACGCTTTATTATAAAATTGCCTGTTTGTACTTTGGTATGGGTAAAAACGAATTGTGTATTGAGTATTTAAACAGCATTATAAAAGCTAAAAACATTGAAGTTGCGGAAGATTTGCAATGCTTTTCCCGAATTTTAAGCCTAATTGCACACTACGAATGTGGTTTAGATGATAATTTAGAAAAGCAGTATAAAGAAACCTATAAGTTTTTGCTTAAAATGAAAAACATGCAAGCGGTACAAAAAGAGTTAATGAACGCTTTAAAACGCTTAGGAACTGTTTTTCCTAGTGAAATTAAAAACGAGTTTAAAAACATTTATACCCGATTAAAAGTATACGAAAATCATCCTTTTGAAAAAAGAGCCTTTTTATATTTAGATATCCTCTCTTGGTTAGAAAGCAAAATTAAAAACAAAACAGTTGCTGAAATTATTCAAGAAAAATCAATTAAAAACAACATCAATTAAAAAAAATAATATAAATTTGGCAACTATGGTACAAGGTATAAAAAAACATACACTACTTATTTCTTCAAAAATAACTACCACAGTTATTACTACTACCCTTTAGGGGGTTCTTCATTTACATATAATACCAAAATTATACTTGTTTTTATAAAAAAACGAAAACAGTTTTATTAAAATTAAAACACAACATTAACTACCATATAAATATTTAAAATGAAAGTTTTAAAATTCGGAGGATCATCAGTAGCAAATAGCGAAAACATAAAAAAAGTAATTAAAATTATTACTTCGGCAAGTAACAAAAAATACTATTTTGGTAGTTGTTTCTGCCTTTGGAAAAACTACCAATAAATTAATTGAAGCTACCCAAAAAGCTTCTTTAAAAGATGAAAGCTATTTAACTATTTTTAAAGAAGTTGAACAGCACCATTACAATATAATTTCAAACTTAGTTGCTAAAAAAAGTCAAGACGAAGTAAAATCACACACCAAAAAATTATTTTCAGAATTAAAAACCTTATTAAAAGGCTGTTTTCTTTTAGAAGAAATTACACCAAAAACCTTGGCTACCATTAGTGGCTTTGGTGAATTATTATCGTCTTATATAATTTCTGAAATTGCAAAAAAAGAGTTAGACGTTGTTTATAAAGACAGTAGAGAACTAATAATTACATCCAATAGTTTTGATAAAACATTGGTTAATTTTAAAATAACAAACGAAAACTGCAAAGCATTTTTTAAAGAAAACAAAAGTAAAATTACTATTTTACCTGGGTTCATAGCAAATACGGAAAATAAGCAACCTACTACATTGGGTCGTGGAGGGTCAGACTATTCTGCCGCAATTTACGCCGCAGCTTTACATGCCGAGGAGTTACAAATTTGGACAGACGTTAGCGGAATGTACACGGCAAACCCAAGTATTGTAAAACAAGCCTTCCCTATTCCGCATATTTCGTATCAAGAAGCAATGGAATTATCTCATTTTGGGGCAAAAGTAATTTATCCACCAACCATTCAACCTGTTTTAGAAAAAGAAATTCCTATTGTTATAAAAAATACTTTTGAACCTAATGACCAAGGCACATTAATTACCAAAAAAACCAATAATAACAATAGTGTAAAGGGAATCAGTTTTATTGAAAACATAACTTTACTTACCTTAGAAGGTAGTGGTATGATTGGCGCTTCTGGAGTTTCAAAACGTGTTTTTGAAGTATTATCTACACAAAATATTAACGTTGTTTTAATTACGCAGGCTTCTTCCGAGCATTCTATTTGTATTGGTATTTTTGATTCCGATGCCAAAAAAGCCATAGAAAATATAAACGCTGCTTTTGCTTTTGAAATTGAACGAAAAAAAATAAACCCTATAACAAGCGAACAAAACTTATCTATCATTGCTTTGGTTGGCGATAATATGAAGAATCATCAAGGGTTAAGCGGAAAAATGTTTAGCACTTTAGGTAAAAACAACGTAAATATTAGAGCCATTGCACAAGGAGCATCGGAAAAAAACATTTCAGCAGTTATTAATAGTGGGGATGCCAAAAAAGCCTTAAACACTTTACACGAACAGTTTTTTGAAGAAAACACAAAGCAATTAAACTTGTTTATTACAGGTGTTGGTAACGTTGGCGAACGTTTTATAGCGCAAATTCATCAACAAAAAAAGTATTTAAAAACGCATTTAAAACTAAACGTTCGGGTAATTGGTATTGCCAATTCTAAAAAGATGATTTTCAATGAAAACGGGCTAAATTTATCTGATTGGAAAAACAGCTTACAAAATGGAGAAACTGCCTCGTTAGAAGCTTTTTTTCATTAAAACAAAAGCATTAAACCTTCGGAATTCTATTTTTATTGATAACACCGCTAACGAACAAGTTTCAAAAGTGTATATCAACTACTTACAAAATAGCATAAGCGTGGTAACTTGTAATAAAATTGCTTGTGCTTCCGATTTAAAAAATTATAAAAAATTAAAAGAAGTATCTCGCAAATTTAATGCTTCATTTTTATTTGAAACCAATGTTGGTGCAGGGTTACCAATAATTGACACCTTAAAAAACTTAATTTCATCAGGCGATAGAGTGCATAAAATACAAGCTGTTTTATCGGGTAGTTTAAACTTTGTTTTCAATACTTTTAATAATAATATAACGTTTTCTGAAACCGTTCAGCAAGCACAAACAAACGGATTTACAGAACCCGACCCAAAAATAGATTTAAGCGGAATTGATGTTGCCAGAAAAATATTAATTCTAGCGCGTGAAAGTGGTTTAAACTTAGAACTTTCAGATATTGAAAACAACTCTTTTTTACCTGAAGAATGTTTAAAAACCACAAATAATGATGATTTTTACGCTTCTTTGGTAAAACACGAAGCTCATTTTCAAGAAATTTACACAGAAGCTAACAACAATAATTGTCGCTTAAAATATGTTGCCCAGCTTAAAGATGGCAAAGCAACCGTTGGTTTACAGCAAATTGATGCAAATCATCCTTTTTATAATTTAGAAGGAAGCGATAATATTGTATTGTTTTTTACAGACCGATATGCTGTAAATCCGCTTTTAATAAAAGGTGCGGGTGCGGGTGCAGAAGTAACTGCTGCAGGTATTTTTGCCGATGTAATTAGAATAGGAAACAACTAAAAAATGGAGTATATAAAAATATTTTCACCAGCAACAATAGCCAATGTTTCTTGCGGATTCGATTCTCTAGGTTTAGCAATTGATGCCGTTGGTGATGAAATGACCTTTACAAAAACCCAAAATACAGAAATAAAAATTACAAAAATTACAGGAGCTACTTTGCCTTTAAGTATAAAAGAAAATGCAGTAGGCGCAGTAATTTTAGCAATATTAAAAAAACACCCTATTAATTTTGGCATTGAAGTTACTATGCACAAAGGTTTTTTACCAGGAAGCGGTTTAGGTAGCAGTGCCGCTAGTGCGGCTGGTGCGGCTTTTGGGGTAAACAAACTTTTAGGCGAACCCTTTTCTAAACTAGAATTAACAAAATTTGCTATGATTGGCGAACAAGCTGCCTGTGGTTCTGCCATTGCAGATAATGTTGCGGCTGCCATTTTTGGCGGATTTAACTTAATTAGAAGCTATCAACCGTTAGATATTGTTGAAATTCCAGTTCCAAAAGAACTACGAATTGTAGCCATTCATCCGCAAGTGGAAATTAAAACAAAAGATGCCAGAGATGTACTCCCTAAAAACATACCTTTAAAAAGCGCCATTACACAATGGGCAAATTTTGCAGGATTAATTAGCGGTTTATATACTGAAAACTACCCGTTAATATCAAATTCGTTAACCGATATTATTGTAGAACCTGCTCGTAAACACTTAATCCCTCATTTTGATTTGGTAAAAACCGAAGCTATAAAGCAAGGAGCTTTGGGTGCAGGAATTTCTGGCGCAGGACCAACCATTTTTGCCTTGTGCAAAGGCGATGTTAATGCTAAAAAGGTTTTCAATTCAATTGAAGAAGTTTACAGTAAAACAGGTATTTCGTTTAATATGTACCTATCAAAAATAAATATAGAAGGAATAAAAATTTTAGAAGAAAAATAAAAAAATGAAATATTATAGTCTTAATCATAAATCGCCAAACGTTAGTTTTAAAGAAGCTGTAATTAATGGTTTAGCACCAGATAGAGGTTTGTATTTTCCTGAAAGCATCACGCCTCTTTCTATTGATTTTATTAAAAATATATCAGAATATTCGAATGAAGAAATTGCCTTTCAAGCAATAAAACAATTTGTAGGAAATGAAATAGAAACAGATATTTTACATAAAATTGTACACGAAACCCTTTCATTTGATTTTCCAATTGTACAAATTTCAGAAAACATTGGTACTTTAGAACTCTTTCATGGTCCAACAATGGCTTTTAAAGATGTTGGTGCTAGGTTTATGGCAAGGTGTTTAGCTCACTTTAATAAAAAAAACGATAAAAAAGTTACCGTTTTAGTAGCCACTTCTGGCGATACAGGAGGTGCTGTAGCCAACGGATTTTTAGGTGTAAAAGGTGTTGAAGTAGTTATTTTATACCCAAGCGGAAAAGTTAGCAATATTCAAGAAAAGCAATTAACAACATTGGGCAAAAACATTACTGCTTTAGAAGTTAACGGCACTTTTGACGATTGCCAAAATATGGTAAAAAACGCGTTTTTAGATACCGAAATTACACGCACATTAACTTCGGCAAACTCTATAAATATAGCACGTTGGTTGCCGCAAATGTTTTATTTTTTCTTTGCTTACAAGCAATTATACAAACAACACAAAAACATTGTTTTTTTCAGTGCCAAGTGGTAATTTTGGGAATATTTGTGCAGGAATTATGGCACAAAAACTAGGTTTGCCTATAAAACATTTTATAGCTTCTACCAATGTCAACGATACGGTTCCTAATTTTTTAAAAACTGAAAAATACCAACCAAAACCTTCAAAAGCTACTATTTCTAACGCTATGGATGTGGGGGATCCTAGTAATTTTATTCGTATTCAAGAATTATTTGATAACAATATTGAAAAGCTAAAAAAAGCATTTTCTTCTTATTCTTTTACTGATCAAGAAACAAAACAAGCCATGGAAGAAATTTATAAACAATCCAACTACATTGCTGATCCACACGGAGCGGTTAGTTATTTAGGCTTAAAAAAGTTTAATTTAACTACAGGTGATTTTGGCGTTTTTTTTAGAAACTGCACATCCTGTTAAGTTTTTAGATATTGTAGAAAAAACATTAAATATTAAGGTTGAAGTACCTAAGCAAATTCAGGAAATAATAAAATTAGAAAAGAAATCTATAAAAATTAATAACTATCAAGAATTAAAATCTTTTTTAAACGACTAAATTTAATTTATAAAATTTCTGCTAATGAAAATTAGACTTTCTACAATTGAGGATGTTCCAGAAATTATGCTAATTATTAATGATGCTAAAAAATATTTAGCTTCTCTAAAAATTAATCAATGGCAAGACGGATATCCAAATGCAATACAAATTGAACAAGATATTGTAAATAATGAAAGTTATGTGGTTGTAAATGATAAAAATCAAATAATAGCAACTTCTATGTTTAGCATAAACCCAGAACCGACTTACAAAATCATTGATGGAAATTGGATTATTGATGAACACAAAACGTATGGAGTTATCCACCGAATGGCAATTAAAAAAGAGTTTAAAAATTTAGGCTTAGCAACTTTTATGTTTGATGAATTTCATCAACAAATCAACAATTAGAAGATAAAAACATACAAAGTTTAAAGATTGACACACACGAAAACAACCTTGGAATGCAAACTTTAATTAAAAAACTAGGCTACAAATATTGCGGAATAATCTACACTAAGTACAACGCAAAAAGATTGGCTTTTGAAAAAGTAATAAATTAAACCTTAAAAAATTACAATCAATTTCTTAATTTCGGCATCACAAAAAACGTAAATGAAAGTCTGTATTGCCGAAAAAACCAAGTGTAGCAAGAGAAATTGCTAGTATATTAGGAGCCAACACAAAACACGATGGTTTTTACGAAGGCAATGGCTATGCGGTAACCTACACTTTTGGGCATTTATGCACACTTTTAGAGCCAAAAGATTACAAACCGCATTGGAAAAGTTGGGATTTAAACAATTTACCCATGTTGCCAGAACGTTTTGATACAAAAGTTACTGGCGATGCTGGCGTAAAAAAGCAATTTAATATTGTAAAAAGTCTATTTGAAAAAGCGGATGTTATCATCAATTGTGGGGATGCTGGTACAGAAGGAGAACTTATTCAACGTTGGGTAATTAACCAATGCAATTATAAAGGAAAAGTACAGCGTTTATGGATTTCATCCCTTACCGAAGAAGCCATAAAAGAAGGTTTTAACAACCTAAAACCTGCAGAACAATACGATAATTTATACTATGCAGGTTTCTCAAGAGCGATTGGCGATTGGCTTTTAGGCTTAAACGCAACACGATTATACACTATAAAATTTGGCGGTTACAAGCAAGTTTTATCCGTTGGTAGAGTGCAAACTCCTACCCTTGCCATGTTGGTAAATCGGTATTTTGAAATTCAGAATTTTAAGCCACAGCCGTATTGGGAACTGCAAACTACCTACAGAAATACCCTTTTTAATTACGAAGATGGTCGGTTTTTGAAAAAAGAAGAAGGTCAAGTTTTAGCGGATAAGGTAAAAGAATCTGACTTCGAAATTGTTTCCGTTACCAAAAAGAAAGGAAAAGAGTACGCACCAAAACTGTTCGATTTAACAGGATTGCAAGTGTATTGCAACAATAAATTCGGGTTTTCTGCGGATGATACCTTAAAAATAGTTCAGAAATTATACGAAATGAAAGTGGTAACGTATCCTAGAGTTGACACCACTTTTTTGCCGAATGATATTTACCCTAAAGTTTCAGGAATTTTATCAAAAATAACCAACTACAGCGAATTAACACAACCGCTTTTAGGTAAGAAAATAAAAAAATCAAAACGTGTTTTTGATGATAAAAAAGTAACCGACCATCATGCCATAATTCCAACGGGAATTCAAACAAACTTGCAATACAATCAGCAACAAGTGTACGATATTATTACACGACGATTTATCGCTGTTTTTTATCCAGATTCTGATGTTTCGAACACTTCCGTTATTGGTAAAGCTGCCGAAATCCCTTTTAAAACCACAGGAAAAGAAATCATCACCAAAGGTTGGCGTATTGTGTTTGAAACCGAAGAAAGCAAACTAAAAAAAGAGGTAAACGAACAACTTACATTGCCTTCGTTTATAAAAGGCGAAAAAGGAAAACACGAACCTTCGTTTTTAGAAAAAGAAACAAAACCGCCACGAAATTTTACTGAAGCCAGTTTGTTACGAGCTATGGAAACCGCTGGAAAACAAGTTGATGACGATGAAATGCGTGAATTAATGAAAGAAAACGGAATTGGAAGACCATCAACAAGAGCAAGTATTATTGAAACATTATTCCGAAGAAAATACATTGAGCGAAAGAAAAAACTGGTTGTACCCACACAAACAGGAATCGATTTAATTAATTTAATTGATAACGAACTCTTAAAATCTGCCGAATTAACAGGGCTTTGGGAAAAAACGCTTAAAAGAAATTGAGCGTGGCGAATTTAGTGCCACAACTTTTATCAATAACATGAAAAAAATGGTAGATGAATTGGTGTATGAGGTTCGTTCCAACACTTCTGTAAAAAGAATTTCTTCCAACATCATTGCGAACGAAGTAAAGCAATCTGCCAATTCAAATTCAAAGCCTAAAAAAAACATCCACTAAAAAACAAGTGGTAGGAAAAACCTGCCCAAAATGTAAAAAAGGACAACTTTTAAAAGGTTCTGCTGCTTTTGGATGCTCAGAATATAAAAAATAACTGTACGTTTAAAATTCCGTTTGAGATTTACGGAAAAAAAGTTTCTGAAAATCAGTTAATCCGATTGATTGATAAAGGCTGTACTACCAATTTAAATGGTTTTACTTCTTCTGCTGGTAACGTTGAAGGCTTGCTTCGTTTTGATGAAAATTTTAACATAAAACTTGAACCAAAACAAGTTTCAAAAATAACAACTGGTGCTTCTTGCCCAAAATGTAAAAATGGTACAATTTTAAAAGGAAAAACCGCCTATGGCTGCTCTAATTACAAAACAGGGTGTAATTATTTAGTTCCTTTTTAAAATGTAAGTTGTTACATACATAAATTTAGCTTGTTTAAATAAGCTATTTTTACTACTTTGCTTGTCTGTTAATTATAACCATAAAATATGTCTGTAGAAATTACACGATTATTCGACTTTCCTTATTACCAATTAGAAAAATATAATTTAAAAAAAGCTTTTGCCACCAAATATAATGGAGAATGGCAATTTACTTCTACTAAAGAATATATAAATAAAGCCAATAAAATTAGTAGAGGGCTTTTACGATTGGGCGTAAAACCAAACGATAAAATTGCAATTATTTCTACAAACAACCGAACCGAATGGAATATTTGCGACATTGGTGTTTTACAAATTGGTGCGCAAAATGTACCTATTTATCCAACAATTTCTAAGGAAGACTATCAGTATGTTTTAAATCATTCTGAATCTATTTACTGTTTTGTTTCCGATGTTGAAGTTTTAGATAAAATTAATCAAATTAAAGGCGAAACAAAACTAAAAGGTGTTTTTACTTTTGATGATATTGAAAATGAAAAAAGCTGGAAAGAAGTTTTAGCATTGGGTGAAGACGAGAACAATCAAAACGAAGTTGAAAACTTAAAAAAAGCGGTAACTCCAGACGATTTAGCTACCTTAATTTATACCTCAGGTACAACTGGAAGACCGAAAGGCGTTATGCTTTCTCATAAAAACATTGTTACCAATATATTAAGCTCGGAAAAAAGAGTTCCTATAGATTATGGTAAATCAGTTGGCCTTAGTTTTTTACCTGTTTGCCATATTTTTGAACGTATGATTTTATATTTATACCAATTTTGTGGTGTAGAAATTTATTTTGCAGAAAGCATTGAAAAGTTAAGCGAAAATGCGCAAGAAATAAAACCGCATGTAATGACTGCTGTACCACGCTTGTATGAAAAAATTTACGATAAAATTTATGCAAAAGGAAAAGAATTAAGTGGTATTAAAAAAATGCTTTTCTTTTGGGCAATTAATTTAGGTTTACGCTATAAACCTTATGGCGAAAACGGATGGTTTTATGAAAAAAAGTTAACTGTAGCACGTAAACTAATTTTCTCGAAATGGCAAAGTGCTTTGGGTGGAAATTTAAAAGTGATGGTTTCCGGTAGTGCCGCATTACAACCTAGGCTAATTGCTGTTTTTGCTGCGGCAGGAATGCCAATTTTTGAAGGGTACGGACTTACTGAAACTTCACCTGTTGTATCTGTAAATGAAATAAAGAATAAAGGGTTTAGAATTGGTACTGTTGGTAAAGCAATTGAAGGTGTTGAAGTTAAAATTGCTGAAAACGGAGAAATTTTAGTAAAAGGCTCTACCGTTATGATGGGTTATTATAAAGACCCTGAAAAAAACCGCCGAAGTATTACAAAACGGGTATTTTCATACAGGAGATACTGGAGAAGTTAGTGCCGATGGATTCTTAAAAATAACAGGAAGAACCAAAGAAATGTTTAAAACCTCTGGAGGTAAATATGTTGTTCCACCATTATTAGAAGCCGAATTAAAACAATCTTTCTTTATAGAACAAGTTATGGTTGTTGGTGAAGGAGAAAAAATGGCTGCAGCTATTATTCAACCAAATTTTGAATTTTTACAAAATTGGGCAAAAGGAAAAAAAATAGCATTCACTAATAATAAAGACTTGGTGGAAAACCCACGAGTTATTAATCGAATTCAAAAAGAAGTAGATAAATGCAATACGCATTTTGGTAAATGGGAAACTATAAAAAAGTTTGAACTTACTCCTGATGAATGGTCTATAGATGGTGGTCACCTTACGCCAACTATGAAAATGAAGCGAACTATTATTAAAGAAATTTATAAAGATTTGTACAACAAAATTTATAGCGAGTAAATAAAAAAATACTACAAAAAACAGCTATCTGTTTTATTTTTAAAAAGTATTTTTAATATGGTGCTGTTTCCCTACTTTTGACGCTCATAAATTAAAAGTAATGGATAACAAAACGCTATTAAAGCTTACAGAAACCTACGGTGGTCCGCTATATGTGTATGACACCGACAAAATTATTTCACAATACAACCGTATTACAAACGCTTTTTCTAAAGTAAAAAATGTTAAAATTAATTATGCCGCAAAAGCACTGTCTAACATTAACATACTTAAACTATTTAACAAACAAAATAGTGGTTTAGATACGGTTTCAATACAAGAAGTAAAACTAGGACTTTTAGCAGGTTTTAAGCCAGAAGATATTATTTATACACCAAACGGAGTTTCGCTTCAAGAAATTGAAGAAGTTGCTAAAATGGGCGTTAAAATTAATATTGATAATTTATCAATATTAGAGTTATTTGGGCAAAAACACCCTGAAGTTCCTGTATGTATTCGTATTAATCCGCATATTATGGCTGGTGGAAATAATAAAATTTCTGTAGGTCATATAGATTCTAAATTTGGAATTTCGGTACACCAAGTTCCACATATTAAGCGTGTGGTAAAAAATACAGGCATGCATATAAACGGAGTTCACATGCACACAGGGTCTGATATTTTAGATATTGACACTTTTATACGAGCAAGTGAAATTTTATTTGATGTAGCGGAACAGTTTGAAAATATTGATTTTATTGACTTTGGAAGTGGATTTAAAGTACCATACAAAGAAGGAGATATTTCTACTGATATTGAACAATTAGGAAAGCAACTAACCAAAAAATTTAACGATTTCTGTAAAAACTACGGAAAAGAACTTACCTTAATGTTTGAGCCTGGTAAGTTTTTAGTAAGCGAATCGGGATATTTTTTAGCTAAGGTAAACGTAATAAAACAAACAACTTCTACCGTTTTTGCTGGGGTTGATAGTGGTTTAAACCATTTAATTCGCCCAATGTTTTACGATTCGTATCATCATATAGAAAACATTTCTAACACCACTGGTAGAGAGCGCTACTACTCTATTGTGGGGTATATTTGTGAAACCGATACTTTTGGAAACAACCGAAAAATTAATGAAATTTCTGAAGGTGATGTTCTGTGTTTTCGTAATGCGGGGGCATATTGTTATTCAATGGCATCGAACTATAACTCAAGATATCGCCCAGCAGAAGTGATGATTTATGAAGGAAAAGATTATTTAATTCGAAAAAGAGAAACATTTGACGATATTATCCGTCATCAAGAAATAGTTTTATAAACTTAAAAAAGCCTGTTCTAAATTAAGAACAGGCTTTTTAATTTTATCTAAAAAAGATTATAAAGTTGGCTTATTTTTCAGCAACAACTTCAAACATAATTTCAGCAACAACTTCTCTGTGTAAACGTACTGATGCGTTGTATTTTCCTAATCTTTTTACAGTACCTCCAGCAACTTGAATAAACTTTTTGTTTACAGTAGTTCCTAATTTTTCAATAGCTTCTGCTACGTCATTATTGTTTACTGAACCAAATAATTTATCTCCACTACCAATTTTAGAGGCAATTTTAATTTCTAACCCTTTAATAGTTTCAGCTAATTTGTTAGCATCATCTATTAATTTAGCTTCTTTAAATGCACGTTGCTTTAAATTCTCTGCTAATACTTTTTTAGCAGATGAAGTAGCTAATACTGCATATCCTTGAGGTATTAAATAATTTCTACCATAACCATTTTTAACAGTTACAACATCGTCTTTAAAACCTAAATTTTCTACGTCTTGTCTTAATATTAATTCCATTATACTACTTCTTTAATTATTTTAACAAATCTCCAACATAAGGCATTAAAGCTAAATGACGAGCTCTTTTAATGGCTTGTGCAACTTTACGTTGATATTTTAATGACGTACCTGTTAAACGTCTTGGTAAAATTTTACCTTGCTCGTTTACTAAGTACATTAAAAAATCTGCATCTTTATAATCAATATATTTAATATTGTTTTTCTTGAATCGACAATATTTCGATTCCTTTTTCGTGTCAATGTCAAGCGGAGTTAAATACCTTACATCGCCTTGCATTTTTCCTTTAGATTGTTGTTCTATAGATGACATAATACTTATTTTTTAGCAGATTTTACACGCTCTCTTCTCTTTTCTGCCCAAGCAGCTGCGTGTTTATCTAGTTTAACAGTTAAATAACGCATAACGCTATCATCTCTTCTAAATTCAAGTTCAAATGAAGAAATTTCTTCACCATTTACTTTGAATTCAAATAAGTGGTAAAATCCACTTTTTTTCTTTTGAATTGGATACGCTAATTTTTTTAAGCCCCAATCTTCCTTAGAAATCATTTCGGCACCTTTAGAAACCAAATAGTCGTCAAACTTTTTTACTGTTTCCTTTATCTGAGTATCAGATAAAACGGGATTCAAAATGAAAACAGTTTCGTAATGATTCATAATTATATATTTATTTTAATAAGGGTGCAAATATACATACTTTTTTCTTAAAATATTAACACCTTATAAAATATTATTTTTAATACGCATCAACATCTACAATAAAACGTATAGAACGAAATTCTGCAACCGACTGAAAAGTAGTTTTTATACGTTCCATTTCTTGCTTTGTTTTCACTAACGATTGCGCTGGCGGAATTTTAACCACCAAGTTTTTAATATACTGGTTTCTAATGCGTGAAACTATAGGTGTTGTAGGTCCTAAAACATATTGCCCAAAAACATTTTGCAACGCTTTTGTTAACCAATGTATGCCGCTTTCTGCTTTTAAATTGTCTTTATGTTTTAGTGTAATTTTAATTAATCTGTAAAACGGAGGATAATTATATTGCTTACGTTCAAACAACTGCTCTTTATACATTTCTGTATAATTGGTTGTAGAAACTTGTTGCAATATTTGATGATACGGATTATAAGTTTGAATAGCCACCTTACCTTGTTTTTTGCTTCTTCCTGCCCTACCCGAAACCTGAACCATTAATTGATAACCACGCTCGTGCGCTCTAAAATCTGGAAAATTTAATATAGAATCGGCATTTAAAATCCCCACCAAACTAACATTTTCAAAATCCAACCCTTTTGACAGCATTTGAGTTCCTACCAAAATATCAATTTCTCTTGCTTCAAAAGCACCAATTATTTTTTGATACCCAAACTTGCCTCGTGTGGTATCTAAATCCATTCTTCCAATATTTACTTTTGGAAATAGTTCTTTCAGTTCTAATTCAATTTGTTCAGTTCCAAAGCCTTTTGCGTTTAAAGTGGCACTACCACAAGCATCGCATTTTTTAGGCATCGCTCGTCCATAATTACAATAATGACACTTTAATTCGGCTTTAAATTTATGATAGGTTAAACTTACATCGCAATTTGGACAATTTGGCGCAACACCACAAGTGGTGCACTCTACCACTGGTGAAAACCCTCGCCTATTTTGAAATAAAATAACTTGCTCTTTTTCCTCTAATGCTTCAGTAATTAAAGTTAGCATTCTATCAGAAAAATGGTGTGTCATTTTCTTCTTTTTATGCTTTTCTTTTAAATCAATTAACTCTATTTTAGGAAGTTGAACGTTGCCAAATCGTCTGTTTAATGCTACAAAACCATATTTGTTTTGCTGAGCGTTAAAATAGCTTTCTAAAGATGGCGTGGCAGAACCTAAAAGCACCTTTGCTTTGTGTAATTTTGCCAATACAATAGCACTGTCTCGAGCATTATACCGTGGCGAAGGTTCAAATTGTTTATAGGAAGTTTCGTGTTCTTCATCAACAATAATCAGCCCTAAGTTAGAAAACGGTAAAAAAACAGCCGAACGTGCGCCTAAAATAATTTTTGCTTTTGGGCTGTTTTCTAAAATGGTATTCCATACTTCTACTCGCTCGTTTACCGAATATTTAGAATGAAAAACCGCTACTTGATTGCCAAAATAATTTTGTAGCCTACCAATAATTTGGGTTGTTAACGCTATTTCGGGCAATAAAAACAGTACTTGTTTTCCTTTTTGTATAACTTCGTTAATCAGTTTTTACATAAATTTCGGTTTTTCCAGAACTGGTAATTCCGTGTAAAAGTGTTACCTCTTTGTTTATGAATGACGATTTTATTTCTTGAAAAGCCGTTTCTTGAAATTCATTTAGCGTTTTTAACTCGTTGGTTTCTCCTATGTACTGAACTCTATCGGTTTTTAAATGATAAAATTCTAAAATTTCTTTATCAACCAACGCTTTTAAAATTGAATGCGAAACATTGGCTTGTTTTTCTAAATCTTTGGCTTTTATTGGCTTTTTAGTCGATTTTAACTGAAAAAACGATAAAATTACCTCGCGTTGTTTTTTTGCACTCGATAACTGTTCTAATAACGATTCTAAATTTTTAACATCATTAAAACTTTTATGCAACCGAACATATTTAACCAATTTTGGCTTGTATTGCTCGTAAATTTCTTCTTTAACAATTACGGCTTTCTTTTTAATTAGTTCATTAATTATAGGAAGCACGTTTTTTTTGTCTAAAATTTCGGCAATTTTAAAAACAGTTAATTGCGATTGATGTTGTAATGCTTCAAAAATTAAAAACTCTTCATCGGTTAAAACAGTTTCGTTTTCAAACAGATTATTCTTTACAACAATAGTTTCGCTTTCTAGCAAAAATGCCGCTGGTAAAGAAGCTTTATAAACCTCTCCCAACGCACACATATAGTAGTTTGATACCCATTGCCAATGAGTAATTTGCATTTCATTTACAATAGGTGTTTCATCTAAAATTTGATGAATTTCCTTTGCCTCATAAAGCGTTGGTGCATTTTTATGTAACTTTAACACCAAAGCCGTGTATATTTTTGATTTTCCAAAAGGAACAGCAACACGCATTCCTATTTTTAAAAAATCAAATTCTTCTTTTGTTATGCTGTAAACAAAAGATTTTTGCAAAGGAATGGGTAATATTACATCAATAAAATATTGCAAATTACAGGAGGTTTTTTAAATAGAATTTTTCAACCTTTTCTCTTGCCCAAGGCGTAGTTCTTAAAAATTTTAAGCTAGATTTATACGTAGGGTTATTTTTAAAAGCATTTATATTTAAAGCATTACCTAATTCTTCCCAACCATATTTTTCATATAATTCTTCTAAAATGGTTGCTAATTTTATGCCGTGTAACGGATTATTGGGCTGTTCTTTACTCATCTAAATTCGGTAAAATAAATTCGTCTAAAACACTTTCTTCAGCCATCATTTTTTCTATTTCAGAAGAAGTTCTAGGCGCTTCGGCTGATAGGTTTACAGGTCCGTTTTTGGTAATTAAAATATCATCTTCAATACGAACTGCAATTCCCCAGTATTTTTTATCGCAATTACTTCCTTCAGGAATGTAAATACCAGGTTCTACTGTAATTACCGAGTTTTCTTTTAAGTTTCGGTAGGTACCAAGGTCGTGTACATCCAAACCAATGTAATGTGATACGCCGTGTGGCAAGTAATTATGCCTTTCATTTACCGATTTTATAATGCCTAATTTATACAAACCTTTGTTTATAACCTCTATACACGCCATATTGGCTGCATTAAAAGGATTGCCCACTTTACTTGCTGCAATACCTGCTTCTTGGGCTTCAAACACTATGTCGTAAATTTCTTTTTGTTCTTTTGTGAATTTTCCACTTGCAGGAATGGTTCGTGTAACATCGGCTGTATAGCCTCGGTATTCTGCACCTAAATCCATTAAAACTAAATCGTTTCCAACTTTTGTTCTATTATTATCAGTATAATGTAAAATACAACCGTTGTTTCCTGAACCTACAATTGAAGGATAACCTTCGTATTCTGCGCCATATTTTTTATAAACAAATTCGTGAATACCTTGCAATTCGGTTTCAGACATATGTGGCTTCATGGCTTTCATCACTTCAATTTGCCCAACTGCCGAAATTCGTATTGCTTTTGTTAGTAATTTAATTTCTTCTTCGGTTTTTATTTCTCTCATTGTAGCCATTGCAGTTGGCAAAAAGCTTAAATCAACATTTATTTTACTACTTTCTTCTAGTTGAAAAGAAATTTGTTTTTGTATTTCCTTTCTTAAAGCATCGTCTGTTGCAGTAACGTATTTGTAAACTAGTTTGTCTGACTTTAACTCTGGATATTTTTCTAAATTACTTTGTATTTGTTTTGCCAAAGTTGCCATATTTTCACTTGGCACATTCGCAATAAATGTACGAACCTGTTTTGAAATTTGGCTAGTGTTTTCAATATAGCTATAGCCCGATTTTTCTTTAAATGCCATAACCAAATCAAAAACATCGGCACTATTTCCGCTATCATTCCTGTAATCGTTTTCAAATTTTTCTACAAAAACTTTATCAAAATTTTTAAAATGCAAACTAAGGTTTACAAAATCTTCACCATTTAGCACTTTGTCAAAACCTAATGTTGTTTTTGCTTTTTCTTCACCCATTCTTGTTCCGTTCCACATTTCGGCTGTTTTATCTTTCTTTTGTACATACAAAATTTCGTTGTAGGTATTTCCTTCCTCATCGGTTTGTGGGTCAGAAAAAATGGCTACTACGCCGTTTGGCTCTCTATAACCCGTTAAATAGTAAAAATTAGGATCTTGATGAAAAACATAATCAACATCGTTCGCTCTATTTCTAATTGGGTTTGAAAAAACCACTGCTACTGAATTTTTAGGCATTTTAGAGCGTAAAATGGCACGTCTTTCTTTATGAAATTCTTTTGGTAAATAATCGGTAGGCGTTTGCGCAATTAGGGTTGTGCTAATTAAAAAAAATGTAATAAGTAAAATTTTAGTAAAATTCATACTGTCATAAATTTAAGTTGCTACCCCAAATATACTGTTATTTGAAATACCCAAAAGTAGATTAACAAAATATTATGAAACAAATACTTCGTATTTTTATTTCTTTTTTCAATAAATTTGCAACACTAAAAAAGACAACTTACAATGAAAAACACAGCATTAACTCACATACACGAAGCACTTGGTGCAAAATTAGTTCCGTTTGCAGGATACAATATGCCAGTACAATACGAAGGTGTAAATGCAGAGCACTTAACCGTTAGAAACGGTGTTGGAGTTTTTGATGTAAGCCACATGGGGGAATTTTTAGTAGAAGGCGAAAATGCATTGCATTTACTTCAAAAAATAACATCGAACGATGTTTCTAAATTAGAAATTGGCGATGCTCAATATAGTTGTTTTCCGAATGAAAATAACGGAATAGTGGACGATTTGATTTGCTACAGAATTAAAGAAAATACCTATTTATTGGTAGTAAACGCTTCAAATATTGAAAAAGATTGGAATTGGATTACCAAATACAACAAAGAATTTAATGCCGATTTAAGAGATTTATCGGAAGATTATTCTCTCCTAGCAATTCAAGGACCAAAAGCGGTTGAAGCTATGCAATCTTTATCGTCTTTAAATTTGGCTGAAATAGCGTTTTACAAATTTAAAATAGGCGATTTTGCAGGTGTAGAAAATGTAATTATTTCAGCAACAGGCTATACAGGTTCTGGCGGATTTGAAATTTACTGTAAAAATGAAGAAGTAGAACAAATTTGGAATAAAATTTTTGAAGCTGGTAAATCCTTTGGCATAAAACCAATTGGTTTGGCAGCAAGAGATACCTTACGTTTAGAAATGGGCTACTGCTTATACGGAAATGATATTGACGATACCACTTCGCCAATTGAGGCTGGTTTGGGTTGGATTACAAAATTCACCAAAGAGTTTATAAATCACGAAGCTTTAGCAAAAGAAAAAGCTAAAAAACCTAAAAAACGCTTAGTTGCTTTTGAATTAAATGAAAGAGGCATTCCAAGGCAAGGCTATGAAATTGTAGACGAAAACCAAAACATAATTGGTAATGTAACCTCTGGCACAATGAGTCCTTCTTTAGAAAAAGGAATTGGCTTAGGGTATGTGCCAACTGCGTTAGCTGCTGCTGGTTCACAAATATTTATACAAATCCGTAAAAAACAAGTTCCTGCAACAGTAGTAAAATTACCTTTTTATAAAGGGTAATTATTTATTATTTTCTATACCCCATTTTTCCATACTTAAAATTATAGGTAGAATACTTTTTCCTTTTTCGGTAAGAAAGTATTCTACTCGTGGTGGTATTTCAGCATACACTTTTCGCTCTAGAATATTATCTTTTTCTAGCTCTCTTAACTGTTTTGTTAAAATGTACTTACTAATGCCATTCATTATTTTGTGCATTTGCCCAAAACGATTAATTTTTAAATGAACAAGATAAATAATAATAGGTTTCCACTTTCCTCCTACTATCTTCATAAAAAAAGTAACAGGACACTCGTTAATTTCTATTTTTTGTAAATTATTTTCGCTCATAAACTACTTATTTTCAGTATTAGTTCAATTATTAGACTTTAGTAATGAAATTATAACTACTTGTATAAAGAGAACAAATATAATAACTTTACAATATTATCCTAGTTGATAATATTTTTCCCCCTATTTAAACAACCTTGCTTTTGCAGGGTTGTTTTTCTACTTCCTGCCTTTTATATCTTTATAAAATGAATAAAAATAATCGAAGTCTTTTTCTTTATCATCCGTAGGATAAAATGGCTTAGAAAGTGCTACTTGCTTATTTTTAAAATCGAACGTAAACATTACAATTGGCACATTCGCTCCTTTTGCAATATAATAAAACCCTGTTTTCCAAGTTTCTACTTTTTTACGTGTCCCTTCAGGTGATAGTGCCAATTTAAAAACCTCTTTTTTATGAAACTTTTCTATAATGGCATCAACTAAATTATTGCTTTTCGTTCTATCTACAGGAGTTCCGCCAAGTAGCCTAAAAATAAAGCCGAATGGAGGTTTAAAAAGTGATTTTTTAGCTATAAAACTAATTTTTTCTTGACTAATACTTCGTAGTAAAATAGCTATTATAAAATCTTGCCAACTAGTATGAGGGGCACCTATAACTACATATTTATTGAGTTCTTTTGGAAATGAACCTGCTATTTTCCATCCTAAAATTTTCGTGTAAATAAATTTTGATAGTACCTGTGTCATTAATAAATTTTAAAATGATAAATTTAAGCACTTAATTTAAGATGATGAACGATTTAATAATTTACTTACTTATTGCAATTGTATGTGCTGTAATTGGCTTGTTTATAGGAAAGTTACTTGCCAATTTAAAATTTGAAAAAGAAAAAGGACAATCGGAAAATGAAAAAACTACGCTAGAATTACAAAATATTTCACTTCAAGAAGCGGTAAAAAATGCTGAAAATAAGATTTCAGAACTTCAAAGTGAGTTAAAATTCATTCAAAAAGAAAAAGAAATTTTAATTTCCGATAAAACGCGTTTAGAAACAGAATACAAAAATACTGAAGAAAAACTACTAGAAAACAAAGGAGAATTAGAAAAATTAAACGAAAAAATTCATCAAAGAATTTGAAAACTTAGCAACTAAAATTTTAGACGATAATTCTACTAAATTTAAAATTCAAAACAAAGAAAGCATAAGTGCTATTTTAAATCCGTTAAAAGAAAAAATAGAAGGATTTGAGAAAAAAGTAGCTGAAACTCAAGAAAAAAGTGTTGGAATGCACTCTGCTTTAAAAGAGCAATTAACGCATTTAAAAGATTTGAATTTACAAATGAGTAAAGAAGCCATCAACTTAACCAAAGCGTTGAAAGGCGATTCTAAAGCACAAGGCGATTGGGGCGAAACACAACTAGAGCTTTTACTAGAAAAAGCCAACTTAGTAAAAGACATCCACTACACTACGCAAGGCGGATTTAAAGATGATGAAGGACGTATTAAAAAACCCGATTTTATTATTAATTTACCTGATAATAGACATTTAATTGTAGATTCTAAAGTGTCATTAACAGCTTATGAACGCTATTTTTCTGCTGAAAATGAAATTGATAAAGAAGAGTTTTTAAGAAAACATATAGAAAGTATTCGGAAACATTTTAAAGAGTTAAGCGAAAAAAAATACGACACTTTATATGAGATAAATTCGCCCGATTATGTACTCATGTTTGTTCCCATAGAACCTGCACTAATGATTGCGCTGAACAAGGTTAACAATCTGTACCTAGAGGCTTTAGATAAAAATATTGTACTGGTTTCTACATCTACTTTATTGGCAACATTAAGTACGGTTTCTTCTATGTGGCGACAAGAAAATCAGAAAAGAAATGTGTTAGAAATTGCCAATCAGGCAGGTAAATTGTACGACCAATTTGTAAATTTAACAGAGGATTTAATTAAAGTAGGAAATCAACTAAAAACAGTACAAGGAAGTTATGATGCTTCCATGAAAAAACTTACAGGACGTGGAAACTTAATTAAAAAAGTAGAAGTAATTAAAGAGTTAGGCGCAAAAACATCTAAAAACCTAAATAAAAACTTGTTAGATAGAGCTAGTGAAGTAGATTAATTCTATTAAAACAAACTAAAAAAGCATCAAATTTATTTTTTGATGCTTTTTTTATGATTTTATAAATTAAAATTCTTTGATTACATTACAAACAAGCGTCTTGCACTCATCATTTCATACACACGGTCTGCTACACTTTCTAAAACTTCTGTATTTTCAGCATTTTGTATTACTTCATCGATCAAATTTACAATAGTTTGCATATCGTTTTCTTTTAAACCTCTTGTTGTAATAGCGGCAGTACCAATTCTAATTCCTGAAGTAATAAACGGTGATTGCGTATCAAAAGGCACCATGTTTTTATTAACCGTAATTTCGGCTTTTCCTAAAGCAATTTCAGCATCTTTGCCTGTGATGTTTTTATTGCGTAAATCAATTAACATACAATGGTTATCCGTTCCTCCAGAAATAATATTGTATCCTTTTTCAATAAATGCTTTTGCCATAGTAGCGGCATTTTGCTTTACTTGAAGTTGATATTCCAAAAACTCATCGGTTAACGCTTCGCCAAAAGCAATTGCTTTCGCTGCAATAACGTGTTCTAACGGACCGCCTTGATTTCCAGGAAAAACTGCCGAATTTATTAATGTTGACATTTTTTTAGGACTTCCATTTTTTAAAGTTTCTCCAAACGGATTGTCAAAATCTTTCCCAATCATAATCATCCCTCCTCTTGGCCCACGCAACGTTTTGTGTGTTGTGGTGGTTACAATATGGCAATGTGGTAACGGATCGTTTAAAATTCCTTTAGCTATCAAACCCGCTGGATGCGAAATATCTGCCATTAAAATAGCGTTAACGCTATCGGCTACTTCTCTAAACTTTTTAAAATCAATATCTCTAGAATATGCGGAAGCTCCTGCAATAATTAATTTTGGTTTGTGTTTTTTTGCTTGTGCTTCTAAATGATTATAATCTATTCTACCAGTTTCTTTTTCTACTCCATAAAAAACAGGATTGTATAACTTCCCAGAAAAATTTACTGGCGAACCGTGTGTTAAATGCCCTCCGTGCGATAAATCGAACCCTAAAATAGTATCGCCTGGTTGTAAACACGCCGCAAAAACCGCTGTATTAGCTTGACTTCCAGAGTGTGGCTGTACGTTTACATATTCTGCCCCAAATAATTCTTTGGCTCTGTCAATAGCTATTTGCTCTACGATATCAACTATTTCACAACCTCCATAATAGCGTTTGTTAGGATACCCCTCGGCATATTTATTGGTTAAAACAGAACCTTGTGCTTCCATCACTTGTTCGCTTACAAAATTCTCAGAAGCAATTAATTCTAATCCGTTTAACTGACGCTCTTTTTCAGAGTCAATTAGTTCAAAAATTTGGGTATCTCGTTGCATTTTATATATATTTTGTTAAAGATTTTCAAAAATAATAAAAATCGGTTTTGCAAACTACAAGTTTCTTTTATATTTGATGAAAAATAAAGACACAAAAAAATGATAATTACAGCAAACGACCCAAACAGAAAATCTTGGCTAACAGTTTCTAAAAATTCCGACTTCCCTATTCAAAATATTCCTTTTGGAGTTTTTATCACAAAAGATGATATTATAACCATAGGAACAAGAATAGGCGACTTTGCAATAGATTTAGGTGCCTTACACCAATTAGGTTACTTTAAAGGAATCCCGTTAACCGATGATATTTTTCTTCAAGACAATTTAAACGACTTTATTGCCGATGGCAGAAAAACATGGCGTTTGGTACGTAATAGAATTGCCGAAATTTTTGATGAAAAAAATTCTGATTTACAAAGTAATACCGAACACAAAAATAAAATCATTTTTAATATTGAAGATGTTGAAATGCAATTGCCTGTAAATATTGGCGATTATACCGATTTTTACGCAAGTAAAGAACACGCAACCAATGTAGGCACATTATTTAGAGACCCAGAAAATGCGTTAATGCCAAACTGGTTGCACGTACCTATTGGCTATCACGGTAGAAGTTCTTCAATAATTCCTTCTGGAACACCTATTAGACGTCCAATTGGACAATCAAAACCTTCGGAAGGAGAAATAACTCCAAATTTTGGACCTTCAAAATTATTAGATTTTGAATTAGAAATGGCGTTTATTACAACCGATTCTAACAATTTAGGAGAAAGAATTCCTATTGAAGAAGCTGAAGAATACATTTTTGGATTGGTACTTTTTAACGACTGGTCGGCTAGAGATATTCAAGCGTGGGAATACCAACCATTAGGACCTTTTTTAGGTAAAAACTTCGCCTCTACTATTTCTCCTTGGATTGTAACGTTAGATGCTTTAGAACCGTTTAGAACCAAAAACCCTAAGCAAGTTTACGAACCGCTTCCTTACTTAAAAGTGGAAGGTGATAAAAGTTACGATATTAAACTTCAGGTAGGAATTCAACCAGAAAATGGTGAAGAAACTATTGTTGCCAACTCTAATTTTAAATATATGTATTGGACAATGGCACAACAATTGGCTCACCATACAGTTAATGGTTGTCCTGTAGAGGCAGGTGATATGATGGGAAGTGGAACCATTTCAGGACCAACAAAAGATAGCTTTGGTTCTATGTTAGAATTGACTTGGCGAGGACAAAATCCAATAAAATTAAAAGACGGAACAGAACGTAAATTTATAAACGATAACGACACTGTAATTATGCGTGCACACTGTGAAAATGATAAGGTGCGTATTGGTTTTGGAGAATGTGTTGGTAAAGTTCTACCTGCTAAATAGTAGGAAAAAATAACAATAATTAGAAAAAGCTCGGAAAATATCCGAGCTTTTAATTTTTTATACAAATTAATCTTCTTCTTCTAAATCATTTACATCAAAATCATCATTATCATCAAATGAATCTTCATCATCTAAATAATCTTCCATAACTTGCTCTAATTTAGAACTTATTTTAACCAAATAAATAGTGTCTTCTGTTCTAACTTCTACGGCTTTTATTGTTTCGCCTTTAGCGTTTTTAAAAGAAATGACATCGTTATAATCATATCCATCAGGGTATTTCTCTATTAATAAATCTAAAATGTCTTTCGTTAGTTTTGCGTATTCTACGATTACTCTTTTCATAATTACATTTTTAAAAGATAGGCAAATATTAATGGAGCAACAATGGTTGCATCGCTTTCTATAATAAATTTAGGCGTATCAATTCCTAGTTTTCCCCAAGTAATTTTTTCGTTAGGTACAGCTCCTGAATACGAACCGTAACTTGTGGTTGAATCTGAAATTTGACAGAAATAACTCCAAAATGGCGTATCTGTTCGTTCCATATCTTGGTACAACATTGGTACCACACAAATTGGAAAATCTCCTGCAATTCCACCTCCTATTTGGAAAAAACCGATTCCGCTATCAGAATTTTCGGTGTACCAATCCGCTAAAAAAGCCATATATTCAATTCCCGATTTTACGGTACTTGCTTTTAATTCGCCTTTTAATATATACGAAGCAAAAATATTTCCCATGGTTGAATCTTCCCAACCTGGCACAACCATTGGCAAGTTTTTTTCTGCTGCGGCGTACATCCAAGAATCTTTCAAATCAATTTCGTAATACTCTTCTAAAACCCCAGAAAGCAATAATTTATACATAAACTCGTGTGGAAAAAAGCGTTCGTTATTTTCTTCGGCTTCTTTCCAAATTTTTACTACGTGCTTTTGTAAACGTCTGAAAGCTTCTTCTTCTGGTATACAAGTATCGGTAACCCTATTCAAACCTTTTAAAAGTAATTCCCACTCGTCTTGTGCAGTTAAATCTCTATAATTTGGTACACGTTTGTAGTGAGAATGTGCTACCAAATTCATAATATCTTCTTCTAAATTTGCACCTGTACACGAAATAATTTGCACTTTATCTTGACGAATTATTTCTGCAAAAATTTTACCCAATTCGGCTGTACTCATTGCACCTGCTAGTGAAACCAACATTTTAGAGCCGTTGTTTAATTGTGTTTCGTACCCTTTTGCGGCATCTACCAAAGCAGCTGCATTAAAGTGTAAAAAATATTTTTCTATAAAATTTGTGATTGGTTTGTTCATCATACTTATTTTTTTAGTTTTTTTAGTTCGAAAATATCGGTTCTTCTGTCTTTTAAGTTTCGAACGCTACCAAATTGATTCAAATCTTTTAACAAATCTAAATCTACATCAGCAATTAAAATCATTTCTGTATTGGTTGTTGCTTCTGCTTTTATTCCATTTGCAGGAAACGAAAAATCGCAAGGCGTAAACACCATAGATTGTGCAAACTGAATATCCATATTATTTACTTTTGGCAAATTACCAACGCTACCTGCAATGGCTACATAACACTCGTTTTCTATGGCTCTTGCTTGTGCGCAATGCCTAACTCTTGAATATCCGTTTTGCGTATCGGTTAAAAAAGGTACAAACAGAATATCCATTCCTTCTTGTGCTAAAATTCTGCTTAATTCAGGAAATTCTGAATCATAACAAATTAAAACGCCTATTTTACCGCAATCGGTATCAAAAGTTTTTAGCTCATTTCCACCTTGCATTCCCCAAACTTTTGCTTCATCTGGTGTTACGTGTAGTTTTTCATATCTATCAATAGTTCCGTCTCTTCTACATAAATATCCAACATTGTACAGCAAACCATCTTTTAATTCTGGCATACTACCCGTAATGATATTGATATTATACGAAATTGCTAATTCAGAAAATTTTTGAACAATAATTGGTGTGTATTTTGCCAATTCTCTAATGGCTTCTGATTCTGGAAGATGATTATTATCTGCCATTAACGGTGCATTGAAAAACTCTGGAAACAGTGCAAAATCTGACCTATATGCAGAAACAGCATCTATAAAATACTCTGCTTGTTCCATTAATTCTTCCAAATCTTTGTACAAACGCATTTGCCACTGAATTAATCCAAGACGTACAACTTTCTTTTTTATAGCAGCTTTTACGTTGTTTTTTGTATAATACACATTGTCCCACTCTAGCAAAACTGCATAATCGTTAGATTCTGTATCTCCTTCCATATAGCCTTTCATCACTTTTGATGGATGAAAATCATTAGAAATTTGAAAGTTTAAAACAGGGTCGTAAATTTCTTTCCGTTTTACTTTTTCAATATATTCTTTTGGTGAAATTGATTCGGAATATTTATGATAATTAGGAATTCTTCCGCCAAAGGCAATACTTAAATTTAACTTTTCACACAATTCTTTTCGGTAATCGTACAATCTTCGTCCTAAAGCGTAAACCTCTAAATTTTGGCTTAATAAAAACATCAATTCCGTATAAAACATTACCTGTGTTACTATGTGTGCTAAAAGTGTAATTTCCCGTAATTTCTTTGTATGTGTGATGAGCATCAAATTTATCATAATTCACCATTAACGACAAAGCACATCCTGCAAGCTCACCGTTAACCTTTATAACAACTTGTCCTTCAGGGAATTTTTTTAAAATTGATTGTATTTGAAACTCTTCCCAATAGGTGTTTTGCATATTAGAATATGCCTCAATCATTGCTTGTTTTTAACTCTTCGTAATCATGAATTGTTAAATATTCTAACTCAATATTTTCAATGCTCTCTATCTTCATCATATCTTAAAAATCATCTTCATTGTCTTTAAACTTCGATAATTTACTAAACGGATTGTCTTTTTCTAATTCTTCAAAATCGTAGGTATTATCACTATCTGAAGAAAACTTATAACTTAACATTTTGTAATATAACTTAGCTGCTAAAAAGTCTGATGATTTTTCGTTTTCGTTCGGACAAAGCTCTACAATATCAAAACCAACTACATTTTTTTGCTTCAAAAACTTTCTTTAAAAACTCTAAGGTTTCGTAATAAAACAACCCTCCTGGTTCTGGTGTTTCCTGTTGATGGAAAATTGAAGGATCTAAAGCATCTAAATCAAACGTAATAAAAACATTACTTGTTAATTGATCCATTACATCGTCCATCCAATATTCGTTTACCGCCATATCGTGTGCAAAAAAACACTTTATCTGGGTTCATTACACGTTTTTCTGAAATATCATGCTTCGAATACCCACTTGTACCAAATTTGTGGTTTGGTTAGCCTCATACACCGCACAAGCGTGATTGCACGAAGTGCCACCGTATTCTTTTCTTAAATCCGCATGTGCGTCAATATGCAATACGGTAAGGTTATCAAAGCATTCGTTAAAAGCACGAATAGTACCAATTGATATGGAATGCTCGCCACCAAAAATAGTAACAAATTTGTTTCTGTTTATACTTTTTTGTTGCTTTATGCACGGCATCAACCATTGCTTCTGGTGATGCGTTTTCAGTAATGGCTTCAGCTAAAAATATTCCTTCTTTATACACTTCGCTATCGGTTTCAATATCGTATAGCTCCATATTTTCTGAAGCATCTAAAAAGGCTTTAGGTCCTTTGTCTGCTCCTTTTGCCATGTGCTTGTTCCATCGTAAGGACGGTAATTAAAACAATTTTTGATTGCTCAATTTTTGAAAATTCTTCTGGAATTCCTGCGTACGTTTTATTTGTATTCATTTTAGTTTAATAATGTTGTTTTGTTATAACAACGGTTTTAAATTTTGCGTTAAATTTATTGTTTTATAATTTAATACCCTAATATAGAAAGTAAATCGCTACTTTTTTGTTCTTCTTTAAATATTTTTGTAAAAATATTTCCATTTTCATCTTTATCAATTAAAATGTGCTTTGGATGTGGAATTAAACAATGTTGTAAACCGCCAAAACCACACAATAGTTTCTTGATATGCACCTGTATTGAAAACCCAATATACAACGGATTATCTTTTTCGTAAACAGGCAAATAAATAGCATTTATGTGTTGTTCAGAATTGTAATAATCATCGCTATCACACGTTAAACCGCCTAACAAAACACGTTCGTATTTATAATTCCACTTATTTACGGGAAGCATAATAAAGCGGTTATTAATTGCCCAAGAATCTGGCAAAGTAGTAATAAATGAAGAATTTATCATGTTCCAAAGCTCTCTATCGTTTTGCTTTTTTTGATATAAAACTTCGTAAATAGCGCCGCCCGCTTCACCAACAGTAAAACTACCAATTCGGTAAAAATATTAGGCACACTAACCCCTGCCGTTTTACAAGCTTGATTGATTTGATTAATAATTTCATCTACCATATATTCATAATCATAATCAAACGCT
The DNA here is from genome assembly GCA_030386875.1 of Morinoia aosen. NCBI lineage: Eukaryota > Metazoa > Arthropoda > Malacostraca > Amphipoda > Talitridae > Morinoia > Morinoia aosen. Next base: position 58,818,460 of record JASJYW010000027.1, read on the forward strand.
AATGAATTTTTAATAGGAAATCCGCCTCCAATATTTAAGCTATCTAAAGTTGGGCAAGCTTTTTAAGTTTAATATATACGCTAATACATTTTAGCAATTCGTTCCAATAATAAGCGTTGTCTTTTATACCTGTATTAATGAAAAAGTGTAGCATTTTTAATTCTACTTGCTTATTTTTTGCAATTTCTTTTTCATAGAACGAAACTATGTTTCGGTAGCCAATACCTAATCTACTAGTATAAAATTCAAATTTTGGTTCTTCTTCAGAAGCAATTCGAATACCCACCTTAAACTTCTTTTTGGTTTCTTTTTGTAAAAGCGGAAGTTCTTCGTAGTTATCAATACCGGAATGCAGTTTTTTTTGCCCTGAATTAATTAAATCGCCTATGTTTTCAATATACTGATCTCTTTTAAAGCCGTTACAAATAATATATGTATCGTCTTTAATTTTACCTTCTTTTTTTAAATTTTTAACAATGTCAATATCAAAAGCAGATGAGGTTTCAATATGAATATCGTTTTTTTAAGGCTTCGTGTAAAACGTGTTTAAAGTGGGAGCTTTTTGTACAATAACTATAAAAGTATTTTCCTTTATACTTATGTTTTTTAATGCTGTTTTTAAACCACTGTTTTGCGTTATTTATATTTTCCGATATTTTAGGCAAGTAAGTAAATTTTAACGGAGCGCCATATTCTGCTATTAATTCCATTAAATTAATATCGTGCAAAAAAGTTTGTTGTTTTCGGTTTTAAATTCGTTTTGAGGAAAATCAAACGTTTGTTCTATTAAGTCTGTGTATTTTGTGTTCACTATTTGTTTTTTAAAAAAATTATACAATAAATTTTACGACGCTTAATTTTATTGTTATCACTGTATAATTTTCAAATAAACAACGTGCTTCTTCATAAAAAGAAGTAGTTCTTGGGTGTAAAAAACTGGAGCCTTTTTAATTTTTTCGTTGCATTTCCAAAATGCATTGTAAACTATTTCTCTCCAAAAAAAAGTTACTTTCGAAATAAGTAAATTATAACAAGTTTAACTTAAATAAGTCCGCCAAATATATATGTTTTTTTATAACAAAAAAATAAAATGCAAAAAAAATGTGTATTTTTTTTAAAGATAGATAGTTATTTATCAAAAAAATGAAATATTTACTACTCATCAGCTGGTGGATGTCATGAATTTCTTCATAAATTTCATCAAAATTACTTCGTAAATAGGCATTTAATTTTTTTCGATAATCGTCTCTTAACCAATCAATAAAATTGTGTGTGCTTTTACAAATACATTTAGAATATCGTTGAATTCTATCGTCTATATCATCTCCTAAATGTTTTGCTAAAAGTAAAGCATCAAATACATCTTCGCTGTTTTCAACACAAATTTTCGCATGGTGTTCAATAGAGCGTTCTAACACTTTTTTTGACGATTCTCCAGATTGTATTGCGTTAATATACACTTTTTTAACATCAAAATACATATCCTTCGTGTTGGCGAATTCTTTTCTAATATCTTCAGGTAATTCATACCTAAAATTTCCTTCTAACTCCTCGTCACTTAACAAATTATCTAAGTAAAAATTAGGTGCTCGAAACATTTTATGCCAATCTAAATCCGCCCCCCAAGGACCAAATCTGTAAAAATTATTACCCAAATCAATTACATTAAAAGTAGATTTGTTCTTTAAAATACGTGAACCCCTACCAATCATTTGGTAATACAATGTTAATGACTTGGTTGCTCGGTTTAAAATAATTGATTCTACGGTAGGTTCATCAAATCCTGTGGTTAAAATACTTACAGAAGTTAAAATAGCATTGGGTGTTTTTTTAAACCATTTTAAAATAAATTCACGTTCTTTTTTCGTGTTAGTATTATCTAAATGCGCTATTGGGTATCCTGCATTTTTAAAAGTTTCAAAAACGTGTAACGAAGTATTTATTCCGTTGTTAAAAATTAATGTTTTGGTGCCTTTAGCTCGCTCTTCGTATGCTTTTAATAGTTTTGAAAGCATATCCGAATTTGTATACAAATCTTCCGAAGACTTTACGGTATAATCTCCATTCGCTCCTACTTCCAAAGAAGTTAACCCAACATTGTAAGAAAAAATTTCTGCTTTGGCTAAATATTCATTTTCTATTAAATACGAGATACTTTCGCCAACAATTAGTTCGTCATAATTATCATTCATTGGTAATTTCATGTTCGAACTTAATGGTGTTGCCGTAACTCCTAAAATGAACGAATTATCAAAATACTTAAATAGTTTCGTAAACGAATTGTAATGTGCTTCATCAATAATTACAAGTCCTATATCAGAAATATCCAACTTATCATCATTTAGCCTATTGTTTAAGGTTTCTACCATTGCCACAAAACAATTGTAGCTTCCTTGATCAGCCAAAGTAGCCTTGCTATTAATTATTTTGTTTTCAACCTGAAATTCATTCAACATTTTAGAAGTTTGCTTACAAAGCTCTATTCGATGCGTCATTATCAAAACTTTTTTCTGATAATGTTTTAAAAACTGACGTGCAATTTCAGAAAAAATAACGGTTTTACCACCACCTGTAGGAAGCTGGTAAAGCAAATGGTAATTATCAGGTGCTTTTTCAAAACTTTTAAATATATTATGAATTGCATCTAGCTGATAATCATATAAATCTTTACCTATTTTTTTCTTTTTTACTGTAGTATCGTTCAAGTGAAATGGTTTTTGTTGAAAAACAAAGGTACTAGCTTTCTTATCAAAAGTCAATTAAAACAGCGGTTTATTTCAAAATCAAAGCCATATCTACCTCATTAATACCATGATGCGAAGCATGCGCAACCACAATATTATTTTTTATAACTAATAGTTGAGGCGATTGATGCACAACATTAAACACAGCGGCAACCTCGTTAGAAATGGTTCTGTAATTTAACAAATCTAAATAATACACTTTTGTGTTTTTAAAATCGTCACGAAACGAACTTTCAAATTGTTTTATAACCATTTTACTTATAATACAGCGTGTAGAATGTTTAAAAATTAAAACGGTTTCGGTTTTAGAAAGCAATTTAATTTCATTTAACTGTTCTAACGATGTAAGCGGAAGCCAATTTACACCACCTTTTTTCACTTCTTGACCTTCATTTTTATTGAAAAAATCACCGAAAACGCCCATGCTTTAATTCTGTTTTAAGAATAAAAAGACAAAATGTCTTGAAAACCAATTAAAAACAAGACAAAAAGTCATTTTCAACTCATTGAAATTACGTGGTATTATTATTGATTTTCGTCAAAAGTAAAAAATAAATTCTATAAAAAATGAACTTTAACAATTATACAATAAAATCACAAGAAACCATACAAATGGCGCAACAATTAGCGCAAAATTATGGTCATAATCAAATAGAAAACGAGCATTTATTTAAAGCCTTAACGCAAGTAGATGAAAACGTACTTCCTTTTCTATTAAAAAAATTAGGCATAAACAATAGCATTGTAATACAAATTATAGATAAGGAATTAGAAAAACTACCGAAAGTTTCTGGAGTAGATATAATGCTATCGAAAGAAGCGGCAAAAACGCTTGCCGAAGCCAGTATTATTGCTAAAAACATGAAAGATGATTATGTTTCTATTGAACATTTAATATTGGCTATTTTCAAATCGAAAAGCACTGTTTCTCAGGTTTTAAAAGACCAAGGAATTACAGAAAAAACATTAACAAGTGCTATTTCTGAATTGCGAAAAGGCGAAAAAGTAACTTCGCAAAGCGCAGAAGAAACCTACAATTCGTTAAATAAATACGCAAAAAACCTAAACGAATTAGCAAAAAACAATAAGCTAGACCCTGTAATTGGTAGAGATGAAGAAATTCGCCGATTGCTACAAATTTTATCGCGCCGAACGAAAAATAACCCTATTTTGGTAGGAGAACCTGGTACTGGAAAAACAGCAATTGCCGAAGGCTTAGCACACCGAATTATAGATGGCGATGTGCCTGAAAACTTAAAAGACAAGCAAATTTTTGCACTTGATAAGGGCGCATTAATTGCAGGTGCAAAATACAAAGGCGAATTTGAAGAACGATTAAAAGCCGTTATTAAAGAAGTAACCACGTCACAGGGCGATATTGTGCTCTTCATTGATGAAATTCACACCTTAGTAGGTGCCGGTGGCGGACAAGGTGCTATGGATGCTGCAAACATTTTAAAACCTGCCTTGGCTCGTGGAGAACTTCGTGCCATTGGTGCAACTACGTTGGATGAGTATCAAAAATACTTTGAAAAAGACAAAGCTTTAGAACGCCGTTTTCAAAAAGTAATGGTGGACGAACCGGATACCGAAAGTGCCATTTCTATTTTAAGAGGAATTAAAGAAAAATACGAAACCCACCACAAAGTTCGTATTAAAGACGAAGCCATTATTGGTGCGGTAGAATTATCGCAACGCTATATTACCAATCGTTTTTTACCAGACAAGGCAATTGATTTAATGGATGAAGCGGCTTCAAAATTACGTATGGAAATAAACTCGAAACCAGAAGAATTGGATGTTTTGGACCGTAAAATAATGCAGCTTGAAATTGAAATTGAAGCCATTAAACGTGAAAATGACGAAAATAAATTAAAAACCTTACGTGCAGAACTTGCCAACATAAAAGAAGAACGCAACGAAATTAACGCAAAATGGAAATCGGAAAAAGACATTGTTGACAACATTCAGAATACAAAATTAGCCATAGAGAATTATAAAATAGAAGCCGAAAAAGCAGAACGAGAAGGAAACTATGGAAAAGTAGCAGAAACTGCGTTACGGAAAAATTAAAGACACCCAAGAAACTTTAGAGAAACTACAAAAAACACTGCAAGAAAATCAACAAGAAAGTTCGTTAATTAAAGAAGAAGTTACGTATGGATGATATTGCTGAAGTGGTTGCAAAATGGACAGGCGTACCTGTAACAAAAATGTTACAATCGGAAAGAGAAAAATTGTTAAAACTAGAAAGTGAACTTCACAAACGCGTAGTTGGGCAAGAAGAAGCTATTATAGCAGTTTCCGATGCTGTTAGAAGATCACGTGCAGGTTTACAAAACCCAAACAAACCTATTGGTTCTTTCTTATTTTTAGGAACAACAGGGGTTGGTAAAACCGAACTTGCAAAATCCTTAGCACAATACTTGTTTGATGACGAAAATGCAATGACTAGAATTGATATGAGCGAATATCAAGAACGCCATTCCGTAAGCAGATTGGTAGGCGCACCTCCTGGGTATGTAGGCTATGATGAAGGCGGACAGTTAACAGAAGCAGTTCGTAGAAAACCTTATTCCGTAGTACTTTTAGATGAAATTGAAAAAGCACACCCAGATACTTTCAATATTTTATTACAAGTGTTGGACGAAGGTAGGTTAACCGACAATAAAGGGCGTGTGGCTGATTTTAAAAACACCATTATTATTATGACATCCAACATAGGAAGCCATATTATTCAAGAGAAGTTTGATAATTTAAAAGGCGATATACATAGCACTATGGAAGTTGCTAAAACCGAAGTTTTAGGCTTGTTAAAACAAACTGTTAGACCCGAATTTATCAACAGAATAGACGACATAATTATGTTTACTCCGCTATCAAAAGAAAGCATTAAAAGGTTGTAAAAATTCAATTAAACAGCGTAAAGAAAATGCTAAACAAACAACATATTACCTTTGATGCAACTGAGGAAGCTATTAGTTATTTAGCCCAAAAAGGATACCAGCCTAAATTTGGTGCAAGACCCGTAAAACGAGTAATACAAAAAGAAGTAATGAATGAACTTTCGAAAGAAATTTTATCAGGTAAAATAACTACCGATAGCATTATTCTACTGGATGCTTTTAACGATATAACTGGTGTTTAGAAATCAGTCGTAAAAGTTTTGGTAAACAAAAAGATAGGTAGAACCGTTTACTTTTTTTTTAAAAGAACCACACGCATCAAAATTAAAAACCTGAAAGATATATTTTTCAGGTTTTTTTATTGCTTTTTTTCTTTTTAGAGGCTACATCTCATAAAACGTCTTAAATTCATCAAAAATTTTGCTAATTATAACGCCACTTTACAGCAATTTTTATAAATATCTTCGTAAACAGGAAGTATACACTCTAAAGAGAATTTTTTAGCATGCTGCTGTGCATTTTCTTTAAAACGTTGTAAAATGGCATCGTCTTTTAAAATAGAAATGGCATTTTTTGCCATATCGCTTACATCGCCTAAATTACTTAAAAAACCTGTTACGTTGTTAATATTCACCTCAGGCAAACCACCTGTGTTTGTAGATATTACAGGCGTTTTTTGCCGCCATTGCCTCTAAAGCAGCCAGTCCAAAACTTTCAGTTTGTGAAGGCAATAAAAAAAACATCAGAATAACAAAGTATTTTTTGCTACTTCTGAAGTGTTTCCTAAAAAAATAACACTATTTGAAATATGTAATTCGTTTGCTAAGTTTTCTGCCTTTATTCTGTCTGGTCCTTCGCCAATCATTAATAATTTAGATGGGATTGTTTTTTGAACCTCATAAAAACACCTTTACCACATCCTCTACCCTTTTTACAGGTCTAAAATTACTAATATGTGTTAAAATTCGTTCATTAGGTTTTGCCAAAGCAATTCGTTTGCATTCTTGTTGATGAGCATTTTTGTATTTTTCTTGATCAATAAAATTATAAACTACTTGAATATTTTTTTTAATAGAAAATAACTGTTTGTGGTTTCTTTTAAATTATTTGAAACTGCAGTTACCACATCAGAATTATTAATGCTAAACTCCACTGCTGTTTTGTAGGTTGGGTGGCTACCTACCAAGGTTATATCCGTACCGTGTAAAGTAGTAACTACCTTTACAAAAAGTCCCTTTTCTTTTAACATTTGTTTTGCCATAAAAGCTGCATAAGCATGCGGAATGGCATAATGCACATGTAAAACTTCTAATTTGTGTTTTTCTACCACTTCTACCATTTTGCTAGACAAAGCCAATTCGTAGGGTTGATATTGAAACAACGGGTATTCTTCTAATAAAACTTGATGAAAATATAAGTTTTGCGAAATTAAATCTAACCGTACAGGCTGATTGTATGTAATAAAATGCACTTCGTGCCCTTTTTGTGCCAAAGCCATTCCTAATTCGGTTGCTACTACTCCACTACCTCCAAAAGTAGGATAACAAACAATACCTATTTTCATAAAAAACTAATTATTGTGCCGTAAATATAAAAGGAATATTACACTTTAAAGTTAATTTTAGACAATAAAAAAGAAAATGAAACTATCTATATTCAATATTAGTAAACGTAACAGAGACCTATTTAATTTTTTTACCTTCTAAAAACAGCTAAATTTTAACAAAAAAGTGAACCCATTTCAGTATCAATACAAAAAATTGTGGTTTTTTGTTTACATTTACTTTTATGAATTTTTTAGCCCATTTGTATTTATCACAAAACAACACCAATATTATTATTGGTAATTTTATTGCCGATCACATTCGTGGCAACAAGTTCAAACACTTTAATAAAGAAATTCAGCAAGGCATTTTTTTACACCGGCAAATAGATTTTTATACGGATTCCCATAAAATTGTACGAAAAAGCAAACGTAGGTTACACCAGCGTTATGGGCATTACGATGGTGTTATTATTGATGTTTTTTACGACCACTTTTTAGCGAAAAACTGGCATGCGTATTCTAACATTCCATTAAATGCTTACGTGCAATCTATTTATCAACTTTTACAAGACAACATTGCTATTTTACCCGAAAAAACAAAAAACATATTGCCTTTTATGATAAAAGACAATTGGCTATACAACTACCAATTTACAAGCGGAATTCAAAAAGTACTAAACGGAATAAACAACCGAACAAAAGGTGTTTCTAAAATGAATTTAGCCATTGAAGATTTAGAAAAATTAAATAACGAGCTAGAAGAAGATTTTACACTGTTTTTTGAAGATTTACGTGATTTTGCAAGCAAAAAACTAAATGAAATTACAAATAAGTAATTCAAGTAAAAAATTCTTATTTTAGCAGTCAGTTTAAAAAACGATATGGATATCAACTTTAATAAAAACGAAGATTACAACCGACTTTTAGCATCCGATTTACGTAAAAAGCTTGCCAAAGTAAAATTAGGTGGCGGACAAAAACGTATTGACAAACATCACGAAAAAGGCAAAATGACCGCGCGTGAAAGAATCCATTATTTGTTAGATGAGAATGCCAAATCAATAGAGATTGGTGCTTTTGCTGGCGAAGGAATGTATGCCGAAACACGGCGGTTGCCCTTCTGGAGGTGTTGTTGTAAAAATTGGTTACATAAAAGGAAAACAATGCGTGGTAGTTGCCAATGATGCCACTGTAAAAGCAGGTGCTTGGTTTCCAATCACTGGAAAAAAGAATTTACGTGCACAAGAAATATCCATAGAAAACAAATTGCCAATTATTTATTTGGTAGATTCTGCTGGGGTGTATTTACCAATGCAAGATGAAATTTTTCCTGATAAAGAACATTTTGGGCGTATTTTTAGAAACAACGCTATTATGAGTAGTATGGGAATCACCCAAATTGCTGCCGTTATGGGAAGCTGTGTTGCTGGTGGGGCTTATTTGCCAATTATGAGCGATGAAGCGTTAATTGTAGACAAAACAGGAAGTATTTTTTTAGCAGGAAGCTATTTGGTAAAAGCTGCCATTGGCGAAAGTATTGATAACGAAACTCTTGGCGGAGCAACTACCCATTGCGAAATTTCAGGAGTTACGGATTATAAGGCGAAAGATGATAAAGATGCTTTAGATAAAATTAAAAATATTGTAGATAAAATTGGCGATTTCGACAAGGCAGGATTTAACCGAAAAAAAGCTTCTTTACCGAAAGAAAATGAGGAAGATATTTTTGGGATACTTCCAAAGAAAGAAATGCACAATACGATATGTTAGAAATTATCAAACGTTTGGTTGATAATTCTGAATTTGAACAATACAAAGAAGGCTACGGACAAACTATTTTAACAGGTTATGCCAGAATTGATGGCTGGGGCTGTTGGTATTGTTGCCAATCAACGGAAATTGGTGAAAACCAAAAAGGGCGAAATGCAATTTGGCGGTGTAATTTATAACGATTCTGCTGATAAAGCTACCCGATTTATTGCTAATTGTAATCAGAAAAAAATTCCGTTAGTTTTCTTGCAAGATGTTACTGGTTTTATGGTTGGAAGCAAATCGGAAACACGGCGGAATTATAAAAGATGGTGCCAAAATGGTAAATGCTTTAAGCAATTCGGTAGTACCAAAATTTACGATTATTATTGGGAATTCTTACGGAGCAGGAAATTATGCCATGTGCGGAAAAGCGTACGACCCTCGTTTAATTGTTGCATGGCCAAGTGCGGAATTAGCTGTAATGAGTGGTAACTCTGCCGCAAAAGTGTTGTTACAAATAGAAACCGCTTCTTTAAAAAGAAAGGCGAAGAAATTACACCAGAAAAAGAAGCTGAGTTATTCGATAAAATAAAATCACGTTACGACAATCAAATTTCGCCATATTATGCGGCCGCAAGAATTTGGACAGACGCTGTAATTAATCGCTAGAAACCCGAACGTGGATTTCCATGGGTATTGAAGCAGCCAACCACGCTCCTATTGAAAAAAAATTTAATATGGGTGTTTTACAAGTTTAACAAAAAAAGCAACAATCTTCAATATTTAACTTAAAAAACAAAATAATAGTTTCAATAAAAAATTAATGACTATGAAATTAGAAATAAAATTTTACAAAATTATTTTGGTAAGTTGTCTATTTTTTGGACTGTTCTCTTGTACAGAAGAAAAATCAGGGCTAATACAAGATAACAATGGTACAAGTAATTTAAAAGAAGGTACCTTTAAAAATGTAGCATACGGAAAACACGAAAGGCAGGTATACGATTTATATTTACCTGCAAACAGAGATACTAAAACACCTGTAATTTTAATGCTTCACGGTGGTGCATGGAAAGAAGGAAAAAAAGAAGATTTTAACCAGAGTGTAAACTTAATTAAGGCGAAATGGAAAGATGTGGCAATTGTTAATATGAATTATCGCTTAGCGAGTAATACTAACAATATACATCATGATGAAATTATGGAGGATATAAATGCTGTGATATCCAATTTAATTGAAAAAAAAGAAAATTATCATATATCCTCAAATATAGGAATTACAGGAGCAAGTGCTGGAGGGCAATTGGCAATGATTTACGCTTACAAATACAACAATTTTAAAAATATTAAGTGTGTAGGTAATTTTTTTGGACCAAGTATTATAAATGATTTGAATGGTATAATAGTTTTTGGTTTTGGAATGGCATAAAAGTAAGCGATCTTCTTACACAGTATGTTGGTCAATCATGGGATAATACAGCATATAAAGAAGTTAGGTCCGTATTGAATATTAGTACTGATAGTCAACCAACAATAATATTTCATGGAAATTTAGACCCAGTTGTTCCAGTATATCAAAGTCAATGGATGAATGGAAAATTAAAGGAACTTGGTGTGCCTTCTGAATATTATGAATACCCTTTCACACTACATAGTTTTAATGATACTCAATTAAATGAAGTAACTACAAAATTGGTTGCTTTTTTTAAATTACATATAATTAATTGAGTTTTATAACTCCATATTTTTTATGATATTTACCAAAATTTTAAAATAACAATTATTAGAAATGGGAAGAGCATTCGAATTTCGAAAAGCAAGAAAAATGAAACGTTGGTCGGCAATGGCAAAAACCTTTACCCGAATTGGTAAAGATATTGTTATGGCAGTAAAGAAGGCGGACCAAACCCTGAAACCAATTCACGATTAAGAGCCGTTATACAAAACGCAAAGGCAGCAAATATGCCAAAAGACAACGTAGAACGTGCTATAAAAAAAGCAACCGATAAAAATACGGCAAACTTTAAAGAAGTACTTTTTGAAGGCTATGCACCGCACGGAATTGCTATTTTACTAGAAACCGCTACCGATAACAACAACCGAACCGTAGCCAACGTTAGAGCCGCTTTTAATAAATGTGATGGAAATTTAGGAACTTCAGGATCAGTCGTTTTTATGTTTGACCACACGTGTAATTTCACTGTAAAAAAAGAAGATATTACAATGGATATGAAGAACTAGAATTAGAACTTATTGATTTTGAAGTTGAAGAAGTTTTTGACGATGAAGAAGGCATTATTATTTACGCTCCGTTTTGAACAATTTGGAGCCTTACAATCGTATTTTGAAGAAAATAATATTGAAATTTTATCTTCTGGATTTGAAAGAATTCCTACCAATACAACAAAATTAACGGAAGAACAACAAGTCGATGTAGAAAAACTATTAGAACGTTTAGAAGAAGATGATGACGTTCAAAACGTATACCACAATATGTTCGTGGAATAAAACTAGTTAGCAAATATTACACAAATGACTCCAATCGAAATTTTAAAAAGTAATTTATTAGGAGAATCAATAACATTTTTTTCTCTTAGTGATAGTTGGACTTTATATATTGGAAGTTTTATTTAGTAGTCGCTCAAAATATTATTTCTAAGGATGAAATAACTCTTGAGAAAGCAATTATTGATTGTTTTGAATTTGCTAAGCATTCTGTTGACAAAGAATATATTAGCAAAAGTGCTATTGTTTCGTCAAATATGAGGAAAGAAATCATTGATATTGAATTGGATAATAATATAACTTGACTTTGAAATTTGACCTTGGAAGTGATTTATTGATTCCAACGAATGAAGATATTGTTGACTGGCAATGGTGTTTAAACAAATCAGGTGCTGACCCGTACTTTGAAAAATCTATATTGACTTGTTTTTGGGAAGGTGAAATAGCAGTAAATAAAGAATAAAACATTTGCTAACGTGTATAATTAATTGCTTGATTCTGCTCTACTTACGGAAATCCTATCGGATTTTCTATCTGTGATTTTTTTACTAACTTTATCGCTTAACCACCGCAACAAACTATACACAAACACGTTAAAATGCCTACAAATCATCAATTTAAAAGTTTAAAAGAATTTTACCCTTACTATTTAACTGAACATAGTAAATTTAGTACTAGGGTTACTCATTTTATGGGTACTAGCCTACTTTTTATAATTATAGCCTTCGCAGTGTATTTTAAAAAATATACTGTATTATGGTTATTGCCTGTGGCGGGTTATGGCTTTGCTTGGTTTGGGCATTTTTATTTTGAAAAAAACAAACCTGCTACTTTTAAATATCCGCTATATAGCCTAGCTTCCGATTTTATTATGTATTGGCACATTATTACATTTCAAATAAAAAAGGAATTAAAAAAAGCACACGAAAAATTTCCTAGTTAGTTAATTTGATGAAAAGGTTTTTTTAGATATTGATAGGTAAACAAAAAAATTATAATTGTAATAAATTCAACGTTTTTTGGCGTTGAATTTTTTTTGTTTCCGTTTCTACAAATTGTGGTAAAAAATAAATTTCTTTTGGAATTTCGAATTTAGAAAGTATATCGAGTTCTTTAATTTTATCTTTTAATTGTTCAACGTTTAATTTTTCTGATTCAACAATTAAAATCAGTTTTTCACCAAAGTTTTATCAACAATTCCTGATACAAAAAAACGATTTTCGATAATTTTTGATAATTTTTCTTCTATTATTTCAGGATGTAATTTAATTCCGCCAGAATTTATTACGTTATCAAAACGCCCTAACCACTCAAATTGCGTATCGGAAATTAAATTTACCACATCGTTTGTAAAAATGATGTTTTCTGCAACTTTATTGGCTTCAATTACCAAACAATTTCTTTGGTCTTTGTAAATTGTTACGTTTGGAAGAACACTATAAAACGACTTTTCAACTGTAGACGAATTAAAATTGTTAAGTTTTTTTAACCGCAATATGCGTAATGGTTTCCGTCATTCCATACGTTGCAAAAACTTCTGTTTGTAGGTTTTGTAACTTGTTTTGTAATTGATGAGAAACTACGCCTCCACCAACAATCAATTTTTTTATAGTATCTAAATTTTTAAGTGAATTTTCTAATTGCAAAGGAACCATCGCACAAAAATCGTATTCTTTGCAATTTTCTTTTAATGGATGAGAATTTGGGGCAACAACATCTATTTTCCAGCCCAATGTTAAGGCACGCACCAACATCATTTTTCCTGCAATATATTCCACTGACAAACATAATAAAGCGGTTGTATTTTCAGGCAAATTAAAAAAACTACCTGTTGCTAAAGCCGAATGTATCATCCGCTTTTTTTGAAGTTGAAGTAATTTTGGCTTTCCTGTAGAGCCCGAAGTTTCTACATTAATAAAATCATCCTCAGAAAACCAACTTGTTAAAAATTGATGAATATCCTCAGAAAAATGAGCTGAAAAAACCATTAATTCATCAACCGAAGAAAAGGATTTGCCATTTAATTGAAAACTTTTATGAAAGCTATTCTGTACCAAAATCTTCTAAAACTTTATAGTCTTCATTTAAACTTAATGGCTTTTCTATTTTTCCTATTAATTTTTCTTGCCAATTCTTCCATCCATATTTTTTAGAAAATAACAACAAGAGTAACGGATACAAAACAAAAACAGGTAAAAACATTTCCCAACCAACCGAAGGATCAGAAGTATCAATATACAGCGCATCGGTTTTAAAAACCGACCAATCGGTAGTTACAAAAAAGGCAGCAGTAATATTATTAGCAGCGTGTAAACCCAATGCCAATTCAGTTCCTTCATCCATTAAGGTTGCAATTCCAAAAAAACAGGCCCGTTCCAATATAAAAAAACCATTAAAATATAGCCTACTTTTTCAACTTCAGGGTTTGCTCCGTGCATTAAACCAAAAACAACAGAAGTTATTAATAGTGGAACCCATCTGTTTTTTGCCAAAATACCCAAACCTTGCATAAAATAGCCTCTAAATAACAACTCTTCGAAAGAAGTTTGAATAGGTAAAAACAAAAACGAAATAGCCAAGAGCGTAAAAAAAGGTACAGGTTTAAAATTCCAAACATAATCTTCTGGACTCAATAAAATTCCGCCATAAGTTAATAGCAAAGCCAAGGTTCCCCAAATAATAAAACTAAACCAAAAACGCTTCCAATCTACTTTATTTCTGCTAGTAATTAAAGAAGTTATTGTTCGCCTGTGAATGTATTTCACTGAAATTAAAAGACATACCAACCCTACAATAAATGTAAAAAGCATTAAAAAGAAATACAAATTGTTATTAATCCCCAATGTTGTAAAGGCATTTTGGGAAGCCATTATAAAATCGTTCATATCCGTAGATTTAGCATAAGCAACCGCAAGCAAAGGAATAGCTCCTAAAACTTGCCAACCCAAAAACACCAAAAAAATGGTAATTACCCAATAATACCAATCGATTTTCCCTTTGTATGCTTGTTGTATAAAATTCATTTTTCTAAATTAAATTAAAATGCCATTTTTTGGCGGTATTGTATTGTAAATTTCCGTTTTTTACTTCTAATGGCGAGGCAAAGTTATTTAAAAATAAACTTCCTGTGCCTAAGCCTTGTGGCATAGTGTTTTGCAAACCTGCCGTAAATTGTGCAATGGCGTTTAAACCCACATTGCTCTCTAAAGCCGATGTGATCCACCAACAAATATTTTGGCTTTCTGCTAAAGTAATCCACTGTTTACTTCCTGAAAATCCGCCAATTAAACTAGGCTTTAAAATAATGTATTGTGGCTTTATGGTTTCTAATAAATGTTTTTTTTCTTCGAGTGAAAGTACGCCAATCAACTCTTCGTCTAACGCAATAGGCAATGGCGTTTCCTCGCAGAGTTTTGCCATTTCTTGTGTTTGACCTTGTTTGATGGGTTGTTCAATAGAATGTAAGTTACTATCAGACAAACGTTTTAATTTTTCTAACGCTTCATTTACTGAAAAAGCGCCATTTGCATCAACGCGAAGCTCAATATCGTTTACTGAAAATTCTTTTCTGATAGACTTTAATAAATCTATTTCTGTAGAAAAATCAATCGCTCCAATTTTCATTTTAATACACGTGAAACCTGCCACTATTTTTTCTTTAATTTGTTTTTTCATGAAGGCTTTATCGCCCATCCAAACCAAACCATTGATAGAAATTGCTTGATTTCCGTTTGTAAATTCAGACGGAAACAACTCAAACGGCGTATTACTTTTTAACGATAAAAATGCCTGTTCTAAACCAAATTGTATGGATGGAAAGTTGGTTAACGCCTCTAACAAGGTATTTAACCCCAAATGAATATTGCCACAAATCCATTGTAATTTTTCTTCATAATTAGAAACATCATCCACGCTTAGTCCTCTAAAAAGCCCCGTTTCTCCTACGCCAATTTTTTCATTTTCATGCAAAACAATAAACCACGTTTCTTTCGTTTTTAAAACACCTCGTGATGTGCCACTAGGCGTTTTAAATTGCAGAATATATTTGTAATATTTGGCTATTATTGGCAAACTTATTTACTTTCTAAAACTTCTTTAAACTTATTTAAATATGCCTGACTTTTTTGCTGTAATTTCGATGTAAAATAAGGAAACAAACAAGCCATAATGTACGAATTGCTTTTTATTGAAGAATATTGTGTAATCACCGTTGTGTTGTTATTGGTGGTGAAAATGAAATCGTCTGTTTTTTCCATAGTGTCGGACTGAAACAAAAACGTCATTTTTTCATTTTTAACATACGCCAATACTTTTTGATTCATTTTTATTTCTTCATCTTGATTTTTAACCGTCATTAAATAAGAAAAAACTACCCAACTTCCCTGGATTTTCAACAAGTGTTTCGACCGATAGGACATCGGGCAACCATTCCTTAAACAAATCGGGATTTTCAAAAGCAGTAAAAAACCTCTTCTAAAGGTTTATTTAAAGTTACATTGGTTGTGTATTTTGTGTCTTTCACGATAAGTCCTGTGGAAAAGAAAACAACCGATACTACGGTAATAATACCTAAAATAATTTTTACTGGTTTCATAAATTTATTTTCACTCTATATTTTTAATTCTGTTTTTTCTTACTCTTTTAATTATAAAAAACGCACTGCCTCCTAATAAAACTAAAGGCCATAAATTAACTAGTAATAAAAGGAACTGCTTTATTCCTTCAAAACCATTTTTAAACCCTCTTACAACTTGACTTGTAAAGCTTTTTTTAGTAGAAATTACTTCTAATGGCTTATAAAACATAATAGTTAATGTTGAAAAAGAAATATTATTTTCAAGGTATTTCAATCTACCTTCTATTAACTCAATAGATGAACGAACTTGTTCTAACTCTTTTTCAATATCTAAAATTTCTCTAACATTTTTTGCATTACTTAAAATTGCCAAATACCTTTTTTCTAATTCTTTTTTTGTTTTTATTCTTGCAGATATATCTAAAAATTCTTCGGTAACATCATCAACAATAATATTTCTTGAATCAAATTTATCAACTCCTTTTGATACCTCTTCTAATAAATTATCAAAATCTTGTGATGGAACTCGAAGTTCAATCGTTAATTCATTTTTATAAGGGCTACTTATATTTTCATCTTTTGAAACATACCCTTTATATTTTTTTACTACATTAAGAATGGTTTCTCTTGTTTTATTTACATCAGATGTTTGAAAAGAAATTTCGCCTCTTTTAATTAATTTTCTTTCTATTTTAAGTTCAGCAGCAGTAGATGATTCAGAAATGGCTTCTTCTACAAGATTATTATTACCATAATAAGCTTCTGATTTAATTTTAGAATTGTTTCCTCTATTTTGACAACTTAGAAAACTCAACAATAACACTGTAAAAAATAATAATTTAATTTTCATTTTGTTTTTTTGTTAAATCTATAAAATTTGCCCCAAACCAAAAAGCATTGCAAATAAAAATGTGCTTAAAGCTACTTTTTTTAGTTCGCCATCCAACCTTGCAGGAACTTTATTTTTTGCCACTGTAAATATATTTTTTAATAATGGAATAAACGCTACTAAAAATAAAAACTGAATAGGCTGTTTATAGTTAAAAAACACATAAGCTAAAGCCGAAATGAATGCACCAACAATTAAAAAGTAATGATACTTTTTAGCTTTTTCACTTCCTAATTTTACCACCAACGTATTTTTATTGTTTTTTTTGTCCTCTTCTCTATCTCTTAAATTGTTCAAATTTAACACCGCTGTACTTAACAATCCTACCGAAATTGCTGGTAAAAATATGTTGAAATGAATGTGTTTTGTGTATAAAAAATAGCTACCTACAACACTTAACAAACCGAAAAACAGAAACACAAAAACATCGCCAAAACCACTATAACCATACGCTGAATTGCCCACCGTATATTTTATTGCGGCAATAATTGAGGCAATTCCTAACCCAAAAAACACGATAGAATATTTAAAATTTTCTTTTCCAAAAGCAATATAAATTAACACGAAAGCAATCATTAAAGTGATGATTGCGGTAATGATCATCGCCATTTTCATTTGTTTTGGCGTAATTGCACCAGAGGAAACCATGCGTTGTTCTCCTATTCTGTTTTTATCGGAGCCTTTTATGCCATCACCATAATCGTTTGCAAAGTTTGATAGAAACCTGAAAACCTATGGTTGTAAGAATTGCCAAAATAAAAATAGAACTATTAAAACTATTCTGTTCAGCTGCCAAAAAACTGCCCACAATAATTCCTGAAACCGACAAAGGTAAGGTGCGCAATCGTGCGGCTTTTATGTAATGGTTAAAGCTCATTAGCCAAAATTATAATTATAAATTATTAGCCTCCGCTATAAGCTCTGCAATATCTTGTACTTTAACTTGACTTTCTTTTTCTTTAAATTTAATTCCGTCTGTCATCATTGTATTACAATACGGGCAACCTGTTGCTATAATTTGAGGTTTGGTTTCTAAAGCGTCTTCTGTTCGTAAAACATTAATGTCTTTATTACCTTTTTCAGGTTCTTTAAACATTTGCGCCCCACCTGCTCCACAACATAACGCGGTTGATTTATGGCGTTTCATTTCTGTTAAATTTACCCCCAACCTACGAATTAAATCGCGAGGAGATTCGTAAATATCGTTTCCTCTTCCTAAATAACAAGGGTCGTGATAGGTTAACCGTTTTCCTTTAAGGTTTTTGTCATCAATACTTAAACGACCTTCATCTATCAACATTTTTATAAACTGTGTGTGATGATATACTTCGTATGTACCTCCTAAAGACGGATATTCGTTTTTTAAAGTATTGAACGAATGCGGATCACAAGTAACAATTTTTTTTACCTCATACCCATTTAAAACCTCAATATTCATCATGGCTTGCATTTGAAACAAAAACTCGTTTCCTGCTCTTTTTGCCGCATCGCCAGTAGAGGTTTCTTCGGTTCCTAAAACGGCAAAATCTACTTTTGCTTGATGTAATATTTTTACAAATGCTCTTGATATTTTTTTAGCTCTATCATCATAACTTCCTGCTGCGCCAACCCAAAACAACACTTCTGGTTGTTTGCCTTGTGCCATCATTTCTGCCATTGTTGGTACATTCATAAATTTATTGTTTAATCGTTGAAACGTTTATTTGTTTATTTGTTTAATTGTTTGTTATCGATACTATTTTTTTTCATTCTTCATAAAAATCACTCGAACTGACAGTAACTAACCTTAGTGAGTATGAGTAGAAACGGATTTTTATTTACTAACTTTTTAGTCTAACACGAACCTTTATTTATACTTATCTTTTGTTTTATTACTTAAATAGCTATTACTTATACACAATGTTAGTAGCAGTTTTTTCAGAGGTTTAAAAAGTAAAAATATTAATATAAAAAAGAATAAAATATTAATCATTAATTTATCAATATACCAAGAGAAGCGAACACCATCAGAAATATGAAAACTTTTATAGTAGACGAGAGGAAATCCAATTTCAAGTTCATAATTACTTCCAAAAAAGTACAAACTTTTTAAAACTGTAATAAATGAAACAGAAAAGAAAATTAAACAAGAAGTAAGTACTATAAAGATTAGTTTTTTCATTTATTCGTAGTATTTAATATCAGCTTTCTTAATTGTAATTATTCCTTTTTTTCCTTTCCCAATTATATTACCTTCTTTATCAAGTGTAATATTAGTAACAATTTCTTCATTTGAAGTAGCTACTAACTACTAATGAAAAACTACCAACCAATTTTATTCTTCGTTAGCCCAATTTAAACGGTCTTGTTGATTGTATTGCCAAGGTGCACCGTTGTTTTCAATATTGGTCATCATCATATTTAATTCTTGCGGAGCGGCACTTTTTTCCATTACTAAATATCTTCTCATATCCATGATGATAGATAGCGGATCTATATTTACAGGACATTCTTCTACACAAGCATTACAACTGGTACACGCCCATAATTCTTCTGGCGTAATATAATCGTTTAACAACTGTTTTCCGTCATCTTTAAAGACGCCTTTGTTTTCATCAATATTTTTACCCACTTCTTCTAAACGATCACGAGTTTTCATCATGATGTTTCTTGGCGATAATTCTTTTCCTGTAAGATTTGCAGGACAAGATGATGTGCATCTACCACATTCTGTACAGGTATAAGCGTTTAATAATTGCACCCAATTTAAATCGGTAACATCGGATGCTCCAAATTTTTCTATAACAGTTCCTTCTGCTGGTGCTGCATAAGGGTCTGCATCTAGGTTCATCATTAATTTCACTTCATTGGTAACCGATGCTAAATTTGTAAACTGTCCTTTTGGATGTAAGTTTGCAAAATAAGTATTTGGAAATGCCAACAAAATGTGTAAATGTTTTGAATAATATAGGTAATTTAAAAAAGTTAAAATTCCTAAAATGTGCAACCACCAAGAAGTTCTTTCTATTGTGTACACTGTTTCTAAAGAAAAATTGCCAAAAAAAGGTGTAATGAATTGACTTACTGGATTTCCTATTCCTGCTTGTTGAAATGTTGTATCTGCGGCATTCATCACCAAAAAAAGTGTCATTAAAACCATTTCGAAATACAAGATGATATTTCCATCGTTTTTTGGCCAGCCCTTCATCTCTTTATAAAAAAATCGTTTGATTTGAGCGATGTTTCTTCTCCACCAAAAAACAACAACCGAAACAAAAACCAAGGTTGCTAAAATCTCGAAAGTGCCAATTAAAAATCCGTAAAAAGCATCGCCTAAAAGTCCTTTAAAAATACGGTGTGTACCAAATAAACCATCAATAATAATTTCTAAAACTTCTATATTTATGATGATGAACCCTAAATAAACAACAATATGTAAAAACCCTGAAATGGGTCTTCTTACCATTTTAGATTGCCCAAGTGCAATCTTTATCATATTTTTTAATCGTTCTGGCTTTTTGTCTGTTCTATCAACCTCTTTTCCTAATTTAATGTTTCGAATTAGTTTACGAACGTTCATCACAAAAAAAACCGATTCCAATTGCAAATGCTATTGCAAAAAATATGTTTGGTAAATAGTGCATTTTTAAAATTTTAAATACCGTTATTGGTTCGTTTCGTTTTTGTTATTTTTTTCTTCATTATAAGGCTTTGGCTTTTTACCAAATAATGAAAAATGTACAAATCGTTTTGGATTTAACTTCATTTCTCGTAACAATTCTTCCATTTCTTTTGAAGCATTTGTTAGGTTTGTGTACATTTTATCATCGTTCATTAATTTACCCAACGTTCCTTTTCCGTTTTTAATACCCGCTAAAATTTCATTTACATTCGCTAAGGTTATTTCTACTTTTTTAATGGTTTCACTTAAATCGGCTTTCGCTAAATCGGTAGAAATTTTTGCAAAATTATCGGTTATAACCTTTGCATTATCAACGGTTGCGTTAATATTCGATTCTGTAGAGTTTAGCAATGTATTTACACTTGATAGTGTTTTTCTAACATCAGAAATTGTATATTCCAAACCTTGAATGCTATTTTGTAAACTTTTACGTGAATTTACATTTAAAACTTGATTGAAACCTACCAAAAGCGAATCGGCACTAACAATTACGTTTTCAATTTTTGCTAAAACAGGATTTAATTTTTCACTAACACTTGAAAAAATATCAGCTTCAACTTCACCTGTTAAATAATCTCCACTAACGGCAGTTTCTCCTTCAAAAGAAGGAACAATGGCTAAATTTTGCCCTCCCATTAAACTAGCTGAATAAATTTTAGCAATACTATTTTTTGAAAACTCAAAGTTATTATCTAATGAAAACTTAACAATTAATTTTCCTTTTTTCTCTGGCTTTTCATTAAAACCAATACTAACCACTTTACCAACTTGTAAGCCATTTATGGTAACCAAACTTGCTTCGTTTAAACCATTTATATTATTGTACTCAACATAAAAATGACGTGAATTAGCCGAAAATATATCTTTTCTTTTTAAAAAATTATATCCCCAAATAAAAAGGACAATAATTCCAATTGCTACAATACCTGTTTTTAATTCTTTTGACATAGAAGTTTAAATTATTAACAACAATATTACTACTATTTTTTATTAGAAAGCATCTAAATTACTGCATTTTTATTGCTTCGGTTACTGAAATGCTTTCGCCATTTTTAAAAGCAACCACCCAAGCAGATTTATATCCTTTATCTTTAGCTGTTTTTAAATTTCCTTTTATGGTGTTATAATCAGAGGCTTGCCCGTAATAATATTTATAATATTTACCAACTTTTACTCGCTCTATTCCTTTTAATCCTCTAAAATTATAAGACTCGGTTGCAATTTTGTTAACAGTAGAGGCTATTTGAACTTTATAAACAATGTTTAATATAGGCTCTGTGTTTTCTGTATTTTTAGTAGAGTTATTGCTTTTTACGGAATCATTACCTTTAGAAAAATCAGTGTAAACAGCAACTGTATTCACTTTTTGCTGATTAATATATTTTTCAATAGAAGATGCAATAGTTTCAGAAAACTCAGCTTTTCCTTTTTTAGAATTTAAGTATTTCCCTTCCGTTTTATTCGTTAAAAACCCTGTTTCAATTAAAACACTTGGCATCGTAGTTTGGTGTAACACCACAAATCCGGCTTGTTTTACCCCTCGGTCAACTCTTTTTAATTTTGATGTAAAATGTTCTTGAATGGTACTTGCCAACAACAAACTTTTGTCTAAATTATTTTCTTGAAGTAAGGTTAACCCAATTACCGATTCTGGAGAATTAGGGTCAAAACCTTTATATTTTTCGTGAAAATCATCCTCCAATAAAATTACTGCGTTTTCTCTTTTTGCTACCTCAAAATTCTTTTCATTGGCGTGCAGTCCTAAAACCCAAGTTTCCGAACCCTTTGCTTGCGATGTGTGTGCATTACAATGTATAGACACAAACAAATCAGCATGTGCTTTGTTTGCAATATCGCCTCGTTTCCATAAATCTACAAAAGTATCGGTTGTTCGGGTGTATTTTACCGTTATGTTTTCGTTTTTCGATAATATTTTACCAACCTGCAAAGTTATATCTAAAGCAATTTCTTTTTCTTTATAATTATTATGTCCTATTTTCCCAGGATCTTTTCCTCCATGACCTGCGTCTAAAACAACAACATATTTTTTTTGAGCGTTTACTAATAAAACATTAAAAAGCATTATGCCAAAAAGTAAATGTTTTACAATAATTTTAATTTTATAAGTTTCTGTAATTTTCATCAATAAAATTTAACTAATTTTGAGTTTTTAAATTTGGTACTTCAACTATTGAGCCATATTTTTACCTAAATACAAAAATAGTATTTATACCATTGCAAACAAACGTATTATACATACTTTTATTTTTATGCACTTTTTGTGCTTCTTCAAGCTTTTGCCAAGAAATTGAAGGGAGTAAAAAATCTAACAGAAAAATTAGAACCGATTCGATAGCAAGTCCGTTTTTAAAAAATATAAAAGATAGCATACCCTTAAAGGTTAAAGATAGTATTTCAAACGATTCTTTAAAACCAAAAGAAGTTATTGATGGAATTATTATGCACAATGCGGAAGACTACACAATACAAGACGCAAAAAAAAAGACCCTAACCTTATATAACAACGCACACGTAACGTACACTGATATTGACCTAAAAGCAGGTATTATCATTGTTAATTATGCAAACAATACCGTTTATGCAAAAGGAATTAAAGATAGCTTAGGGTACAAACAACGCCCTGTTTTTAAGCAAGGCAGTCAGGAATCTGAACAAGATTCTATTCTATTTAACTTTAAAACCAAAAAAGCCTTAGTTTATGGGGTAAAAACTGTACAAAGTGGAATTATTACGTACGGAGAAAAAACAAAACGTGTTAACGACTCCACCATTTATATGCGTAAATTAAAGTTTACTACTTCGCAAAAAAATAACCCCGATTATTATATAACTACCAATAAAGCAAAATTAGTACCTGGTAAAAAAATTATTGTAGGTGGTAGTAATTTAGTAATTGCCGATGTACCAACGCCTTTTTATTTGCCTTTTGCCTATTTTCCATTAACAAACGAACGTACTTCGGGCTTTATTATTCCATCGTACGGAGAAAGCAACTCGCAAGGTTTTTTCTTACAAAACGGAGGATATTATTTAGCGTTAAACGATTTTTTTGATTTAACCCTTTTAGGCGATGTGTACACTAATGGAAGCTGGGCTTTACGCACAACTTCCAACTATTACATTCGCTACAAATACAGCGGAAGTTTTAACCTAAGTTATGAAAACAACCGGCAGGGAATTTTAGGTTTAAGCAACTATAATAAAAGTTCAAGTTTTAATATTCGATGGAGCCATAGTCAAGATAGTAAGGCAAGTCCAAATTCCCGTTTTTCTGCTTCGGTAAACTTAGGAAGTAGTAAATATTATAGGCAATCGTTAAACGAATACAACAATTCTCAATTTTTAAACAACACCTTAAGTTCTTCTATTACATATTATAAAAAATTTGTAAACACTCCGTTTAACGCAACCATATCGGCAACGCATTCGCAAAATACACAAACCGAAAAAATTACAATGACGTTGCCTTCCTTACAGTTAAATATGGATCAAATAAATCCGTTTGAAGGAAAAAATGGCGAGCGTAATAATGCCATCCAAAAAATAGGGTTAAATTACAGTATGCGAGGTGAATATAGAATTAGCACTACTGACAGCTTATTTTTAAAGCCTGAAATGTTTAAAACAGCAAGGTCTGGAGTACAACATAACCTGAGTGCAAGCACTAATTTAAAAGCGTTTAAATATTTTACGCTATCCCCAAACGCAAGTTATAAAGATGTTTGGTATTTTGACAAAATAAATAAATACTACGACCCCACTTATAAAAACGCCAATGGTACTTTAGGGGGCGTTGTTAACGATACCGTTAGTGGTTTTAATAGGTTTAACGAATACAATATTGGAATTTCTTTAAGCACCAATATTTACGGAACGTACAACTTTAAAAAAGGACGATTAAAAGCCATAAGGCATACTATTAGACCCTCTATTTCGTACGGATACAGACCTAATTTTGCTGAAAAACACAACTTGCAAGTACAACAAAGCAATAATCCGAATGATTTACGAACCTATACTCCTTTTGATAATGGAATTTATGGTAGTCCTGGTAGTGGAATATCAAATTCTGTTGGTATATCAATCAGTAATGTTTTGGAAGCCAAAGTTGCTCCAAAAGACCTAGATAGTGATGAAGAAGATAAAAAAATAACACTTTTAAACAATTTAAACTTTAGCACAAGCTATAACATTGCTGCCGATAGCCTGCGGTGGTCTCCTGTAAGTGCAAATACTGGAGTTCGACTGTTTAAAGACAAACTAGCTTTAAATGTAAATGCCACGTTAGACCCTTATCAAGTGAACGAAAAAGGAATACGAATTGATAAATTTAACAAAGATATTTTTAGGCTTGCCAATTTAGGGCTTTCGGCAAATTATTCATTATCAAGTAAAGATTTTGAAAAAACCGATAAAAAAAATGATGGTAAAAATAACGGGAACGGTGCGCAAAAAACTCCTGATGTTTTTGGTGAAAACATGCCTTTAACAAACAGCTTTTCACAAGACCCAAACAACGCTCAAAACGACGGAGAAAGTGAAAAAAAAGCCGAATTATACAAAGCAAAAATTCCTTGGACGTTAAACTTAGTGTATTCAATGAACTATTCTAACAATGGTTTAGTAAGCGGCATTGGAAATAATTCGTTAATGTTTAGTGGTGATATTGAATTAACCCCAAAATGGAAAGTTGGCTTTTCTTCAGGGTATGATATTGATAAGAAAAATTTTACATTTACCCGACTTTCTTTTTCAAGAGATTTAGATAGTTGGCGCTTCAATTTTAATTGGACGCCTTTTGGAACAAACTCGTCCTATTACTTTTTTATTGGTGTAAAAGCATCCGTATTAAGTGATTTAAAATGGGATAAAAACAAACCACCAGACAGAGCTTTATTTTAAAACAATATATAATAATGAAACAAATAATTACAACCAGCAAAGCCCCTGCTCCTATTGGTCCTTACAGCCAAGCCGTTTTAAGTGGCAACACCTTATACACTTCTGGACAAATTGCTTTTAAACCCAGAAAACGGAGAACTTGTTTTAAGCTCTATTGAAGCCGAAACCAAACAAGTTATGGAAAACTTAAAAGAAGTATTGGCTGCCGCTGAAATGACTTTTGAAAACGTAGTAAAAACTACCATTTTTATTTCCGACATGCATAATTTCACAAAAATAAATGCCGTTTATGGCGAGTATTTTAACGAAGCCACTGCTCCAGCCAGAGAAACCGTTGAAGTTGCCAATTTACCCAAGTTTGTAAACGTAGAAATTAGCATGATTGCGGTAAAATAAAAAGAATACTCATTATTGGTAACTTATTTTATTTTTTCAATTCCTTTTTATTCGTATTTCATTAGCCTCCATTATATTTTCAGGCTTTTTTGTTATAAGTCTAATTAAATTCAACTCTGTATTCTTTTCAGATGTTTTTATTTTCTCAACAACAATTTTTAAAATAAAATTTTCATCCACTAAAATTACATTTTTGTGGTTTTTAATAACTTTTTCGTCAATTTGATAAATTATCGGATTTTTATTTAATTTCAAATATTTTGTAGAAAGCTCTTCTAATGTTAAAAATATTGGAATATAATCTGATTTCATTTTTATAAAAAACTTTCCACTGTATTCTATATCATTAATTTTAAACTTTTCTTTTTCAATTTTATCAGGATTTATAAAGTCCAATATTTCTTGATGTCCAATAAATTTATCATTAACAAATACTCCTGATGGCTTTTGATTAGGGTGAAATACATCTAACTTATCCGAGTAAATAACTTTTACTTCTGAATTTTCAGAATAGTTTAATCCGTCAGTTGAAACTTCCTGACAAAATAAATTAAACACTAGGAATAACGTTATAATGGTAAAAAAGGCTTTCATATTCAATTATTTATAATCCAAATTTGGGCTTTATTTATTTTAAAGTCAAAAATTAGTGAACGATTTTTTAATCGAAGCACCTCTATCTATTACTAACGTGTAAGGCTATGATTTCGTTGTGGAAAATGTCGGCAGACTTTTCCGCTTATGAAATCAAGCCGAGTAGATATAAGAAAACTTTTGATTTGGCACGAACCCCACAATGAATTATAGCCAGTGTTGTGTGTAGCCTTTTATATTACAGGTTCTCTATCCAAGTCGCTATATGGATAAACTCCTTTTTCTTTTAATATTTTAAATAATTCATCACTTCCGTTCTGTCTAGCAAAGTCCATTTCACTCCTAAATAGCTGCATACAAAGTAAAAGGTGATGTTCTCTATTTCCGATTTTGAATTTCTTTCCATCAGGTTCATATAAATCAAAAACTAAACAAGTGTTTTCCTCATTCTTTCCATTAGGAACTTCTATTGTCTCTTTTGGATTCAAAACTGCTTGTGAGGAATACGCTCCAATTGCTGTCAAAAATCCACAAGCTTTTCTTTCTATTAGATTGAATGGCGTTTGAGTTTCCTCACTTCCATTATAGTCATGCTTTGTGAATGCAACTAATTCATAAGTTCCTATTCGGTTTTTCTTTGGTCCATTTCCGTCTGGGTCTAATAATTCCATTGTTGCAAATCCAGTTCCTTTTATGTGATTTGGAAAGTAATACATATCAACCGTTCCTCCGATGGCGAAAGGAATTATAGCGTGTCCAACTAGGTTGTGCATTTTTCCAAGAACATTTTCAAGACCTTCAGATTTCAATTCATAATCTTTTTCGTGTTCTTCTTCCGTAAATTCATTTTCAACTGGCGTTTCTTTTTTACCAAATAGTTTTTTAAAAAATCCCATATTTTGATTTTAGTTCAATTTTTCTAGGTTACACATAACTAATAATAATTTATAAAGACGCTGAATATTCTAACAAATCTACAATTTTGGTTGCATATCCAAATTCGTTATCGTACCAAGAAATTACTTTAAAAAAGTTTGCATTCAGTTCTAAACTTGCCGAGGCATCAATGATAGAAGTACAAGTTTCCGATACAAAATCTTGAGAAACCACCTCATCTTCTGTATAAGCAATAATTCCTTTAAATTCATTTTTAGAAGCCAATTGCAAGGTTTTCATAATTTCTGCCAACGAAGTTGCTTTCTCAGTTTTAAATGTTAAATCTACCAAAGAAACATCTGCCACAGGCACTCTTATTGCCATACCTGTTAGTTTACCTTCTAATTTTGGCATTACTTTTATAACCGCCTCGGCAGCTCCTGTTGATGTTGGTATAATATTATTAACTACCGCACG
>JASJYW010000027.1:58846804-58965967 GCA_030386875.1 Morinoia aosen
ATTACATCGCTGTTCAGTTGCGTTAAATCAAAAGCCACCAACTGAAAATACTTCTTGTTGCTGTCGTCTATCTTAACAGAAAAGACATCGCCTATTTTTGTGTTTGATCTTGCCATATTATATTATTTGATACCGTATTGCCACCAATTTTTAGGTGCGATTGAATTTATTTTATTAAGCAGTAGCCCACCATTCCTTTTGCAAGCCATATTGATTGATTAGTGTTTGCTCCCAAATCCTTGCACCTGTTCTTGATAAACCTGTTGCCCCATCTACTACACGGTATTGTAAAAGTGATTTTGTTTGTACCTGAATTTAGATGTTCTGCGAATCTAACAGCTGCTTCTCTTTCAGTAATTCCAACGTATCTAACTATACCTGCCTTATCAACTCCCTGATACACTAAATTCGTACCCCCCTTAGCGGCTACTACTTCCTTTACACCAAAAAATCAGCACTCTTGGCGAAGCTATTGCCTACCAAAAACAGTAAAATAAATATGCTGATTAACCTTTTGATGACCATCTTATTATTTTTTATTGGTATCATCGAATCTTCGATTTCAGTCGGTGTAAGTTTACAAAATTCATGGTATATTTTTTCTTCATTTGAGCCTTTCTCACTCCATTTTATTCGCTCTTAGATTCAAGTGAAGAAAAAAAGAATTGTGTAACCATCTTCAAAAACTAAAAGAGAACGAAAACAACAGGCATTCACTCTTTATTAAGCAAACTAAGTTTCAACGTATTATATAAGCCAAAACGCCAAGCTATTACCTGATGTTTTGGTTATTTGATAAAATCTTTATATTCTGGTGGCAACCATCCCTGTATCTCATCCTGCTCTTCTTTTGATTGTCTAAAGTTATTCTGAAAAATATGAGCTAATTCAGGCTTAAAGCCGATTATATCAAGTGGATTTTCATAGTCGTTGGCGGAATATTTCCCCCAATTACCTTTTGAACCAAACACAAAATATTCATTATAACTCATTTCAAAAATAACGGCTGATATATAGTTTCCGCTTATTAATTCTTCCCAAGTGATGTTTACTGGAAACTTCATTCTAAACATTGGCTCTCCTTCTGTAAAATCTTGTGAGTGTTGGATAATTACAAAATATTCTTCGCCAACTTCCTGCATCGCTTTTTGTAGCTGATTAAAATCTTCTTCTAAGAATAAACAACCACCCCTTAAAGCTATCATCTCAAATTCAGGACGATAAACTAAATCTGGCAAGCTTTTGCCTTGAATGAAAATCTTATCCTGTATCGGCTTCCAAACGCTTAAATATTCTTGCTCTGGTAACCAATATTTTTGTAGATATTCCTCTGCAAGTTTTTTATTGCCCCAAATAGGGTCAGGAACAAGTTTTGAAAATCCTGCCCAATGATATAGTTCGTAAAATTCTATGTGTTTAGTGTATTCCATTATCGTATAACTCTAATTTTAAAGGCCTTGCTTCCTTGATTTATGAAAATAGTAAAGTCGCCACTTGTTGACGAAAAATATTTACTAATAACTGTACCATTAGGCATAGTGTAATAGCCTTTTGGTGATAGAGTTCCACCGTTTGTAATTGCCTTAAATATTGAAGGTCCATCACCCTTAACAAAACCTTGCATTCCTGCTTTTACTTTGGTTAAGTTTCCTGCTCCTTGAATTAGGCTTTCTGCACTATTGAACTGGTTTAAAAGCTTCCCTCCCCCTTAGTAGCTACTACTCTAACACTTGTAACCCAGTTTTTATAATTACTAAATCCTGCTCATTTTTACAAGCTATGCCAAAGTCATTTTCTGAAATTAATGTTGGTTTATTTTTAATTTTCACATCATCAACAGAAAATTTTATCTCGGAAACTTCTGCATTAAATACAACAAATTTCGCTTCGCTAATACTTTCAGAAAACATAGCAAGTAGAAAAAATAATATTTTTATTACTGCTTTCATTGATGGTTATTTTCTGCTTTAGTGATTAGTGAAAAATGGATTCTGTTGGAAATACTATTTAGAAAAGCAATTTCATTTTGATTTAAGTCAAGCCCAATTCCTGCATTATCCGTTTCTATCCAAATCCAAAAAGTAACTTCAATTCGAGTGTCTTCCCTTATACTTTTTTAATATTTCTATTTTTGATAAAAAAGTAGACTTTATATACTCGATGTGGTGGCTAATAGTCTCTTCTTCTAACTCGGAAGATTTAATTTGATTTTAGTGCCCATAAATTATGAGGCTTAATAATAATGGAACCAGAATGTTTAGAAACAGATTGTTCACCTTTTCTAAAAGTTCTTTCTGGAACAATATTTAGGTCTTCTGTAATAAATTCAGGACTGATTTCCTGAGATACAATTGCTAGTTCGCAATGAGTTTTATAAATAAAATTGTCTCTTTTCATGCTCTAAGCTTAACGTAAGTAATCAAATAAATTTCCTAGTACTTCTCTTGTATGAGGATGTACCAAATCCCCCATTACCCATTATCTTACCATGAAAATTAGCTGGAAGTCGTAGGTCATTTTTTAATGCTTCTATAGCAATTTTCCCTTGGCCTTTAGTTAAACCTAAAGCCTTCAAAGTTGAGTTATTCAATGTATGCCCCCCTGATTGTAATACCGTAGAAAATCCTTTTGGGGCGGCACCTACAGAGCGTGTGATTATTGTTGTTCCCGTCTTAGCGGCACTTCTCCCCAGCATCTGCCCTAAAAACCCAGAACTATACCTCAAAAAAGACCCTGCCCCTTTTAAAAATGCCCCTCCAGTAAACCAGCTCTCAAAAAAATAATTAGGCTGAACGGCTCCCGAGTATGCAGGATTTAGACCGTATTTATACCCCTTAACTACAACTTCATCTAATTTTAATGGGTTTAAGCTTGAACCCTTTGGTGGATCGTTTTGAGCAAGTAGAGGGCTATTATTAAGCTTACTCAAAAAACCGAGATGCTGCAAACCGCCAGCGGCTACACCGCCCAAACCTCCCCAAAGTAAACCGTTTAAAGCCCCTCGACCAATATCCTGACCTGCAAGCCCCGCAAATGCTCCGCCACCAACCGCTCCACTAACAGCACCTATGGTGCCGTATGCTAATGCTGCTTGTCCAAGGTTCATACCACTTGTAGCCGCCAAAGGAAAACTCCCCAACACGGCATTGCCGATACCTGCGGTAGCAACGCCAATTCCAGCCCCCGCAAAAATGTAGCCTAACATTCCCCAACCTTTAGCACCTTGGGCTTTTCCGATTTTATAACCACTAAAACCGCCCAATACACCGCCAATGATAAAATTCCAAAACTGACCGTCTGGATCAATTCCATTAATAGGGCTATTCCCCATGCCTACATAGCCAGAAGCAAACTGGTTTGCTCCGTCTAGTTGCCAAAATCTACCTAAATAGGCATCGTAGCTTCGGGTATTGAAGTCATAGAGATCCCCTCCGTTAAAATCTATATATTCTTTGCCTTGGTAGAGAAATTCCCAATCACCGCTTAAGCCCAGCCCCTCCATCACCGTAAGGGTAATCGTGTTTTGGGCTTTATTTTCTCAAAGAACTAAACGGGTGGTTTTAAGTCACCCAAAATTGACAAGTTAAGTCATCTTTTCGATTTAAGCCCTCAATTTAATCTATTGGTATGAAATGTGTTTATAGTTTTAGTGAAAAATTAAATCAAAATGGCGTTTATGAGCCTTTTAATATGAAAACAGCATATCTAGAACATTGCCCGGTTCACATAGGAATTCCAAACTGGTCATTCGTCTCTTTTAATCGCCGTAACCTTTCATATAAATATTCACAAGCCTCGCTTTCAGTAGAGAAAATTTTTAATTCATTTCTGCCACCCCTTTCGTCAAAATAGAATACCTGCCACTCATGATAGGAGTGATGTATTATGTAACAGTCTGGTTCTAAACTTCCATACAATGAGTAGTATCCACTTGGAATTCCTAATTCTTTTAACTTTAAATGTAATATCCTTCTAGTCATCTTATTGGTTTAATTATTCCCCTTTTTAGTAGAACTTCAGCACTAACAGGTGATCTGTATTGAATTCCACCTCCTATTTTTCCAAAAGCAGGAGCAATTATGGAAGTTTGAACCTCAAAAGGTTTAAGTAGGGTCTGCTGAAAAAGTAAAAAGTGCATTAGCTACAAGTCGTCAAAACGCCGCTGTGCTGATGCACAGAAAGTTGCAGGCGAGGAAGTAGATGATGTGCTTTGGGTTAGCTCATTCTTTAGCGAAATTATCAAAGGACGATGCTGAAAAAGTAAAGTAGCTGCTTCAAATCCTTGCATTTTTCTTAGAAAAAAGTCGCAGTATTCATTGGTAATGAGTTTGGTATGCGTTTTTCAGCAGACCCTAAGTACTTCATATTTTGTATACAAGCCTCTGTTTGTATTATAGGGTAAACTTCGAACTCCTACAGGCGTTTTTGCCGATGCGAAAAATCTTCCAGATCCGCCAAATCTGTCAATAATTTGACTAGGACGTAAAATTGTACTCCTCCATTGAGTCGCAGCTCCACCATTTGCTGGGTAATATGTAGCTAATGATGCACTTGAAGGTGCTGAAGAAGAATATACCCCCCCCTTTGTGCAAATTCCCCAAATCATCCACCCAATCAGGAAATTGGCTCGTTGCATTTCCACCACTACCGTACCCATTATTAACCCAACTACCTTTTGAGCCCTTTGAACCTTATTGCCAAACAAGTAACCTTGGCTTTTTGTGAGCATTCAAAGGAGTTGATTTTTCAAGGTGCTTTTTAGATTATGATTTACATATATGGCGAATCTTTCAAAATTTCTTCAATTCCTGATTTAAGCATGTTTTCAAAATCTTTTAGTGATATCACAATATTCTCCTCTTGAAAGAACTCTATTTCCAAATTTTCTTTTCCTTTTTCCTTATTTATGAGACATAAAGGTTTCTCATTGTAATATAAATAGACTACACCATCATTATAGTCCAAAGGACTGCCAAAAACTATTTCAAATTTCCTATCCATTTTAAATAATATATTATTTTAAATTCCTAAATCCGTTAAATAAACCGTTTCGAGAAACTCCAAATCCTTGTTTTGTTACACTATCAAATATTTCATAGCCTCCTTGCGGTGCATATCGTATAATCTGACTTTTAGAATTCATTATATTATTCAAAATATTTAATCCTTCTTGATTTGCTGTTTTGTGAGAAAATTTCACTTTTTCAAAAGGTGAGCCAACTCGCCCAGAGTGCTTTTGCAAGGCTCTTCCCACATTTGTCAGACCTTGATTACCCCATGGTTGAGTAGCACTTGAAAGGAAACCTTCAATGTCGTCAATAGCTATTTTATTGTAACTCGGAGCTTGTGAAGTGTATGTACCTCCTTTATGCAAACCTCCTAAATCATCCACCCAATCAGGAAACTGAGTAGTTGTATTTCCACCGCCTACACTTACCCACCTTCCTCCAACACCTTTTGTCCAGCCCTGTTCTCTTAATAATGAGCTATTTTTAAGACTAAAACGGCTTGCTCCATCAGCAACTCTATCACCGTTCCAGACATTTCGGAAGGCTCCATTTGATGTTTTACTAAATCCTGCGATTGCACCATTTACTATCCCTCCAAATGCTGCTCCAAAGGCCAAATCTCTCCCAAAAGATTTAAGACTATATGGGTCTCCAAAGTATAAATTATTACCAATGCCCTGAATTGGACTACTTGCTGCAGCTCCTCCAAGCCCTCCTGCGGCACCCGCTAGAAAGCCTCCTGCTCCGGCAGCCCCGCCACCCGCAGCAGCAAAAGCAGCTCCACCCGTAGCAGCTCCAACACCGCCAGCTAAAGCACCTATACCAAATGCTGCAAAACCATCCTTCCAAGAATTTATTTGACCAGTCAACGCTTTGTATCCCAGATTTGCCACACCGCCTACTACAGCACCAATTACAATATGAATCCATTGCCCATCCGGATCAATACCCACCGTTGGCATATTCCCCATCCCCACATAACCGGAAGCAAACTGGTTTGCCCCGTCTAACTGCCAAAATCTACCTAAATAGGCATCATAGCTGCGGGTATTGAAGTCATATAAATCAGCCGATGTTATCAGAAAACATTTCCAAGTAGCGTTATTTGCTAGCTCATTTATGATTGCATGTGCATAATTTTATCTTTTTGTTTAATGTGATTAAATGAATAAAACTAATATTGTCCTTGAGGACTACTTTTGCTTGTTCTAAATCAAGCTTTCCTTTCTTAATCTGAATTTGTTCAACAATTGTTACCGTTGTATGAGGTGGAATAATATGAACCCCATGAATATTGATGTAAGTATTTGAATCTGCTTTAAAAATGTTGTTTGCATTGCATTTTTTAAGAAAATTGATTACTTCTTCAAGTTTCAATTGGTTTTTTGTTACCTCCTCACTTGTTTCTGGTACCAAAAAAACATGTGGATGGAGCTGTAAGTTAGTATTATACTTCCTCCTTTTATTTTCAATAATTAGATACTTATGCCATCCTTCAAAATATAAAAGACTATCTGATTCTAGATTATGAATACTTAACTTAACATCGAATATTTTTGAAGATAGTATTCTTTGTGAAGGGTAAATCTTTTTAATAGAAATTTTGAATTGCGAATACCCTATAAATGGTGAAAGCCATACCATAAAAAAGTAATAAATAATTTGGTTATTTTTTAGGAAACCAAGCTGGCAATTTGAAAGATGGGGAAATCGGCACATTGTAATTTTTGTTTATTTGATTTAGATAATATCTCGTTAAATTATTATTTGCAGTACCATAGTATAGGTTTGCGGCCGAAATGCTCCAATTATAGGCTACTCGCTCACTTACTTTGCCATTGCCACGAAGCCCAATCGAATAATGATATGCATGAACAAACTCATGCCCCGTATTTATGTAAACAGCGAATTTCCCATGACCAAAAATTCCGGGAGACATAATGATTCTACTCTTGTTTCCTGAACTTATCGTAATTCCTCCAATTTGGTCACTTTTACCATCATTTAAGAAACCATCCTTTAGGCTGTAACCTTTCGGAAGATTAGTAAAGTCCTCTGTAGTTAGTTGACTAATTTTAAACTTTTTCATAAAATCATCACCAAAGTCACTATTTGCCACTATTGAATGCAAGTTTTTATCTGTAGGGTCGAGTGCCTCACCTATTTCGTCTGGCTGAATAAATTGGGTTGCTGATACACTTCTTCCAATTCGCTGAGTATATCCTCCATTAAAGCCAAAGTCAAAACCACCTTTCTGGCTCCATCCAAAGTTAAATGCACCATTTAGGTTATTAGATGTAGTTCCTCCATAACCTACCCCTACTCCAAATCCTTCTCTACTATAACTCACTCCCGCACTAAAGCCTGCATACCGATAGCCAAAACCAGCGAAACCACCTTGTGAACCATATCCGGCATAAAAGCCTCCTGCATATCCTTGTGCTGACCAATATCCTTGATTACTTTTAAACGCATACCCTCCAGTAACAGATGCACTTAAAACTCCGGGAATTCCCACTCCCACTTCTAAGCCTAAACTCAATCCTCCGTTTTTACTCCATCCTATTTGAGGAATTAAGAAGAACAACTGCCCATCCGGGTCAACTCCCACCGTAGGCATATTCCCCATGCCCACATAACCAGACGCAAACTGGTTTGCACCATCTAACTGCCAAAATCTACCTAAATAGGCATCGTAGCTTCGGGTATTGAAGTCATACAGATCCCCTCCGTTAAAATCTATATATTCTTTGCCTTGATACAGAAATTCCCAATCACCGCTTAAACCCAGCCCCTCCATCACTGCACCGTAAGGGTAATAGTGGGTTTCCTGAACAAGGGCCGTTGCATCGTCGATGCGTTCAATAATAGAGCGGGTATTGCCCAAATGATCGGTGATAAAGAATTGATATTTGGGAGCATTTATATTGCCGCCTACTATTTTTATCCGCCCCTCATCATGCAGAATGCTCTGTAAAACACCGTTTTCGTAAATCAAGCCGCCCATATAGTCTGTTTGGGTGGTGCTGCCACCATTCACAAACCTACGGTAAAGCAGTAGTCCCTCGGCATCGTAGGTGTTTTCAATCCTTATGCTGCTGCCAAAATGAATCTTCTCCGGCAGCCCCAGAAAATTGTATTCAATGAGGCTGATGCCCTTGTTATTATCTTGTTTCAGGCTGCCATCCGGCCAGTAGGTGTAATCAGCACTGTTTCCGTTGTCTTTTTGGCCAATAGCCGCATTGGCGTAATCACGCACCCCGCTTAGTTGGTTGGCAAAAGCGGGGTTATTATAGGTGTAGCTAAGATTATCAATATTCCCCCAGCCGCTTCCGTTCCATCCGTTTCGGTTTAGGCCGGTGATGTTTCCGTTGCTATCATAGCCAATGCCGCCGACATTGTAATTTTCGGCTCCCCGACCGACGTAGTAGGCCGCTGAAAGGCGGTCGAAACCATCGTAAGAATAGGTGTATGATCTTGTTCCGGCTCCTCCACCGCTAGAAAGGGGCGTTTGCCAAGTTTGTCTGGCCAGCTTGCCATTATAGGTGGTGCCGGTTTCATGATGGTCTAGCCTTAGGCCAAAGACATCGCCCTCTTGCAGGGTGATATTGCCCGATGCATCGGTATTGATGCCCCTGAGGCCGGCCACGGATATCATAACGGTAATCTATTTTTTGAAGCACCGAAGGCAATATACAGGCCAGATAGGTGCCGTTTTCGGCAGAGATGGTACCGGGCTGCAAAAGCACATAGCGGCTGGCCAAGTCTTGGTCGCCGTTGGGCTGGGCATCATCTTCTATAATGATATCTTGAGCCACAGCCATCAGGTTTTCTGTATCAAACGGCCTATTTCGTCGTATTTATATTGGGCAAGCGGGGTGGCTACGCCGTTTAGATAATGCATGGCCCGCTGCACCCTGCCACGGTGATCACGCTCATACACGGTTTTTTACTTCAATATCCGCTTGCCCGGGTTTGCGGTAAAGGATTCGTTCTTCCAGCAGCTCACCGGGGAAATTGTACACAAAGTCGCTTTGGTTTATACCCCCAAAACGGTTTTCGGTTTTGGTCTGTATCACCCTGTTTTTATCGTCATAATAGCTCACAGACTTTAGGAATACGCCATTATCAAGTCTTCTAACCATACTGCCCGTAGGCAAGCCTTTGGCACTTGTCCATTTCGGGCTTTTATATGGGCTAAAGTTTAGGTTTGCATTATTTACCCACGTATAGTTATCGTAATAATAAACCGCTTTTACATCCGGGCTTGTGGGGTTCCAGCCTACCGGGGAAAGCGGTATTGGTATAGCCGTAGAGATTTCCGCTAGCCGTAGAGGGTTCTTCAAACTGCTGGCTTGCACCTGCCTCAAAAAAGGTATTTTGAGTGGCCGGCAGGGTGCCGTTTTTGACCATTGTGCCACTCATCACCTTGCGTCCGTGTCCATCGAATTTCACCCAGTCCCAAGTTGCCGTCTCTCTTTGCCGTGGGTCTTGGTTCATGACGGCTTGCTCTAGCTCATTATAGATGGTGTAGGTCCATCCGCCACCGGGTTTATGGGTCTCAGCGGCTAAGCCCCATTTATTATAATGGGTGGCGTAGATACCTTCGAGAAAAATAGGCTCACTCTCATTAAAGACCGTACCTGCTCGTGTAGATATAAACGTACTGGCCTTGGGTGGCAGCACATACGCTAGTCTGTTTACTTCATCATAGATATAGGTGGTCACCAATACGTTTGAGCTTCCTTTATCTTTTCTGTGGCTTTCGTAAAGTAAACCTGAAATTCCGCCTTTGTATTCAATAGTCTCATTGCCGTCCTCATCGGTATAGCTATATTTCATCAGGTCTCCATCGTTGAATGTACCCTCCAGTATCGCCGTACCACCGGTGACATACTGCCCCGAAGAAGCCGGATACTCTACAAGCGGAGCCGTATATTTACGGATTCCCGCCCCGGCTGTTTTATAGCTTCCGGTATTTTCTTTTAAAGTGAAAGCCTGTCCGGGTCCTACCGATTTAAGAACAGCAGAAAAAGGTGAGGCTTGATATTGGGTGACTTTAGAAAAGGGGCTGGCGTCAGCATAGAAACCTGAAGCTAAAGTAGGGGCAGCAGTTTGGTAGGCTCCCGTGCTTACTGCCGTAGGGGCAGGAAGGTAACTTTTATCGGCTCTGCCCAGTGCATCTAGGGTGTTATGCCCGCTGATGATGTCTTTTCCTGTGGGGCTGGCATGGTAATGCACCGTCTGCATCGTGCGGCCTGACCCATCGTAATACTGAATGCTGATGTCTGCATTTTCGGGGTTCTCCAGATCAGAGGGGTTGGTGGTGGAGATACGGGCTGTTTTCACCGTAACCGAATTGAGGCTTGCCGTAGGTGTCTGGGCATTAAGCAAGAAAGGGAAAAGCAGCCCAAAAACGAAACCGAATTTTAAGTCTTTTAGATTATCTGTAATCATGGTGTGGTGATGCTTAAGTTTGTGAATGTGGTCTGATTGTCCGTTCCCCAAGTGGCAAAACCAAGATAGGCCGTATTGGGGATATTGGCCAAAGAAATGGGCATGGTTGCCCCACTCTGGAAGTTAAAATTGCTCTGCCAAGTGCTGCCGTCTGTGCTGTAATAATAATAGAGGGTATTTCCTTGCCGCCTAAGTCTGAGCCAAGTACTGTTATTTATGCCCTGTACAAACCCCGAAAACAAATTATCTGCTCCCTGAGATTCTCTTCTGAAGGTACCCACATAGGAATTTCCGTCCTGAAAAATACTAAAGTCGGGGGCTTTTGCATTTAAACTGCTGCGAAGCATTATCCCGGAGCGGTTTCCGTCCACCGAAGTGATATTGTTCAACTTTACCGTCAGGGTAAAATCGCCCGTAATTTGGCGGTACACATAATGTATTTGGTCATTTGCTGCTCCGCCCAAACTGCCGTTACTTTTTAATATCCAAGCAGCACCCGATAATTGAGAACACGAAGCAGCTATACTGCCAATATCTGTAGCAGCCCAACCGCTTTGCAAAGCGGGGATGCTTATGGTATTTGAGTTTCCGCTTGTACCGCCTGAGGTGGTACAGGTGGCGGTATAATTTGTGCTGCTTGCCGTAGGCACAGCAATGCTTGTTCCGCTTCCTCCGTTACTCCAGTTTACCGTTCCAGAACAGCCTGAGGCCGATAGTGTTACATTACATAAGCTCACACTGCTAGAAGAAATAGTCGGTGCAAGGGGTGTGCTTGAGCCGTCACCAGAAAGATTGGCCTCAGTATAGTTTGTTTTATAAAGGATTTTATTGTCTTTATCACTTATGTATGAGAGTCTTCCGGTACCGGCTTCATACGTGTATTTTTCTTCAAGCCCATTAGCCACTGTTTTTTTGGAAAGCCCTTGAAAGACTTTTTCGTATGTAAATTGTGAGCTAAGTGCGTCTGCTTTTCCAAAATTTGAGGTATTGGAAAGTGGGAGTAAGTTTGTTCCTGAGTCATAGGTGACTCTTGATTTTGCTCCACTTCTGGCCTGGGTTTCGGTGGGCATACCCAGCGTATTATAGGCACTTGTTTTCGAAAGCTCCTTATAGGAAACATCTTTTACCATCTGATAATTTGCCGTATTATAATACGCTTGCTGAAAACCTGTTTTCGGGCTTGCCCTCAACACATAGTTTTGATTTGGAAGGCTCACAAAACTTGAATTGGCAAGGTAGTAGTTTTGATAAGCGGCTGCCACAGTCTTGCCGTTTTGGAAGGTGTAACTTTCAACGGGGTTTGCTAGCAGATGCCGCTCTAAGCCCTCATATATGCCACGTGCCTCATAAGCAGCAGGAGGCACAATAACGGTGGTCACTGCCACCATACAGGCACCACTTGGGCAGGTTCTCCCGATTGCGGCACAAGCCACCGGATCGCATTGATAGGTAACCTGACTATCGAAGTTATAGTCTGCCACATACTTATTGTGCTGTACCGTAACTTTTCCTTTTTCATCGGTAGTGGTGATCTCCACAGGCATTTGATGTGTGCCTTTGTAGGTGTTTCGGTAAGATGCGGGCATTTCGTCTTTGTAGGTGTAGCTAGTAGATTGGCTGATTGCCGGGCCAGATCCGTCTTGGGCGTATTGTTGGCTATTGCTCATTTCCGGCCTATGCACTTTAAACTTTTGATAATAGCTTTTAGATGCATCAAAATGGTTACTGGGAGATAGATAAAACCGATAAGTCCTATAGCAGAATGTGCTGTCATATTTTATTCCGCCGTTTGCGGTATAGGTATTTTCTTGAACGGCAAGTAAAGAGCCGTCTTGTTGAAAATTCTCCTGTTTTTTCGGTAAACCAAGCCTGTAATCCTGTTCGGTAAGATTAAAGAACACAGGATTATAGTAGCAAGGTTGACCCATTATAAGGCATTGTGGGTTTTCACGGATATCCCCAATGGTTTTATCTTGGTCAAAATAATAAATATTTTTTCCGGATGGTAATGCTAGGTCGTTTGAAACGATTGACTCGGTAACTTTTCCATAACCAACAATTGGTCTTCCACTTTCAGCATTTAAAGTATTGAACAATTCAGAGTGGGAAACGTAATAGAGGAGGCTTCCATTAATATAATCGTACACTCTATATATAGGTTTTAAGGAAAGAAAACCGCTAGACTGTCCATTCTCTAAATACGCATAATTCCGCTTTACTTCGGTATTACGCTTAAGATCTTTATTCAGTAAAGATTTTATTCTGAGTCCGCCAATAGGCTCGGTATAATTTTCGGCGGTATTGGCCTCATATTCAAGCAGCACATCGGTTCCCGTAGAGTAATGAATTTTCGCTAAAGCTCCTTTTCTGCCATAGTTGAAATTTGGGGTGCGATTGCTCCCGCAAGCAGGATTTGAAACTAAGCTTCCCAAACCTATCAAGCCCATGGTATTGCTTGTGATACCATTGG
This sequence comes from Morinoia aosen, assembly GCA_030386875.1. Classification (NCBI taxonomy): domain Eukaryota; kingdom Metazoa; phylum Arthropoda; class Malacostraca; order Amphipoda; family Talitridae; genus Morinoia; species Morinoia aosen. The sequence continues at coordinate 58,859,741 of JASJYW010000027.1, forward strand.
CAAAACCCCAATGATCTACCCCGTAAGTAAGACGGCTCTGAAGTGTTTCATTCTCGGATATATAAGATAGGTTATATTTTGAACCATCAGGAAGTATTATATCTTGCAGTTTCAACCTTTTCTGGTGGCTGTAGCCTATATCCGAGTAGGTGTAACCGGCAGGTAGTGTTCCATCATCAGCGGCATTAAAATAACCATAATTAAAAGTGAAGATGTTTTTCTTGAGCGGGTTAGGTTCATTATCAGACACTTCTATGCTTAGCAGTTTTTTTGAAGCAGACTGTCCGGTAGGAAGATTTCCCCAACTGTCTATATCGTAACGGACCGCTCCGGTATAAGTACAAACAGTTTGAGGTGGAGATACAGAGTAGTCTGTATTGCAACTTTTTGTTCCGGTATTAAATATAACCTTTGTATTCGCCGAGGTGATCGAAGAAATTTGTACCCCCCTGATATACACTTTATTGATCTTCTTCTCAACGGTATAAGGACAAGCATCGTTTGCCTTATTTTCTGCCAATTTATAATAGGTGTAGGCCCACTCTGTCGTACGTAAAATCCAGACGGTTACCATAGGGAGATTCTATCTTTGACCCATACCATGCAGTTGTTAAAAGTCGATTATTGAGAAAAGAAATGAAATTGCTACCATGGGGGTAATAACCATTATTTTGGGCTTCTTTTACTTCCACTTCTGCCGTTTCTTCTGCGTTGGCCCGGGTAAAATAATACATAATACCGTTGGGCATAGTGACCTTAAATTCTGTAAAAATCCGGGCAAAATGATTGCCCCCCGCTTTCATTGGGGTTATTGGCGTATGATACATCTACTTTAATATCGGCTTTCGGGAAAAAATGAGCCCTTTTATAGCGGTCAAACATGAATTTATAAGCACCTTCCGGAAGGTTTAATATAAAAATATCGGGTTCTTTGTCCTGAAAATAGTCATTTGAATTGATGTTGTTTCCATAAAAGTAGTACCCTTTTTGTCCGTTATTATTGTTCAGGCTTCCTTCATCGGGAAATCCTCTTACCACCCGGGAGAGCATTGGAATGCCGGTAAGATCCCAACCCAAGCCTGTCCAGGAAGAAAGGGCATGAACCCTAAGCATAGCTTGGTTATAGTTCAAGGCGAGTGTTGTAGAAAGACCGCCCTCACCGATTGAAGCAAGTGGTATATTAATTTCTGGTGTTCCTGTGAAAAGGTTAACCGGAATGTTTTGGAGAATATTCGCCCTGCCGGTTTCAGATGAAGGGCTAGAAGGGGAATATCCCACACCAACGGAACTAATGCCATTTCCTGTTTCGTCAATAACTGTTCCTTTATCAACTGTCGATTCCTCAAGTGGAGGATAATAAGGTACCGGCTCATACCGGGTGCGAATTTCGGGCTGGTCGTCTTGGGCTCTCAGGGTGCTGGCTACCAGCAGAGCCAATAGCAGAAAGTAGATGTGCTTCATTTGGTCGTTATTGGTTGTTTACTCGCTCTAGGATCTTCAATACAAAAGCGTGAAACCTTACAACACTTCTGCCTTGAAGCCTCTGAAATCCGAGGTAGCCCACCGTAGGCCTTTCAATTCTCGAGCTTAGAAAGAGCTATCCTAATCAGACGCAATATTCGAATAAATATTTCTCTATTAAAAGGCTTTTTGAAAGCAAATTCTCCTCTAAACCTTCATTATACACTAGCTTGCTGGTTGTTAGGGTTAAAGGTTAATGGTAGAAAGTTAAAAAATAAACCTTTAACTTTCTACCTCTAATCCATCGCAGTACAATGCCTCAACCTTCAACGAATTGGTACTTAATGTCTTTGGATTTAACACCGAATGCTTAGTTCGGTTTCAATAACTCATAAATCCCTGCTACACCTTGGCCACCACCTACGCAGGCAGTTACCATGCCATATTTCTGATTTTTTCTTCGCATTTCATTAAAAAGTTGAACGGAAAGTCTGGCCCCCGTAGAGCCCAAGGCATGCCCTAAGGCAATGGCTCCGCCGTTCGGATTTAAAATAGTTGGATCTATCTCTAGTTCTCTTACTACAGCCAAAGCTTGGGCAGCAAAGGCTTCATTCAATTCAATTTGCTGAATATCCTTTAATTTTAAACCCGCTTGTTTCAGGCTTTCGGTACTGCGTTGACCGGGCCTATTCCCATAATTCGAGGGTCGCAGCCGGCTACTGCATAGGATAAAAGCTGAGCGATGGGCTCTAAATTTAGCTCTTTCACCATGTGTTCTGACATTATAATGACAAAGGCAGCTCCGTCTGAAGTCTGAGAGGAGTTTCCGGCAGTAACTGTGCCTGTGGCAGAAAAAGCCGGTCTTAGCTTAGCTAAGGCTTCTTTTGAAGTGTCTGCACGTGGCCCTTCGTCTTGTTTGACCACATATTCTTTGGTCTTTTTCTTTCCAGAAGCCTCATCAAAATATGTTTCCTTTACCGTGATCGGCACAATTTCTTCATCAAAAAGACCCTCAGCTTGAGCTTTTAAGGCTTTTTGGTGTGAATTATAAGAAAATTCATCTTGATCTTCTCTACTAATTTTATAATCCTGTGCCACTTGTTCGGCCGTAAGCCCCATACCTAGGTAATAGTCTGGATTATCTTTGGCAATATCATAGTTTAGTGCCGTTTTCCAACCCATGGTGGGTACCAAAGACATACTTTCTGTGCCGCCCGCTATGATGCAGTGAGCCATACCTGCATTGATTTTGGCAGCTGCCATGGCAATGGCCTCTATTCCGGAGCCGCAGTAGCGATTAATGGTTATTCCGGGTACCATTTTGCCCATAGAAAGCAATGAAATATAGCGAGCCATTTGCATGCCTTGTTCGGCCTCGGGTACGGCATTTCCTACAATAAGGTCATCTATTCTAGCAGGGTCTAATTGCGGAACTTGTGCCAAGAGATATTTGATATTTTCGGCAGCTAAATCGTCTGGGCGGGTAAATCGAAATCCACCACGCCCGGCTTTCCCTACTGCTGTTCTGTATCCTTTTATGATGTATGCGTTCATTTTTTTTATTTTTAGAGAAAAGACTTAAGATGAAAGACCTAAGACTTTTCGGTTATTTACTATTAATGAGAAATAAGGTTTTAGATAAAAGGCGGACTCTCTATTGATTTATTTTCTTTTGGAAACCGTAAATCATATTTTGAATTTCGTTTATTTCGAATAGTGAATTTTCCAGAAGGTTTAAATCAATAGATTCATTCCATAACATTTTGCTTAAAAATTAGTTGTGTTTCCACTTCAAAAGCGGACGACAAGCTAATTCCTAAAAATCTTAAAAATTCTCTGTCTGAACCTCTTCCAGAGCCTTCGGCAATGTTTGATGGAATCGAAATCGCGAACCTTCTTAATTGACTAGTTAGACCAAATCTTTCAGAGTCAGGAAAGGCTATGGTCAATTGAGAAATCATTTTTGTTAATTCCATTGACCTTTTCCAAATTTGTAATTCCTTAAAATTATGGTTTGTTGTCATCGTTTCAAGCCTCTAGTCTTAAATCTTCAGTCTTATATCTAAAATCTTTCATAAGGAACTCAATTTCTCGGTGGTTTGCCGCCTGTTAGCAGACCCTGCATTCTTTCTAGCGTTTTGCGTTCGCCACAAAAGACTTAAGAAGGCTTCTCTTTCAAGGTCTAACAGATAATCTTCGCTTACATTTTGGGCATAACTCAAATCACCTCCTGAAATTACGTAGGCTAATTTATCAACAATAAGAGCATCGTGGTCTGAAATATAATTGCCAAGACGCATGGCTCTGATTCCGGCTTTAAATAGAGCGATTCCCTTCTTGCCTTGTACTTTTATATCGTTTCTTTTTACAGGCTGCGTATATCCATTTTCGGCCAATTCAAGAGCAGACTGTTTGGCTTCTGCTATTAATCGAGATCTGTTCAAGACAATCTGGTCTCTCCCTGTTTTCAAATAATTCATATTGAAGCCCTCTTGAGCAGAAGTAGAAACTTTAGCTTGTGCAATATTCATAAAGGCATCTTGCAAAATATTTAATTCAGTATCGCCAGGTTTATATAAATCTGAGCAGCGAAGAGCCATTTCTTTGGTGCCCCCTCCGGCCGGAATTAGCCCTACGCCTACTTCTACAAGCCCAATATAGGTTTCTGCTGCGGCCACTACTTTATCTGCGTGGAGGTTTAGCTCACAGCCGCCGCCCAAAGCCAGCGTATGCGGTGCGGTTACTACCGGAATAGAAGAATATCGAGCACGCATCATGGTTTGCTGGAACTGCGAAATCATCAGATTGATCTCGTCAAACTCTTGTTCAATGGCAAACATGAAAAGCATGGCCAGATTCGCACCAGCAGAGAAGGCCTCGTTGCTGTCGTTTCCAATGACCAAACCGCGGAAATCATTTTCGGCCAAAGTGATGGCCTTGTTTATTCCTTCTACCACTTCGGCCCCCATGGTATTCATTTTCGACTGAAACTCTAGGCCTAGAATGCCATCGCCCAGATCAAAAATAGATGAACCTGCATTTTTCCAGACCACATTGGTTTTGCGAATATTGTCTAGAATAATCAAACCATCCGTACCTGGAATCGCCTTGTAGCCTTGGCTGCTGATATCGTAATAAAATTGTTTGCCGTTTTCTACCTTATAAAAAGAATTTATACCTACACCGAGCATATCATAGACCCATTTTGCAGGCTTGTTTCCTTCGGCTTCGGCTATTTCAACAAAGGCTTTCACGCCCACAGCATCGGCAGTTTCAAAAAGGCCGATTTGCCAACCGAAACCAGCTTTTATGGCGTCATCTACACGAAATAGCTCATCCGCAATTTCTGGAATGCGGTTTGTGGCATAGGCAAAAGAATCTGTTAAACTTTGCCTGTAAAAAGCCCCAGCCTTGTCTTTTCCGGCCAATAAAACCTTAAAACGATCAGCCACACGATCAATCGATTTTGTGGCGTTTAGCGTATCAAATTGCGTTTTAGCGGTAGGCCGATATTCCATTGTGGCGAAATCCAGTGCCAAAATGACCGAGCGTCCTTTTTCGTCTTTGATTTTTTTATAGAAACCTTGCCCGGTTTTATCACCCAGCCATTTTTTTTTCAGAAAGTCGGCTCATGATTTTAGGCAACTCAAACGCAGCTACAGACTCATCTGTTTTCAGAATGCCTTTTAAATTATTGCAGACATTTACGGTGGTGTCTAAACCCACTACATCGGATAGTCTGAATGTACCCGATTTGGGTCTGCCCACTACCGGCCCCGTCAGTTTATCCACTTCTTCTACGCTTAGTCCCATTTCTTCTGCTGCCCTGATGGTCTGCACCATGGCGTAAATACCAAGTCTATTGGCAATAAAAGCGGGGAGTATCTTTACAAAGCACCGTTTGTTTTCCTAAGTACAGGTCGCCGTAGTGTAGCAAGAAATCAATTATTTCGGGCTTGGTTTTCGAGCCCGGAATAATTTCGAGCAAACGCAAATAGCGAGGCGGATTGAAAAAGTGAGTACCACAGAAATGCTCTTGAAAATCTTCAGACCTACCTTCTGACATCAAATGGATAGGAATGCCTGAAGTATTAGAAGTAACCAAAGTTCCGGGCTTTCTATGAGTTTCTACTTTTTCATATATAATTTTTTTTAACGTCTAGCCGCTCCACAACCACCCTCAATGACCCAATCTGCCTTCTTGATCTTGTGCATATCGTCATCAAAATTGCCTAATTCTACTCGCTGAGCTACGCTTTTATCGTATGTAGGAGCGGGGCTGGCCTTTAAAGCAGCAGCGAAAAGCTCATTCACAATTCGGTTACGAAATTGCGGAGCATCAGTACCTAATCCCTTTCTCTGTTCTGTTTCGTTAAGTTCACGCGGAACCATATCAAGTAAAAGCACTTTACAGCCGATATTGGCAAAATGAAGAGCTATTCGGCTTCCCATTATACCTGCACCCAGCACCGCGATATTATTTATTCTTCTTTGCATTGGTCTTTGTTGGTTCATTAAGAAAACCTGCTCATTGTCATATACTAAAAAGCAGGTTTTATTTAGAGAAATTAATTTCTAGTTTGTTTCGAAGTATTAAAGCGACATTTCGATGGCCACACAACTGAACGGACACCTATTTCAACAATCATGTTTTGCATAATCAATTGCTCAAGCTGTTTTAATCCGCATTAGCTTTTGGCTGCGAGGTATTAGAGGTTAAAAGTTTGTAAGGCTAAACCCTCAACTTCCAATCAATTGATACTTCTCTCTCGCTTCAACACCGAATGCATAATTTGGGTTAAATGTACTTGAAATCGCACAAAAAACAGTATGCAAGCATACCAACACAAATCTATCTCCTTTATTCAAATTATGCAAGAGAGAGATAACAAAGTTTTGTCCAATTTTCTAATGGTTTATTTACGAATTAAATTTTGCTTCAATTTCTTGCAATAGTGTTGCATTTATATTTGTTTTGCAACAACGTTGCATTAATAAACAAGAAATAATGTCAAGAATTTTGTACAAAATGGGTTTAGGAATGTCGGTACTCTGTGCCATACATTGCGTGCTTATGCCTTTTGTGCTTATTCTTATGCCCGTGGTGGGGTGAGCATTACTTTACAGAAACGGTAGAGAATTTGTTGGTGATTAGTAGTTTAATTATTGCCACCTTCTTTATGTATAAAGATTTTAAAAGGCATCAGGTGAAATGGCCCTTGATCGGATTGCTTCTGGCGGCACTTTTCTTTATCATGAATGCGGCGATCCACAGTCACCTCAGTTCATTAATCGGTTCTATTTTCATGGTTTTAGCGTATGGCTATAATTGGTTTCTTCACCGCAAAACACATTGTAAGTCAATTTCTTAATAAGGAAAATCTAAAGGGTTGGCATATTTGAATGTGTATTTTAGTTCAGAGATAACTTTTTCCGAACTTATAATTTTAAAATTTTCTATTTCATTATTTTTGTAAAAAGTACATTTTTTAAAGGTTGTTCTTTGAAAACAATCTTCCAAAAGCTCTTTTCGGCTGGGGTGAAGAGGAGCCACGGCATTATAAATTTTTCCCCAAGCCTTTAGTTCAATTATTCGCTCAATTAGGCCAATTACATCGTCTCTGAAAATATAGTTTACTGGAGTTTGCCCATTCGCCACCTTTTCTTTTCCGGCATAATATTTACAGGGAATTCGGCCATAGCCCATCAGGCCACCGCAGCGAAGAATGCTGAGTTTAATATGCTTTTTATGGCAATTTTCTTGAATGGTTTTTTCAAGCTGAAAGAAGTCCCCTTCTTTATCGGCATCAGATTCGTTATTTATTCGATTATTGTTTTTGTAGATCGAAGTAGAGCTTACAAAAAGAATTTTTTTGAGTTTGCTTTCGCCAATCAAATGGAATAAGAAGTTGATTTCTGTGAGAGCTTCTAAAATGCCTTTATTCTTTAATCTGGGCGGATAGCAAATAATTAGAATGTCTGTTTGAAAAAATTTAGAATGATTAATCGTATTTTCTTTTACTGACAAATCAGAAGGGGTTTATCCCTTCATTTTCCAGTAGCTTAAGCTTATTTTGCTGCGTGGTGCTTCCGCTAATGTTATATTTTTTTGATATTAAATGGGTGGCAAGAGGCAAACCTAGCCAGCCACAGCCTAGAATTGAGATCTTTTCTTTATCTTCCATATTTCTTCCGCTATTTTGCATAAAGCTTTTAATCATTCAACCAACCAAACACCCTTTGTCATGAAAAAGTTAATTTTTTTGCTTCTTTTAGGTGTATCGTTTAACTCTTTTTCACAAGAAAAATTTGCCTTAGCCATTCATGGCGGAGCGGGTACAATTTTAAAATCGAAGATGTCGCCAAAAATGGAAAAGGCCTATCATCAAAAATTAGCCGAGTCTTTAAATGCGGGGTATGCGGTACTAGATTCGGGCGGCACTTCTATAGATGCGGTGATTGCGGCTATTCAGGTCATGGAAGAGTCTCCGCTTTTTAATGCGGCAAAAGGAGCCGTATTTACGCATGAAGGTAAAAACGAAATGGATGCATCGATAATGAATGGAGGAACATTACAGGCGGGGGCAGTTGCGGGCGTACACCACATTAAAAGCCCGATTTTAGCGGCGAAAACCGTAATGGAGAAATCGGAGCATGTATTGCTTTCGGGTGCCGGGGCAGAGGAGTTTGCTGAGGAAATGGGTCTAGAAATTGTGGATTCCTCTTATTTTTTTACCGAAAGTAGATGGAAATCCTTGCAAAATGCACTAAAGAAAGACACCGTGGAAATGGATCATGCAGATAAAAAATCATCAATGATGTATAGTGTGCCAGAAGATTATAAATTCGGGACAGTGGGCTGTGTAGCTTTAGATAAGTTTGGAAACTTGGCCGCTGGAACTTCTACAGGCGGAATGACCAATAAAAGATGGAATAGAATCGGTGATTCACCCATAATTGGAGCAGGAACTTATGCCAATAATGCTACCTGTGCAGTATCATCGACGGGGCATGGTGAATATTTCATTCGTTCGGTGGTGGCCTATGATATTTCGGCATTGATGGAGTATAAAGGTTTAAGCCTAGAAGAGGCGTCAAACTTAGTGGTGAAAGAAAAATTAGTTGAAAAAGGAGGTACTGGAGGGGTAATTGCCATGGATAAAAACGGAAATATTGCTCAGCCTTTTAATACCAAAGGCATGTACAGAGCCTATAAAAATCGGATGGAGAGATGAAAATAGCGATATATGAAGAGGAGTAAATCATAAATCATTAATTTCGCAGGCGAATAACAGCAGTCAAAATAATGAAACCGACATGATTGAAATAATCATTAATCACCCAGGAGAATGATTATTTCAATCATCAAAGGTCGTATGTGACCATTAAAATGGAAAGAAAATAAAGACAGGAAATTGAATTTGCCATTTTCAATGAATTAGTTCAAAAAGAAAATAGTCGATTCCAACTGTTCACGCATAGTTATGGGCGAAACCAATGATCATATCCATTTACCGAAATTTTCTCAAAAGCCCTTTGTAATTGGCATTACAGGAGGTTCGGCATCTGGCAAAACCCTTTTTTTAAAGAGTTTATTAAAACATTTTACCGAGGAGGAGGTTTGCCTAATCTCGCAGGATAATTATTATAAGGTGAATGCCGAAATACCGAGAGATGAGAATGGCATAGAAAATTATGATCTTCCAAGCTGTATAGATTTTGAGGCTTATTCTACAGATTTAGAGAAGCTTATTGCCGGAAAAGTTGTAAGTATTAAAGAGTATGTGTTTAATAATGCATCTACAGAGCCCCGAATCTTAACTTTTAAACCTGCTCCAATTATAGTAGTAGAGGGTCTTTTTGTGTTTCATGAAGAGCAAATTGCCAAGAATCTTGATCTTAAGATTTTTGTAGATGCCAATGAGAAGATTAAACTCGAACGCCGTATTCACCGCGACTTTAAAGAAAGAGGTTATGATATGGACGATGTGTTATACCGCTGGAAAAACCATGTGAAGCCGGCCTACGATAAATACATTAAACCCAGCAAAAAGAAAGCAGACTTGGTGGTTATAAATAATCAAGATTTTGATTTGGCTCTAGAAGTTTTTGCCTCTTATCTTAAAGTCAAATTACAGAGATAAAGCTTAATGATTTTCAAGGACTCGTTCTACAAGCTAATGCATATTAAAACCAACTAATGAATTATTGATTTTTGAGAATGAAATAATACTTAAAAATTAGAATAGCTACATAACAAATGAAACCCATAACAGTTATCGGTTGCGGCATTGTCGGCTTAACATCAGCAATCAAATTGCAAGAAAAGGGCTTTAAGGTTACGATAATCGCCAAAGAACGTTTTGATAACACCTTATCGAGCAAAGTGGGTGCGATTTGGTTTCCGTTTGAAATTCATCCAAAAGAAAAAGCCAACAAATGGGCGGCACTCGCTTACAAAGAATACCAACAAGATATAAAAGAGGGAAATGGTCTTGCTTTTATTCCGTTTATAACCGCTTACAATAGCGAAAGCAATACCGATTGGACACACCAATTACCCGAAGGAACGGTTAGAAAAGCCACTCCCGAAGAATTGCCCAAAGGCATACAATCCGCCTATATTTCAACCGTTCCATTAGCCGAACCTTTGTTGTACTTACCGTATTTGTTTGACAAATTTATAGAAAACGGAGGTGTTTTTAAAGAGCAGAAAATCAATAGTTTACAAGAAGCATCAGCCTTAAATACTTTGGTGATAAATTGTACCGGTTTGGGTGCAAAAGAACTCTGCAGCGATACCGATTTACAACCGATGCGTGGGCAAATTTTACGCTGTAAAAAAATGGATATTCCTTCTTGTGCCGATGCCACCAAAAAAGGAGCCTTGAGCTATGTCATCAACCGAAGTACCGATTGCGTTATTGGCGGCACCGACTACGAAAACGACTGGAATACCAAGGTAGAAAAAAGCGATACCGATTTAATTACCAATCGACTTTTAACGGGCGGATTATCAGAAAAATCACCCGAAATATTAGAACAAATTGTAGGTTTACGACCTAAAAGAAGTGCCGTCCGTTTTGAATTTGACGAAAACCATCCAAACATTTTTCATAATTACGGACACGGCGGTGCTGGCTTTACCGTAGCTTGGGGCTGTGCTGTGGAACTTTTGAAAATTATTTTAAAACAGTATTAGTTTTTACTAGGTACTAATACTTGCAAAAGCGTAGCAATAGCCATTACTAAAACACAGCCTAATAAATTTAACCACAAATAAGGTAGCCAATCTAAATAAAACACCGCAATTATAAGTATTTGCGTAATTATTGCAGCTATAAAAACAGCCTTTCCTTTAACAAATTTTACAAAAAAGGCTAATAAAAAAATACCAAGTACATTTCCATAAAAAATAGAGCCAATAATATTTACCAATTGAATTAAATTATCAAATAAATTGGCAACACAAGCAAATAAAATAGCTATAATTCCCCACCCAAAAGTAAACCATTTTGATGCTAAAACATAATGTTCTTCGCTTGCTGTTTTATTTACATTTCTTTTGTATAAATCAATTGTGGTGGTACTTGCTAAAGCATTTAATTCTGATGCTGTTGATGACATTGCTGCCGATAAAATTACCGCCAATAACAAACCTATCAACCCACGTGGTAGGTTATTTAAAATAAAGTGTAAAAAAACATAATCTTTATCGTTTATTTCTATGTTTTTATCTGCTTTTTCAATAATTATTTTGGCTTCTTGCTTTAACGCTAAATCTTGCTCATTCAACGCTTTAATTTTTGGAATTTCGTTTTGCTGTAAACCATCTAACAATAGTTCTTTCTTTTGGTATTCTATTTCTCTATGAGTAGTAAGTAACGCTTCGTAATCGGCTGCGTATGCTGAATTTATAACAGCTTCTTTCGCTTTCGGATTGAAATTTAAAGGCGATGCGTTAAACTGATAAAAAACAAATACAAACACACCCACTAACAGAATAAAAAACTGCATTGGTATTTTTAGCAATCCGTTAAAAATTAAACCTAACTGACTTTCTCTTACTGATTTACCTGATAAATACCGCTGTACTTGGCTTTGATCAGTTCCAAAGTACGAAAGCATTAAAAAAGTTCCGCCTAAAAAGCCTGTCCAAACGGTGTAACGATTATTCAAATCGAACGAAAAATCTAACACTTTCATTTTTCCGCTTGCTCCAGCAATATCTAAGGCTTTTAGGAACGTAATTTCTTTTGGTAAATAACTTAATATTACATAAAAAGCAATTAGCATTCCTATAAAAATAATCATCATCTGCTGTTTTTGAGTAACATTTACCGCTTTTGTTCCCCCAGAAACCGTATAAAAAATTACTAAAACACCTATGATAATATTTAGGCTAGTTAAATTCCACCCTAAAACCGCAGACAGAATAATAGCTGGTGCAAAAATGGTAATTCCCGCCGCCAAGCCACGCTGAATTAAAAACAATACGGCTGCTAAAACTCTTGTTTTTAAGCCAAATCGGTTTTCTAAAAATTCATAGGCTGTATACACTTTTAACTTATGGTACATAGGTATAAAAACAATACAAATAATTACCATAGCAATGGGCAAACCAAAATAAAACTGCACAAAACCCATTCCACTATAAAACGCTTGCCCTGGTGTAGATAAAAAAGTAATGGCACTGGCTTGTGTTGCCATAACAGACAGACCGATTGTCCACCACTTTGTGTTATTCCCTCCTCTTATATAATCTTCAACTCCTGCGGTTTTTCTGGTTTTATATGCACCAAAAAAAACAATAAATAAAAGTGTAATGTTTAATACAACCCAATCTAACGTATTCATAAGTTATTTTAAAAAGTAAATCGTTGAGTTAGTATAAAAAACAATACAATATAAATTAGATTGGCTATTAAAACCCAAGTGTATATTTTTTTCCAAGTATATTTTTTAGTTTCTTCCATCGTTATTTTTACCTACAGATAACATATTAGCAAATAATTTATAAGCACCTGTAACACCTGCTGGAAGTTCTCTAAAAAAACTTAAACCTGTATAAATATAATGCCCTTTGCCTAATTTGGCTATTAACAAACTTCCTTCTTTTGGCGTTTCATCTTTATCATTCATTGATAAAATGGGTGTATACTCACTACTCCACTTATTAGGAAAATATAAGCCTCGCTCTTGTATCCAACCGTTAAAGTCGGCATTCGTTATTTTATTTGGAAAGGTAACTAAAGAATGATTTTCTGCAAGAATTTTAACTTCAGAATGTTCGTCTGTTACTCTATCTCTTGAAAGTTCTAACGTAAAAGGGGCTTGTATGTTAACATTTCCATTCGTGTTGTATTGCACAATTAAAGTGCCGCCGTTTTTTACGTACTCTAACAAGTGTTTTTGCTTAAATTGTAATTCTGAAATTGTATTATACGCCCGAATACCTACTACAATGGCATCAAATTTTTGAATAGTTGATTGGTTAATTTCATTAGGTTTTAAAATAGTAACTTGGTAACCTATTTGACGTAAACTCTCTGGTATAGCATCTCCAGAACCTTGAATATACCCAATAGTATTTCCTTCCTTTTTTATATCCAAACGCACTATTTTGGCTTCTGAATTTAATAAAACCGATTGTTTTGGAATATGACTGTAGTTTATTTCCACCAATTCTTTTGTAAACTTTTCGCCTGCTACCGTGGCTACAACTTGCAAAACGCCCTCCGATTCTTCTTTTGGAGGTGTTACCGTAAACTCAACCACTTTTACATCATTTTTTTGCGCAATTAAAAAATCAATACTTGTAGGAGAAACACTCCAGTTTTTTGGAACTTCTAAAGCTACTTTTCCGTTTGTATTGGCTACTCCTTCCCTTACCTCAACTTGTATTGTTTTAGGCTGATTTGTAGAAAATAGGACTACTTTGTTTTTAAGTTTTGTGGTTACTTTTGGTAATATTTCAAAAGGCTCGTAAATTTCGCCTTTATCACGCTCAGAAAACCGATGAACTACATTTTTTGTAAAAGTTATCGGCTGGTTATCAATTAGCAAATTAAACTGAACTTGTATTGGACGTTCAGTTTCAGGCGTACCTATTAATTTTTGTTCGTTTACGCTGTACATACCTAAACTTGCGTTTTCATTCAACCAATACGGCGAAGAATACGCTACATTCCCAACAGAAACTTTTTCAGTAAAGGTTTGTTTTTCATTTTCTTTTAAAACGATATTCTGAACAATACTTTTGCCTATTGGTAAAACTGTTACTTGTTTAATTACAACATCCGCTGCACATCTTTTTAAAACTTCAAAATCTACTTCAACTTCGCTATTTTTTACTGTGCTAGCTATCGTTGCCGAGGCTTCTAAATACAAACCACTACACGCTTCGATAAGTTCTTGTATTTGTTTTGTTTTTATTTGTTGCCAATGCGCATCTTTTATTTGTTGTATTAATTGAAACGCTTTTAGTAATTCTGGTAAATGCTTTTGCGGATTTGTAAAATCAAAATTTTGTTCGATTTTATATAAAATTTCGCCAATTTCTTTACCTCCTTCTACACGGCTCCACGTTGTATTTATTCCTGAAAAAATATCATTTTTATCTTTTGGGAAATCGCCTTTTACAAAATCTACATATTCTTTTTCACTTCCTCTAGTGGTTAGCCTTCCAAAACCTTGGCATAAATGTTGGCTACTAGCCATTGATGCCACTTCATTATTTGACAATCCTTTTAACGGATAATACACGCCTACATCAAAACTTAGCATATTGCTTTTATCAACTTCATCAAACTTTTCTTGGCTCCCATAAGCCCACCAAGAAAGGTTATAAAACAACCGTTTTGGTTGCCAAAGCGTAGTGTATTGTAACTGATTTTCGTATTTTGTTTTATCATTTGCCAAATCAAAAGCTTCTACACTTAACATTGCTGAAGCGGTATGATGTCCGTGTGTTGTACCTGGCGTTTCATGATTAAACCTGTTAATAATAACATCGGGCTTAAAAGTTCTTATAGCCCAAACTACATCGCTTAACACTTTGTTTTCATCCCAAATTTCTAAAGTTTCCGTTGGGTGTTTTGAATACCCAAAATCATTTGCTCTTGAAAAAAGTTGTTCGCCTCCATCAACGCCTCGTGCGGCTAGTAATTCTTGGGTTCTTATTACTCCCAATAATTCTCGCATTTCCGGACCTATTAAATTTTGTCCGCCACTTCCTCTGGTTAAAGACAAATACGCTGTACGTGCGTGTAAATTGTTCGATAAATAGGAAATTAAACGCGTGTTTTCATCATCAGGATGAGCAGCAACGTATAAAACCGAACCTAAAAAGTTTAACTTCTGTAATTTTTCGTAAATTTGGTTAGACGTTAATTTACTTGGCTTTTGAGAAACAACAACTACCGAAGTAAATAATAAATAAATCGCGAAAAGGAATGTTTTTTTATTCATTAATAAGTTAGTTAAATAACAAATGTACCTTTTTTAATTTCATTTGGTAATTCATTCCATGGTTTTTACTTTTATTTAACAAAACTGGAAAACTGTTAATAAATATATTTTTTAAACCACTTATGTTAGAATATATTTGTAAATCTAATTTTTAGCAAAATATAAATGAAATTTATTGTATCCAGTTCACAATTATTAAAACAATTACAAGTTTTAGGGGGTGTTATTAACAGCAACAACACACTTCCTATTTTAGACAACTTTTTATTTGAAGTTTCTAAAAACAAACTGAATATTTCTGCTTCAGATTTAGAAACCACAATAAGCGCAAGTGTTTCTATTGAAAGTGATAGTTCGGGCACTATTGCAATTAACGCTCGTTTAATATTAGACACATTAAAAACATTTCCTGACCAGCCTTTAACTTTTAAAACCGAAGGAGACAATACCATTGAGATAATTTCCGACCAAGGAAAATACGATATGGCGTATTTTAATGGAGAAGAATTTCCTAAAGCAGTAAATTTACCTTCGCCAAGTAAAACCGTTATTCCTGCAAATGTATTAGCTTCGGCAATTTCTAAAACTATTTTTGCTGCTGGTAATGATGATTTACGCCCTGTAATGAGTGGTGTTTTCTTTCAATTTAGCACAAACAATTTAACTTTTGTTGCTACAGATGCACATAAATTAGTAAAATATTCAAGAACCGATGTAACGGCAGATAAATCAGCTGAATTTATTATGCCTAAAAAACCATTGAATTTATTGAAAGGTATTTTAGCGGGTTCGGAAGAAGAAGTTGTTATTGAATACAACGATACAAATGCAAAATTTACTTTTGATAACACTGTTTTAATATGCCGATTAATTGACGGAAAATACCCTAATTACGAGGCTGTAATTCCTAAAGAAAATCCTAATAAATTAACGGTAGACAGAGCTTCGTTTTTAAACTCTGTACGCCGTGTTTCAATATTTTCTAGCAAAACAACACATCAAATTCGTTTGAAAATGGCAGGAACAGAGTTAAACATTTCTGCTGAGGATCTAGATTTTTCTAACAAAGCAAACGAACGTTTAAGTTGTGATTATCAGGGAGACGATATGCAAATTGGGTTTAACTCTCGTTTTTTAAGCGAAATGTTAAACAACTTAAACGCAAACGATGTTTTAATTGAAATGTCATTACCAAACCGAGCAGGAATTTTAACACCAATTGACGGAACTGAAGAAGGCGAACAAATTACAATGCTGGTAATGCCAGTAATGTTAAATAGCTAATTTAAAATAACTTACCTTTAAAAAACCACAATTTTTAAATTGTGGTTTTTTGTTTACATTTACTTCTATGAACTTTTTAGCCCATTTGTATTTATCGGAAAACAAAACCAATATTATAATTGGTAATTTTATTGCCGATCACATTCGTGGCAACAAGTTTAAACACTTTAATAAAGAAATTCAGCAAGGCATTTTTTTACACCGGCAAATAGATTTTTATACGGATTCCCATAAAATTGTACGAAAAAGCAAACGTAGGTTACACCAGCGTTACGGACATTATGATGGTGTTATTATTGATGTTTTTTACGACCACTTTTTAGCAAAAAACTGGCATGTGTATTCTAACATTCCATTAAACGCTTATGTACAATCTATCTATCAAATTTTACAAGATAACGTTGCTATTTTGCCCGAAAAAACAAAAAACATATTGCCTTTTATGATAAAAGACAATTGGCTATACAACTACCAATTTACAAGCGGAATTCAAAAAGTGCTAAACGGAATAAACAATCGAACAAAAGGCGTTTCTAAAATGAATTTAGCCATTGAAGATTTAGAAAAATTAAATAACGAGCTAGAAGAAGATTTTACACTGTTTTTTGAAGATTTACGTGCTTTTGCAAGCAAAAAACTAAATGAAATTACAAATAAGTAATTCAAGTAAAAAATTATAAATATTAATTTTTAGCAAAAATGAAGATTATAAAAAACTTATTTTTAAACAGTAATATAAAAATTAAAATTTTATTAATACTTCTTTTGACTTTTTTGTCTTGTAAAGAAAGTTTAAAAGATAAAAATCAAAAGATAAGTAATTTAGAAATCATGCTATCTAAGTATTCATTAAATAAAAAGTGTTTTAACGATAGTATTCAAGACAAATTTAATAGTTGTAAGTCTTTTTTAAAAATATCAAAAAATAAATCAGATATATTCTATCCTTCAAATAAAGAAGATAACGGTTTTATTTTAGCTACTAATTACAATTTAAACTCAAAAATTAAATCAAATGATAGTATACTTTACTTTAACTTTATAAATCCTAAAGAAAATACATACTATCCTAGCCTAATAATTGAAAATAAAAATAATATAGAATTAGATTTTTGTTGGGAAAACGATAGCACTTTTTATTTGTTAGAAATATTAGATAATAAATATTACTTAAGTAAACATATCATGAAAAATAATACTACATGGAACTACATAATTAAGTAAATGAATATTTAAAATACTATTGATTCGTAATCAATAAGAATAAATAATTCAAGTAAAAAATTCTTATTTTAGCAGTCAGTTAAAAAAACGATATGGATATCAACTTTAATAAAAACGAAGATTACAACAAACTTTTAGCATCCGATTTACGTAAAAAACTTGCCAAAGTAAAATTAGGTGGCGGACAAAAAAGAATTGACAAACATCACGAAAAAGGCAAAATGACAGCGCGTGAAAGAGTCAATTATTTGTTAGATGACGATGCCAAATCAATAGAAATTGGTGCTTTTGCTGGAGAAGGAATGTATGCTGAACACGGCGGTTGTCCTTCTGGTGGTGTTGTTGTAAAAATTGGTTACATAAAAGGAAAACAATGCGTGGTAGTTGCCAATGATGCCACTGTAAAAGCAGGTGCTTGGTTTCCTATCACAGGAAAAAAGAATTTACGTGCACAAGAAATATCCATAGAAAACAAATTGCCAATTATTTATTTGGTAGATTCTGCTGGGGTGTATTTACCAATGCAAGATGAAATTTTTCCTGATAAAGAACATTTCGGGCGTATTTTTAGAAACAACGCTATTATGAGCAGTATGGGCATTACCCAAATTGCTGCCGTTATGGGAAGTTGTGTTGCTGGCGGAGCTTATTTGCCAATTATGAGTGATGAAGCGTTAATTGTAGATAAAACAGGAAGTATTTTTTTAGCAGGAAGCTATTTGGTAAAAGCCGCCATTGGCGAAAGTATTGATAACGAAACTCTTGGCGGAGCAACTACCCATTGCGAAATTTCAGGAGTTACAGATTATAAGGCGAAAGATGATAAAGATGCTTTAGATAAAATTAAAAATATTGTAGATAAAATAGGCGATTTCGACAAGGCAGGGTTTAACCGAAAAAAAGCTTCTTTACCGAAAGAAAATGAGGAAGATATTTTTGGGATACTTCCAAAAGAAAGAAATGCACAATACGATATGTTAGAAATTATCAAACGTTTGGTTGATAATTCTGAATTTGAACAATACAAAGAAGGCTACGGACAAACTATTTTAACAGGTTATGCCAGAATTGATGGCTGGGCTGTTGGTATTGTTGCCAATCAACGGAAATTGGTGAAAACCAAAAAGGGCGAAATGCAATTTGGCGGTGTAATTTATAACGATTCTGCCGACAAAGCAACTCGATTTATAGCCAATTGTAACCAAAAGAAAATTCCGTTAGTTTTCTTGCAAGATGTTACTGGTTTTATGGTTGGAAGCAAGTCGGAACACGGTGGAATTATAAAAGACGGTGCTAAAATGGTAAATGCTTTAAGCAATTCGGTAGTGCCAAAATTTACCGTTATCATTGGAAATTCTTATGGAGCAGGAAATTACGCCATGTGTGGAAAAGCGTACGACCCTCGTTTAATTGTTGCGTGGCCAAGTGCCGAATTAGCTGTAATGAGTGGTAACTCTGCCGCAAAAGTGTTGTTACAAATAGAAACCGCTTCGTTAAAAAAGAAAGGCGAAGAAATTACACCAGAAAAAGAGACTGAATTATTTGATAAAATAAAATCACGTTACGACAATCAAATTTCGCCATATTATGCAGCGGCAAGAATTTGGACAGACGCTGTAATTAATCCGTTAGAAACCCGAACGTGGATTTCTATGGGAATTGAAGCAGCAAACCACGCCCCTATTGAAAAAAAGTTTAATATGGGTGTTTTACAAGTTTAAAAACAAAAAATAACATTTATAGTACATTTAATATTATGGGAAGAGCATTCGAATTTCGAAAAGCAAGAAAAATGAAACGTTGGTCGGCAATGGCAAAAACCTTTACTAGAATTGGTAAAGATATTGTTATGGCAGTAAAAGAAGGCGGACCAAACCCTGAAACCAATTCACGATTAAGAGCCGTTATACAAAACGCAAAGGCAGCAAATATGCCGAAAGACAACGTAGAACGTGCCATAAAAAAAGCAACCGATAAAAATACAGCAAACTTTAAAGAAGTACTTTTTGAAGGCTATGCACCACACGGAATTGCCGTTTTACTAGAAACTGCTACGGATAACAACAACCGAACCGTAGCCAATGTTAGAGCCGCTTTTAATAAGTGTGATGGAAATTTAGGAACTTCGGGTTCTGTGGTTTTTATGTTCGACCACACGTGTAATTTCACTGTAAAAAAAGAAGATATTACAATGGATATGGAAGAACTAGAATTAGAACTTATTGATTTTGAAGTTGAAGAAGTTTTTGACGATGAAGAAGGCATTATTATTTACGCTCCGTTTGAACAATTTGGTGCCTTACAATCGTATTTTGAAGAAAATAATATTGAAATTTTATCTTCTGGGTTTGAAAGAATCCCTACCAATACTAACAAACTAACAGAAGAACAACAAGCCGATGTAGAAAAATTATTAGAACGTTTGGAAGACGATGATGACGTTCAGAATGTCTATCACAATATGTTAGTGGAATAAACTAGTTAGCGAATATAAAAATAAAATCATAAGAAATGGATGTCGACCAAATAAAATTGAATTATTCTAGAATGGAAACATATCAGTTAAAAAAGTTGGTAAATGAAATAGCAGGAATAAGAAAAGAAATAATTCCAATTTTAAAGGCTGAATTAGAAAAAAGAAATGAACACTCGTCAATAGATAAAATAAATCAATTTGAAAAAAAAATTGAAGAAAAAAAATTTGAAGAAAAAATTGACATTGACCAATATGTAAAAGAACGATTAGATAGCGGAGAAGTTATGGAAAGCATAGTCGATGATTTAAAAAACAAAGGAGTAGATTTATTATCTCTAGCTTTAGATGGAGCATTAAAAAAAGAAAAAATAACTGATGAAGTTTTTGAAATGAAATCTGCTGGTTACAGTAACTCAGAAGTAGAAAAAGAAATTAGTAATAAATATGAATTGAATGAAAAAGAATTTAATGTAATAGAATCGAAAATAAAGTTAAAATCGAAAAATAATATAATTATTGGTTTTTTATCGGTAATAGGCGGAATTATTTATCTCATAGCAGGACTTTATATAGGAAGGTTGTATTTTTTATCAATTGGATTTATAATTTTTGGAGGTAGAAAAATTATTATGGGCTTTAATCAAAAAAAATTATATAACAAAAACATTCGCTAACAAAGTATATAGTTCATTGCTTGGTTCTAGACTACTTACGAAAATCCTATCGGATTTTCTATCTGTGGTTTTTTTATTAACTTTATCGCCAAAGCACCGCAACTAATTATACACAAACACGATAAAATGCCCACAAATCATCAATTTAAAAGTTTAAAAGAGTTTTACCCGTATTATTTAACCGAACATAGTAAATTTAGTACTAGGGTTACTCATTTTATGGGTACTAGCCTATTGTTTGTAATTATAGCATTAACGGTGTATTTTAAAAAATATACTGTATTATGGTTATTGCCTGTGGCGGGTTATGGTTTTGCTTGGTTTGGGCATTTTTATTTTGAAAAAAACAAACCTGCTACTTTTAAATATCCGCTATATAGCCTAGCTTCCGATTTTATTATGTATTGGCACATTATTACATTTCAAATAAAAACGGAATTAAAAAAAGCACACGAAAAATTTCCAAATTAATTATTGTTCTAAAAAACGTTTTTAAAAAAGTTAGAAGCGAATATCAATTTTACAAAAAGTAAAGATTTCTTTTATATATCTTTATTTTAAAAAATAAATTAATATGATTTTTTACGGTACAAAAGGTTCTCATTTAAAATCGGAAAGAGTAAGTGCAGTGAAATGTAAAAACTGCGAACAACAAACAGAACATACAATTAGCGTATTTGGTAGATATGCGTATATTTATTGGATTCCTATTTTTCCGCTTTCTAAAAAAGGCGTTTCAGAATGCAACAACTGTAAACTTACTTTAGAAAGAAAAGAAATGAACGAACAGTTAAAAACGAGGCTTAACAACGTAATGGCAAACACCAAAACTCCAATAACCTATTGGGCGGGTTTAGGTATTATCCTTATGGTTATTATGCTTGCTATTTATTCAAGCAGTCAGCATAAAAAGAATGCTGTTTCTTATATTGCTGAGCCACAAAAAGGCGATATTATTGATATAAAAACAGAGCAAAACGATTATTCTCTTTTAAAAGTTGACCATGTTACTACCGATTCTGTTTTTGTAATTCCAAACGATTATGCTATTAGTAGAAAAAGCAAACTTTATAAAATAGATAAAAGTAAAAACTATACACAACCACCTTACGGAATTTCGAAAGAGCGATTTAAACAACTATTTGATGAAAAGGTTTTTTTAGATATTGATAGGTAAACAAAAAATTATAATTGTAATAAATTCAACGTTTTTTGGCGTTGAATTTTTTTTGTTTCCGTTTCTACAAATTGTGGTAAAAAATAAATTTCTTTTGGAATTTCGAATTTTGAAAGTATATCGAGTTCTTTAATTTTATCTTTTAATTGATGGATATTTAATTTTTCTGATTCAACAATTAAAATCAGTTTTTCGCCCAAAGTTTTATCAATAATTCCTGATACAAAAAAACGGTTTTCGATAATTTTTGATAATTTTTCTTCTATTATTTCGGGATGTAATTTAATTCCGCCAGAATTTATTACGTTATCAAAACGCCCTAACCACTCAAATTGCGTATCGGAAATTAAATTTACCACATCGTTTGTAAAAATGATGTTTTCTGCAACTTTATCAGCTTCAATTACCAAACAATTTCTTTGGTCTTTGTAAATTGTTACGTTTGGAAGAACACTATAAAACGACTTTTCAACTGTAGATGAATTAAAATTGTTAAGTTTTTTAACCGCAATATGCGTAATGGTTTCCGTCATTCCATACGTTGCAAAAACTTCTGTTTGTAGGTTTTGTAACTTGTTTTGTAATTGATTAGAAACTACGCCTCCACCAACAATCATTTTTTTTATGGTATCTAAATTTTTAAGTGAATTTTCTAACTGCAAAGGAACCATCGCACAAAAATCGTATTCTTTACAATTTTCTTTTAATGGATGAGAATTTGGGGCAACAACATCTATTTTCCAGCCCAATGTTAAGGCACGCACCAACATCATTTTTCCTGCAATATATGCTACTGACAAACATAATAAAGCGGTTGTATTTTCAGGCAAATTAAAAAAACTACCTGTTGCTAAAGCCGAATGTATCATCCGCTTTTTTTGAAGTTGAAGCAATTTTGGCTTCCCTGTAGAACCCGAAGTTTGTACACTAATAAAATCATCCTCAGAAAACCAACTTGTTAAAAATTGATGAATATCATCAGAAAAATGAGCTGAAAAAGCCATTAATTCACCAACCGAAGAAAAGGATTTGCCATTTAATTGAAAACTTTTATGAAAACTATTCTGTACCAAAATCTTCTAAAACTTTATAGTCTTCATTTAAACTTAATGGCTTTTCTATTTTTCCTGTTAATTTTTCTTGCCAATTTTTCCATCCATATTTTTTAGAAAACAACAACAAGAGTAACGGATACAAAACAAAAACAGGTAAAAACATTTCCCAACCAACCGAAGGCTCAGAAGTATCAATATACAGCGCATCGGTTTTAAAAACCGACCAATCGGTAGTTACAAAAAAAGCCGCAGTAATATTATTAGCGGCGTGTAAACCTAAAGCTAATTCTGTTCCTTCGTCCATTAAGGTTGCAATTCCAAAAAACAAGCCTGTTCCAATATAAAAAACCATTAAAATATAGCCTACTTTTTCAACTTCAGGGTTTGCTCCGTGCATTAAACCAAAAACAACAGAAGTTATTAATAATGGAACCCATCTGTTTTTTGCTAAAATACCCAAACCTTGCATAAAATAGCCTCTAAACAACAGTTCTTCTAAAGAAGTTTGAATAGGTAAAAACAAAAACGAAATAGCCAAGAGCGTAAAAAAAGGTACAGGCTTAAAGTTCCAAACATACGCTTCTGGACTTAATAAAATTCCGCCATACGTTAATAGCAGAGCCAACGTTCCCCAAATAATAAAACTAAACCAAAAACGCTTCCAATCTACTTTATTTCTGCTAGTAATTAACGAAGTTATTGTTCGCCCGTGAATGTACTTTACTGAAATTAAAAGACATACCAACCCAACAATAAATGTAAAAAGCATTAAAAAAAAGTACAAATTGTTATTAATCCCCAATGTTGTAAAGGCATTTTGGGAAGCCATAATAAAATCGTTCATATCAGTAGATTTTGCAGCAGCGGCCATAACTAAAGGAATAGCTCCTAAAAGTTGCCAACCCAAAAACACCAAAAAAATGGTAATTACCCAATAATACCATTCTGTTTTTCCTTTGTACGCTTGTTGTATAAAATTCATTTTTCTAAATTAGATTAAAATGCCACTTTTTGGCAGTATTATATTGTAAATTTCCGTTTTTAACTTCTAATGGCGAGGCAAAGTTATTTAAAAATAAACTTCCTGTGCCTAAGCCTTGTGGCATAGTGTTTTGCAAACCTGACGTAAATTGTGCAATGGCGTTTAAACCCACATTGCTCTCTAAAGCCGATGTGATCCACCAACCAATATTTTGGCTTTCTGCTAAAGTAATCCACTGTTTACTTCCTGAAAATCCGCCAATTAAACTAGGTTTTAAAATAATGTATTGCGGTTTTATGGCTTCTAATAACTGTTTTTTTTCTTCGAGTGAAAGTACACCAATCAACTCTTCGTCCAACGCAATGGGTAATGGTGTTTCCTCGCAGAGTTTTGCCATTTCTTGTGTTTGACCTTGTTTTATGGGTTGTTCAATAGAATGTAAGTTACTATCAGACAAACGTTTTAATTTTTCTAACGCTTCATTTACTGAAAAAGCGCCATTTGCATCAACGCGAAGCTCAATATCGTTTACTGAAAATTCTTTTCTGATAGACTTTAATAAATCTATTTCAGTAGAAAAATCAATCGCTCCAATTTTCATTTTAATACACGTAAAACCTGCCGCTATTTTTTCTTTAATTTGTTTTTTCATGAAGGCTTTATCGCCCATCCAAACCAAACCATTGATAGAAATTGCTTGATTTCCGTTTGTAAATTCAGACGGAAACAACTCAAACGACGTGTTACTTTTTAACGATAAAAATGCCTGTTCTAAACCAAATTGTATGGATGGAAAGTTGGTTAACGCTTCTAACAAGGTATTTAACCCCAAATGAATATTGCCACAAACCCATTGTAATTTTTCTTCATAATTAGAAACATCATCCACGCTTAGTCCTCTAAAAAGTCCCGTTTCTCCTACTCCAATTTTTTCATTTTCATGCAAAACAAGAAACCACGTTTCTTTCGTTTTTAAAACACCTCGTGATGTGCCACTAGGCGTTTTAAATTGCAGAATATATTTGTAATATTTGGCTGTTATTGACAAACTTATTTACTTTCTAAAACTTCTTTAAACTTATTTAAATATTCTTGACTTTTTTGCTGTAATTTCGATTTAAAATAAGGAAACAAACAAGCCATAATGTACGAATTGCTTTTTATTGAAGAATATTGTGTAATTACCGTTGTGTTGTTATTGGTGGTGAAAATAAAATCGTCTGTTTTTTCCATAGTGTCGGACTGAAACAAAAACGTCATTTTTTCATTTTTAACATACGCCAATACTTTTTGATTCATTTTTATTTCTTCATCTTGATTTTTAACCGTCATTAAATAAGAACTACCCAACTTCCCTGGATTTTCAACAAGTGTTTCGACCGATAGGACATCGGGCAACCATTCCTTAAACAAATCGGGATTTTCAAAAGCAGTAAAAACCTCTTCTAAAGGTTTATTTAAAGTTACATTGGTTGTGTATTTTGTGTCTTTCACGATAAGTCCTGTGGAAAAGAAAACAACCGATACTACGGTAATAATACCTAAAATAATTTTTACTGGTTTCATAAATTTATTTTCACTCTATATTATTTAATTCTGTTTTTTCTTACTCTTTTAATTATAAAAAACGCACTGCCTCCTAATAAAACTAAAGGCCATAAATTAACTAGTAATAAAAGGAACTGCTTTATTCCTTCAAAACCATTTTTAAACCCTCTTACAACTTGACTTGTAAAGCTTTTTTTAGTAGAAATTACTTCTAATGGCTTATAAAAAATAATAGTTAATGTTGAAAAAGAAATATTATTTTCAAGGTATTTTAATCTACCTTCTATTAACTCAATAGATGAACGAACTTGTTCTAACTCTTTTTCAATATCTAAAATTTCTCTAACATTTTTTGCATTACTTAAAATTGCCAAATACCTTTTTTCTAATTCTTTTTTTGTTTTTATTCTTGCAGATATATCTAAAAATTCTTCGGTAACATCATCAACAATAATATTTCTTGAATCAAATTTATCAACGCCTTTTGATACCTCTTCTAATAAATTATCAAAATCTTGTGACGGAACTCGAAGTTCAATCGTTAATTCATTTTTATAAGGACTACTTATATTTTCATCTTTTGAAACATACCCTTTATATTTTTTTACTACACTAAAAATGGTTTCTCTTGTTTTATTTACATCAGATGTTTGAAAAGAAATTTCGCCTCTTTTAATTAATTTTCTTTCTATTTTAAGTTCAGCAGCAGTAGATGATTCAGAAATGGCTTCTTCTACAAGATTATTATTACCATAATAAGCTTCTGATTTAATTTTAGAATTGTTTCCTCTATTTTGACAACTTAGAAAACTCAACAATAACACTGTAAAAAATAATAATTTAATTTTCATTTTGTTTTTTTGTTAAATCTATAAAATTTGCCCCAAACCAAAAAGGATTGCAAATAAAAATGTGCTTAAAGCTACTTTTTTTAATTCGCCATCCAACCTTGCAGGAACTTCATTTTTTACAACTGTAAATATATTTTTTAATAATGGAATAAACGCTACTAAAAATAAAAACTGAATAGGCTGTTTATAGTTAAAAAACACATAAGCTAAAGCCGAAATGAATGCACCAACAATTAAAAAGTAATGATACTTTTTAGCTTTTTCACCTCCTAATTTTACAACTAAAGTATTTTTATTGTTTTTTTTGTCCTCTTCTCTATCTCTTAAATTGTTCAAATTTAACACAGCTGTGCTTAATAATCCTACCGAAATTGCTGGTGAAAATATATTGAAATTAATGTGTTTTGTGTATAAAAAATAGCTACCTACAACACTTAACAAACCGAAAAATAGAAACACAAAAACATCGCCAAAACCACTATAACCATACGCTGAATTGCCCACCGTATATTTTATTGCGGCAATAATTGAGGCAATTCCTAACCCAAAAAACAAGATAGAATATTTAAAATTTTCTTTTCCAAAAGCAATATAAATTAACACGAAAGCAATAATTAAAGTGATGATTGCGGTAATTATCATCGCCGTTTTCATTTGTTTTGGTGTAATTACACCAGAGGAAACCATACGTTGTTCTCCTGTTCTGTTTTTATCGGAGCCTTTTATGCCATCACCATAATCGTTCGCAAAATTTGATAATACCTGAAAACCTATAGTTGTAAGAATTGCCAAAATAAAAATAGAACTGTTAAAGCTATTCTGTTCGACTGCCAAAAAACTACCCACAATAATTCCTGAAATCGACAAAGGTAGGGTGCGTAAGCGTGCTGCTTTTATGTAATTTTTTACATCCATGATTTAGTGCTTGTTTCTGCTTTAAACAAAATGTAATTGTAAATTTTTAACGCGGTTTGTTTTTCTATACAAGGAATTTTTATTTTCCCTGATGCGGTTTGAAAAACTAAATCAGCAATGTTTTTTCTAGCCTGAAAATAGCTTTGTTTTAATTGCACGGTTTGTACTTTATACATTTTAAAATACGTTACATGCGTTTCAAAAACACCATTTCCAACTACTAATAATTCGTTATCAATCTTATAGAATGTTTTTTTATATTTTACTACAATCCACAAAACAGAAAGCGGAATTAACAAAATATTTATCAACGAAATTTTATAAGAATCAAAAATTAAAAACAGTATAATATTGATTATGAAAAGCAAAACACTTACTCTAAAAAACATTCTATTTTTCATATAAATATTAGAAGGATGTTTTTCTAAAGAATCTAAATTATTTGTATTGAATATTATTTTTTTAATCCTAGAAATTTGTTCGTCTTTACATCCAACAATTTTTATTAATTTATTTCTTTTTGCATTTAATTTACCACTTACTGCTTGTTTAAAGGTAACAAATGAAATTCCCAGTTTTTTCTTTATTGGGTTTGTAGAAACGGTAATACTTTGAATTTTTTTCTTTTTTAAAAGAACTGTTTTTTTTGTGAACAAGCCTTGTGTAATTTCAAAAGTTTTATTTTTTATAAAAACAATTAAGTTAAAATGCTTTAAAAATACACGAACAAAAGAAATGAAAACACCCAAAAAAACTGCAAAAATAGCAAGTATTAAAAACAAAATAATACTTAGTTGAAAACTATTTACATCAATATAATTATCTATTGAATCTTCACTTCCTAAACTTCTAAAAGCATCTTCTATTTGCATATAAAGAGCGAATAAAAGAGACCCAAAAACAAGCAAACTTCGCAAATGGTTTTCTGTAATACTCACTTTTAAAAGATTTGAAACACTAATTTTTAAAAATGGTTTTCTAACAGTTTCGGTTTCATCATTAGTCTTTGTACTTCGTTTTAACGATATCTGTTTTTTTAAAGCTTGTGCCTCTTTTAAAGAAAGTGCTTTGATGGAAATTTCGGTTTCACTAGAACCCGCAGTTTCAATATCAACTTGATATACATTAATAATTTGCTGAATAATATTTTGCTTAAAATTTATATTCTGTATTCTATCAAAAGAAATAGCCGTTTTTGTTTTTTTTAAAATTCCTTGATGCAATACAAACTCATCATTTATAATTTTAAACTGAAAGTTTTTATATATTAAAATGGCTCGTACTAAAAAAAAGAGTAAAATAGAACCAAAAACTAAATAAATATAGTTTATTGCGCTAGAAAATTTTGAAAAATCTTTTAAAAGTAAAAGAAGTAAAATCCAGACCCCTTTTAATAATTCGTAAAGCGACTTTAAATAAATAACAAAAATTCCTTTTTTAGATTGACGTGAAAAGTCATTAAAATTAAATTGATTATCCATTTATTTTTTGGGTAATAAATTCTTTCATTTTTAATGCTTCGTTTTTATCCAAACCTTTAATTTTCAAGTCATCACTACTATCACCTGCTGTATATACAATTATTGAAGCCAAATTGTACATTCTAGAAATAAAACTTTCTTCAATTTCAATATGTTGAATTCTCGAAAACGGCACAGTTGTTAGTTTTTTAAATAAAACACCGCTTTTGTAAGAAACATCTTTCTCTCTAACAGCGTACTTTCTTTTTTTAAAACCTATTAAATAAAAAAATAAAACGATAAGAAAAACAACCATTAAAAGAATATAAAAATAAGGTGTGTATTCTGAAATTTCTTCTTTTAAATTAAATTCTATTGTTAAAAACAATATTCCAAAAAAAACGAAAAAAGCCAATAAAATATTAAAAATAACTACTCGTATATATTTTTTTTGAATTGATTTAAACTCAACTTTCGTGATGTCGGGAAAATTATCCACTTGTAAATTTTGAAAATCATTCATGCTAAAGGTATTCCCTATAAATTATTAGCCTCCGCTATAAGCTCTGCAATATCCTGAACTTTAACTTGGCTTTCTTTTTCTTTAAATTTAATTCCGTCTGTCATCATTGTGTTACAATACGGACAACCTGTTGCTATAATTTGAGGTTTGGTTTCTAAAGCGTCTTCGGTTCGTAAAACATTAATGTCTTTATCGCCTTTTTCAGGTTCTTTAAACATTTGCGCCCCACCTGCTCCACAACATAATGCGGTTGATTTATGACGTTTCATTTCTGTTAAATTTACCCCCAACCTACGAATTAAATCTCTTGGAGATTCGTAAATATCGTTTCCTCTTCCTAAATAACAAGGGTCGTGATAGGTTAACCGTTTTCCTTTAAGGTTTTTGTCATCAATAGTTAAACGACCTTCATCAATTAACATTTTTATAAACTGCGTGTGATGATATACTTCGTATGCACCTCCTAAAGACGGATATTCGTTTTTTAAAGTATTGAACGAATGCGGATCGCAAGTAACAATTTTTTTCACCTCATACCCATTTAAAACCTCAATATTCATCATAGCTTGCATTTGAAACAAAAACTCGTTTCCTGCTCTTTTTGCCGCATCGCCAGTAGAGGTTTCTTCGGTTCCTAAAACGGCAAAATCTACTTTTGCTTGATGTAATATTTTTACAAATGCTCTTGATATTTTTTTAGCTCTATCATCATAACTTCCTGCTGCGCCAACCCAAAACAACACTTCTGGTTGTTTGCCTTGTGCCATCATTTCTGCCATTGTAGGTACATTCATAAGTAATTTTGAATTTAGAAATTACAAACTCCGAATCACTCGTAATTTATAATTGAAAATTAATAATTTATTCTTCGTTAGCCCAGTTTAAACGGTCTTGTTGATTGTATTGCCAAGGTGCACCATTGTTTTCAATATTGGTCATCATCATATTTAATTCTTGCGGAGCGGCACTTTTTTCCATTACTAAATATCTTCTCATATCCATAATGATAGAGAGCGGATCTATATTTACAGGACATTCTTCTACACAAGCATTACAACTGGTACATGCCCATAATTCTTCTGGAGTAATATAATCATTTAATAGTTGTTTTCCATCGTCTTTAAACTCGCCTCCATTAGCATCTATATTTTTACCAACTTCTTCTAACCTATCTCTAGTATCCATCATTATTTTTCGTGGAGACAGCTTTTTACCTGTAAGATTTGCAGGACAAGATGATGTGCATCTACCACATTCTGTACAGGTATAAGCATTCATTAACTGTACCCAATTTAAATCGGTAACATCGGATGCTCCAAATTTTTCTATAACAGTTCCTTCTACTGGTGCTGCATATGGATCAGCATCTGGATTCATCATTAATCTTACTTCATTGGTAACCGATGCTAAATTTGTAAACTGCCCTTTTGGATTTAAATTTGCAAAATAGGTATTTGGAAACGCCAACAAAATATGCAAATGTTTCGAGTAATATAAGTAATTTAAGAAAACCAAAATACCTGTAATATGCAACCACCAAGCCCATCTTTCTATTGTATATAGAGCTTCTGGCGAATAATTACTAAACCATGGAGCCACAAATTGACTAATAGGATTTCCAATACCTACCTCCTGAAACGAAACATCGGTAGCATTCATAATAATGAATAAAGACATTAAAATCATTTCAAAATATAAAATGATATTCCCATCGTTCTTTGGCCAGCCTTTCATTTCACTACTTAAAAAACGTTTAATGTTTGCTATATTTCTTCGCAACCAAAAAACAACAACCGAAACAAAAACCAAGGCTGCTAAAACCTCAAAAGTTCCTATTAAAAATCCGTAAAAATTAGTTCCTAAAACACCTTTAAAAATTCTGTGTGTACCAAATAAACCATCAATAATAATTTCTAAAACTTCAATATTAATAATAATAAAGCCCAAGTACACCAAAATGTGTAATATTCCAGAAAGTGGACGGCGTACCATTCTGTACTGTCCAAAAGCAATTTTTAGCATGTTTTTTAGGCGTGCAGGTTTATTATCAAACCGGTTAACTTGCTTTCCTAGCTTAATGTTTCTAATTAATTTGCGGACGTTAAAAACAAAATAACCTACACCTACAATTAATAATAGTGCGAAAAATAAATTGGGTATATATTGTTGCATTTTATTTTTTTATAATTATTGGTTTGATTGGTTTTTCTGGTTGTTTTCCTCATTATAAGGTTTGGCTTTTTTACCAAATAATGAGAAATGTACAAATCGTTTTGGGTTTAACTTCATTTCTCTTAACAACTCTTCCATTTCTTTTGAAGCATTTGTTAGATTTGTGTACACTTTATCATCAGTCATTAATTTACCCAACGTTCCTTTTCCGTTTTTAATACCCGCTAAAATTTCATTTACATTCGCTAAGGTTGTTTCTACCTTTTTAATGGTTTCACTTAAATCGGCTTTCGCTAAATCGGTAGAAATTTTTGCAAAATTATCGGTTATAACCTTTGCATTATCAACCGTTGCGCTAATATTCGATTCTGTAGAGTTTAGCAATGTATTTACAGTTGATAGTGTTTTTCTAACATCAGAAATTGTATATTCTAACCCTTGAATGCTGTTTTGTAAACTTTTACGTGAATTTACATTTAAAACTTGGTTAAAACCTGTTAAAAGTGAATCTGCACTTACAACTACGTGTTCAATTTTTGCTAAAGCAGGATTTAATTTTTCGCTAACACTAGAAAAAATATCGGCTTCAACTTCGCCTATTAAATAATCTCCACTAACGGCTGTTTCTCCTTCAAAAGAAGGCACAACGGCTAAATTTTGCCCACCCATTAAACTTGCTGAGTAAATTTTTGCAATACTGTTTTTTGAAAACTCAAAGTTATTATCTAATGAAAACTTAACAATTAATTTTCCTTTTTTCTCTGGCTTTTCATTAAAACCAATACTAACCACTTTACCAACTTGCAAACCATTTATGGTAACCAAACTAGCCTCATTTAAACCATTTATATTATTGTATTCAACATAAAAATAACGTGAATTAGCCGAAAATATATCTTTCCTTTTTAAAAAATTATATCCCCAAATAAAAAGAACAATAATTCCAATTGCTACAATACCTGTTTTTAATTCTTTTGACATAGAAGTTTAAATTATTAACAACAATATTACTACTATTTTTTATTAGAAAGCATCTAAATTACTGCATTTTTAATGCTTCGTTTACTGAAATGCTTTCGCCATTTTTAAAAGCAACCACCCAAGCAGATTTATAGCCTTTTTCTTTAGCTGTTTTTAAATTTTCTTTTATGGTTTTATAATCAGAGGTTTGCCCGTAATAATATTTATAATATTTACCAACTTTTACTCGCTCTATTCCTTTTAATCCTTTAAAATTATAAGACTCGGTTGCTACTTTGTTAACAGTAGAGGCTATTTGAACTTTATAAACAATGTTTAATATAGGCTCTGTGTTTTCTGTATTTTTAGTAGAGTTATTGCTTTTTACAGAATCATTACTTTTAGAAAAATTAGTGTAAACAGCAACTGTATTCACTTTTTGCTGATTAATATATTTTTCAATGGAAGATGCAATAGCGGTAGAAAACTCAGCTTTCCCTTTTTTAGAATTTAAGTATTTTCCTTCCGTTTTATTAGTTAAAAACCCTGTTTCAATTAAAACACTTGGCATAGTAGTTTGATGTAACACTACAAATCCTGCTTGTTTTACGCCTCGGTCAACTCTTTTTAACTTTGATGTAAAATGTTCTTGAATGTTACTTGCAAGCAGCAAACTTTTATCTAAATTATCTTCTTGAAGTAGTGTTAATCCAATTACCGATTCTGGTGAATTAGGGTCAAAGCCTTTATATTTTTCATGAAAATCATCTTCTAATAAAATTACCGAATTTTCTCTTTTAGCTACTTCAAAGTTTTTTTCGTTAGCATGTAGTCCTAAAACCCAAGTTTCCGAACCTTCTGCCTGTGATGAATGCGCATTACAGTGTATGGACACAAACAAATCCGCATGCGCTTTGTTTGCAATATCACCTCGTTTCCATAAATCTACAAAAGTATCGGTTGCTCGAGTGTATTTTACCGTTATATTTTCGTTTTTCGATAATATTTTACCAACTTGCAAAGTAATATCTAAAGCAATTTCTTTTTCTTTATAATTATTATGTCCAATTTTACCAGGGTCTTTACCTCCATGACCTGCGTCTAAAACAACAACGTATTTTTTTTGAGCGTTTAATAGTAAGATATTAAAAAGGATTACAAAAAAAAGTAAATGCTTTCCGGTATTTTTAATTTTATAAGTTTCTGTAATTTGCATCAATAAAATTTAACTAATTTTGGCTTTTCAAATTTGGTACTTCGAGTATTGAACCATATTTTTACCTAAATACAAAAATAGTATTTATAACATTGCAAACAAACCTATTATACATACTTTTATTTTTATGCACTTTTTGTGCTTCCACAAGCTTTTGTCAAGAAATTGGAGACAATAAAAAACCCACCGAAAAAATTAAAACCGATTCTATAAGAAATTCGTTATTAAAAAGCCGAAAAGATAGCATACCGCTAAAAGTTAAAGATAGTATTTCAAACGATTCGTTAAAACCAAAAGAAGTTATTGATGGTATTATTATGCACAATGCAGACAATTATACAATACAAGATGCCAAGAAAAAGACTCTAACTTTATACAACAACGCACACGTAACTTATACTGATATTGACCTTAAAGCAGGTATTATTATTGTTGATTATGCAAACAATACAGTCTATGCAAAAGGAATTAAAGATAGCTTAGAATACAAACAACGCCCTGTTTTTAAGCAAGGCAGCCAAGAATCTGAACAAGATTCTATTCTATTTAACTTTAAAACTAAAAAAGCCCTAGTGTACGGAGTAAAAACTGTACAAAGTGGAATTATTACGTACGGAGAAAAAACAAAACGTGTTAATGACTCTACCATTTATATGCGTAAATTAAAGTTTACCACTTCGCAAAAAAATAACCCCGATTATTATATAACTACCAATAAAGCAAAATTAGTACCTGGTAAAAAAATTATTGTAGGTGGTAGTAGCTTGGTAATTGCCGATGTGCCAACGCCTTTTTATTTGCCTTTTGCGTATTTCCCATTAACAAACGAACGTACTTCGGGTTTTATTATTCCGTCTTACGGAGAAAATAATTCACGTGGTTTTTTCTTACAAAACGGAGGGTATTATTTAGCCTTAAACGATTATTTTGATTTAACCCTTTTAGGCGATGTGTACACCAATGGAAGCTGGGCATTACGCACAACTTCTAACTATTACGTTCGCTACAAATACAACGGAAGTTTTAACCTAAGTTATGAAAATAACCGACAAGGAATTTTAGGTTTAAGCAACTATAATAAAAGTTCAAGTTTTAATATCCGATGGAGCCATAGCCAAGATAGTAAAGCAAGTCCAAATTCACGTTTTTCAGCTTCGGTAAACTTGGGAAGTAGTAAATATTACAGGCAATCGTTAAACGAATACAACAATTCTCAATTTTTAAACAACACCTTAAGTTCTTCTGTTACATATTATAAAAAATTTGTAAATACTCCATTTAACGCAACCATATCGGCAACGCATTCGCAAAATACACAAACCGAAAAAATTACAATGACGTTGCCTTCCTTACAGTTAAATATGGATCAAATAAATCCATTTGAAGGAAAAAATGGCGAGCGTAACAATGCCATCCAAAAAATAGGGTTAAATTACAGTATGCGAGGCGAATATAGAATTAGCACTATTGACAGCTTATTTTTAAAGCCTGAAATGTTTAAAACGGCAAGGTCTGGAGTACAACATAACCTAAGTGCAAGCACTAATTTAAAAGCGTTTAAATATTTTACGTTATCACCAAATGCAAGTTATAAAGATGTTTGGTATTTTGATAAAATAAATAAATACTACGACCCCACTTATAAAAACGCCAATGGTACTTTAGGGGGCGTTGTTAACGATACCGTTAGTGGTTTTAATAGGTTTAACGAATACAATATTGGAATTTCTTTAAGCACCAATATTTACGGAACGTACAACTTTAAAAAAGGAAGATTAAAAGCCATAAGGCATACTATTAGACCCTCTATTTCTTACGGATACAGACCTAATTTTGCTGAAAAACACAACTTGCAAGTACAACAAAGCAATAATCCGAATGATTTACGAACCTATACTCCTTTTGATAATGGAATTTATGGTAGTCCTGGTAGTGGGATATCAAATTCGGTTGGTATATCTATCAGTAATGTCTTAGAAGCTAAAGTTGCTCCAAAAGACCCTGATAGTGATGAAGAAGATAAAAAAATAACACTTTTAAACAATTTAAACTTTAGCACAAGCTATAACATTGCTGCCGATAGCCTGCGGTGGTCTCCTGTAAGTGCAAATACGGGAGTTCGATTGTTTAAAGACAAACTAGCTTTAAATGTAAATGCCACATTAGACCCTTATCAAGTAAACGAAAAAGGAATACGAATTGATAAGTTTAACAAAGATATTTTTAGGCTTTCTAATTTAGGGCTTTCGGCAAATTATTCATTATCTAGTAAAGATTTTGAAAAGAACGATAAAAAAGATGATGGAAAAAATAACGGAAACGGCGCACAAGAAACTCCTGACGTTTTTGGTGAAAACATGCCTTTAACAAACAGCTTTGCTCAAGACCCAAACAATGCACAAAACGACGGAGAAAGCGAAAAAAAAGCCGAATTATACAAAGCAAAAATTCCTTGGACGTTAAACTTAGTGTATTCAATGAATTATTCCAACAACGGTTTAACAAGCGGCATTGGAAATAATTCGTTAATGTTTAGTGGTGATATTGAATTAACCCCAAAATGGAAAATTGGCTTTTCTTCAGGGTATGATATTGATAAAAAAGATTTTACATTTACCCGGCTTTCTTTTTCAAGAGATTTAGATAGTTGGCGCTTCAATTTTAATTGGACGCCTTTTGGAACAAACTCTTCCTATTACTTTTTTATTGGTGTAAAAGCATCCGTATTAAGTGATTTAAAATGGGACAAAAACAAGCCACCAGACAGAGCTTTATTTTAAAACAACATATAATAATGAAACAAATAATTACAACCAGCAAAGCACCTGCACCTATTGGTCCCTACAGCCAAGCCGTTTTAAGTGGCAACACCTTATACACTTCTGGGCAAATTGCTTTTAACCCAGCAAACGGAGAACTTGTTTTGAATTCTATTGAGGCCGAAACCAAACAAGTTATGGAAAACTTAAAAGAAGTATTGGCTGCCGCTGAAATGACTTTTGAAAACGTAGTAAAAACTACCATTTTTATTTCCGACATGCATAATTTTGGCAAAATAAATGCCGTTTATAGCGAATATTTTAACGAAGCTACTGCTCCAGCCAGAGAAACTGTTGAAGTTGCTAATTTACCCAAGTTTGTAAACGTAGAAATTAGCATGATTGCTGTAAAATAAAAGGAATACTTATTACAATAAAAAAGAGCAAAACCAAAAATAAATTTGATTTTGCTCTTTCCTTTTTGTTTTCAGATTCTATTACAACGATACTGAATATTCTAACAAATCTACAATTTTAGTTGCATAACCAAATTCGTTATCGTACCAAGAAATTACTTTAAAAAAGTTTGCATTCAGTTCTAAACTTGCCGAGGCATCAATGATAGAAGTACAAGTTTCCGATACAAAATCTTGAGAAACCACCTCGTCTTCAGTATAAGCAATAATTCCTTTAAATTCGTTTTTAGAAGCCAATTGCAAGGTTTTCATAATTTCTGCCAACGAAGTTGCTTTTTCAGTTTTAAATGTTAAATCTACCAAAGAAACATCTGCCACAGGCACTCGAATTGCCATACCTGTTAGTTTGCCTTCTAATTTTGGCATTACTTTTATAACCGCCTCGGCAGCACCTGTAGATGTTGGTATAATATTATTAACTACCGAACGCCCTCTTCGCCAGTTTTTATTAGGACCATCTACTGTGTTTTGGGTTGATGTTGCTGCATGTACAGTAGTCATTAATCCTTCTGATAACCCAAAATTATCGTTAATTACTTTTACCAGAGGCGCTAAACAGTTTGTGGTACACGAAGCATTTGAAATAATAGTGTCACTTGCTTTTAATTCTTTGTGGTTTACACCCATTACAAACATTTTAGCATCTTTTGAAGGTGCCGAAATAATTACCTTTTTTGCACCTCCTTTAATATGCAACGCTGCTTTTTCTTTATCTGTAAAAAAGCCTGTAGATTCAATAATGTATTCTGCATTAACAGCATCCCATTGTATGTTTTCAGGATTTCTTTCGGCAGTAACTCTAATGGCGTTGCCGTTTACTATTAAACTACCATCTTTTACTTCCACTTCACCTTTAAACCTACCGTGTACAGAATCGTATTTTAATAAATATGCCAAATAATCTACCGCTAACAAATCGTTTATGGCAACTATTTGAATATTTTTTCTTTCTATTGCTGAACGAAATGCAAGTCTTCCAATTCTACCAAATCCGTTAATTCCTAATTTTATCATTTTATAACTGTGTTTTTAATTTTATGTTGTCATTATATCTGAAACCCGTAGCAAGTCTTTATCAATCATATTTTCCCCTTTTATAGCTTTTTCTAAATCGGTTGTTGCTACTTCGTTATTTTGTAATCCTACCATTAGGTTTGTTTTCCCGTCTAATAACAGTTCCACTGCTTTTACGCCTAGTCGGCTTGCCAAAACTCTGTCAAAACAAGAGGGAGAGCCACCCCGTTGCATATGTCCTAAAACCGAAACGCGTACTTCGTAATCTGGTAGGTTTTCTTCAACGTAATTGGCTAATTCAAATACATTTTTTCCTGTTTTATCTCCTTCAGAAACCACAACAATACTAGACGACTTGCCAGACCTTCGGCTTTTTTCAAGCGATTCTAACAGCCTATCCAATCCTAAATCTTCCTCTGGAATTAAAATTTCTTCGGCTCCTGCCCCAACGCCTGCATTTAAAGCTATAAAACCAGCATCTCTACCCATTACTTCTACAAAAAATAACCGATTATGAGACGATGCTGTATCTCTAATTTTATCAATTGCTTCTACAGCCGTATTTAGTGCGGTGTCGTAGCCTAAAGTATGCGTTGTGCCGAAAATATCATTATCAATAGTTCCCGGAATTCCAATAATTGGAAAATTATGTTCTTTATTAAAAACAACACCTCCTGTAAAAGAACCATCGCCGCCAATAACCACAAGCCCGTCAATTTTTGATTCTTGTAAATTTTTATAAGCCGTTTCTCTGCCTTGCTTTTTTAAAAAATCTTTCGACCTAGCCGTTTTTAAAATAGTGCCGCCTTTATGAATAATATTATTAACACTTCTTGCGGTTAAAGTTATAAAATCGCCTTCAATTAACCCTTGATAACCTCGGTAAATACCCACACATTCTATACTGTAATAAGCACAGGTTCTTACAACCGAACGAATTGCTGCATTCATTCCTGGTGAATCTCCGCCAGAAGTCATTACAGCTATTTTTTTTATTCTTTTCATAGCTAGGCTTTAGTTAATATCAAAATTAATCTTTTTTTTCAAGAATGTAATGTATAAAAAAGTTAAAACCGTAAAACTTAACAATTGTATTACATTATTAAAAGTTATTACTATTTTAGTAGCTTTTAAACAATTTTTAAAATGAATTTAGTTA
Source organism: Morinoia aosen (assembly GCA_030386875.1). Lineage (NCBI taxonomy): Eukaryota > Metazoa > Arthropoda > Malacostraca > Amphipoda > Talitridae > Morinoia > Morinoia aosen. Next base: position 58,898,597 of record JASJYW010000027.1, read on the forward strand.
CAATAGATTATATAATTATAATTGTCTTTTTTATCATTTCATTAGGAATTGGTGTTTGGGTTTCAAAAAAATCGAGCCAAAATGCTTCGGAATATTTTTTATCGGGCAGAAATATGCCTTGGTGGTTACTGGGCGTTTCTATGGTAGCAACCACTTTTGCTGCCGATACCCCCGGACTAGTTACTGAACTAGTAAGAAAAAACGGTGTTTCAGGAAACTGGGTTTGGTGGGCAATGCTTTTAACGGGAATGGTAACGGTTTTCTTTTATGCAAAATTATGGCGAAAATCGGGCATTACTACCGATTTGGAATTTTACGAAATTCGATATTCAGGAAAAATGGCTGGTTTTTTAAGAGGATTTAGAGCCATTTATTTAGGTGTAATTTTTAATGTAATTACTATGGCTGGTGTTTGCTTAGCTGGTGCCAAAATAGCCAATATACTATTAGGAATTTCACAAGGCGAAATGCTTTTATACTCTTCAATAATTGTTGTTATTTATGCTACTTTGGGCGGACTAAAAAGTGTGTTGATTACCGATTTTGTACAGTTTATTATAGCAATGGTAGGTTCGGTTTGGGCAACCATTTATATTGTAAATATGCCTGAAATTGGTGGTATTACCCAGCTTTTAACTCATGAAAACGTAAGTCATAAATTGGCTATGATTCCAGATTTTTCTAACAAAGAAGCTTTAATTACGCTGTTTATAATTCCGTTTGCCGTACAATGGTGGAGTACTTGGTACCCAGGTTCAGAGCCTGGTGGTGGTGGGTATATTGCCCAAAGAATGTTAGCAGCTAAAGATGAAAAAAATGCAACGTGGGCTACCTTATTTTTTAATTTTGCACATTATGCTATACGTCCTTGGCCTTGGATTATTGTAGGATTGGCATCGTTAATTGTTTTTCCGAGTTTAGAAAGTATTCATACTGCTTTCCCTAATCTATCAAAAGAAATGCAAGGACATGATGTTGCTTATGCTGCAATGGTAACTTACCTACCTGCTGGATTAATAGGTATTGTTTTAACTTCATTAATTGCTGCTTTTATGAGCACTATTTCTACTCAATTAAACTGGGGAAGCTCCTATATTGTAAACGATTTTTATGCTCGGTTTATAAACAAAAGTGCTACTGAAAAGCAAAAAGTTACTGTTGGACGAATTTCTACCATATTACTAATGCTTATAGCTGCCTTATTTTCGTTTTACTTGCAATCTGCCAAAGATGTTTTTGACTTACTATTACAAATTGGTGCTGGTACAGGTTTGCTATTTATATTGCGTTGGTTTTGGAGACGAATAAACCCTTATAGCGAAATGGCTGCAATGGCAATTTCGTTTTTTATAGCTATTTTCTTTTTTGTTAACGACAAGTTACAAAACCCAATAATTATTATTGAAAGCTACTGGAAACTAATCATTGGAGTTGTTATAACTACTGTAGGTTGGGTTACTGTAACGCTTTTAACCAAACCAACTGAAAAAAATACTATTGAAGCCTTTGAAAAATTAATTTTTAACAACGAAAGCAAATTTAAAAATATAGGTGTTAAAATTGTAAGCTTTTTTATAGGAACTATAGGTGTTTACAGCTTTTTATTTGCTACTGGTAACTGGATTTATAACGAAACCAAATTGGCAACAATTTTAACCATTGTTACCTTAGCTTGTGTTTTTATTTTAATAAAAATTTGGAAGAGAATTAAATAACGAAAATTATTCGTTTGTATCGTTATCTAAATCGGAATTTTTAAAATTGATAAGTGGTTTTTTATTGTAAATTACAGAATCTTTTTTTGTTAATGGTCTTTGTCTTTTTAAAGTATCTTTTTTCTTAAGTCCTATTTTTTGCAATAAATCTTTAAAATTGTTAAAGTTTACTTGATAGGAAAGCCCTACCCCTTGTGTATATCCCTGTTCCTCAATTACCGAATATTGTATATCGTTTTGTTTATTAAAAACGGTTGCTCTAAGGTTTCCGGGTTCATTTAAAAGAACCTCCAACTTTACTTCGCCTACAATATTTGTTTGAGTCTTTGCACCCACTGGCACACCTACTTTACCATTTATTAAAACTCTATCACTTAATTGAGAGGATAAGCTAACATCAAACAAATCGTCAATTCTAGTATTGTTTAGGTTGTTTCTATCTCCTTGCGTATAACCAACATCGAACTGGAAATTACTATTCTTGCTATTTATAATATTTGACAAAACGCCTGACAAAGCATCGGAAGCGGTACTTGTTAACCCTGTTCTGGCACTATTACCTAGTCTTTCAGCATCGTAAAAAGTACCAAAAACCAATAATGCCACAATATGTTCCATTTTAGAATTCAAATCGTTTTCATTTAATTTAAACTCTAATTCAGATGCAATGGATGAATTTGCATTCGGTATTTTTATATCAAAATCCTGATTTGAACTAAACAATCCTCCTGTAATTTTTGCATAAATATTAACAGGAATTTTCCTGCTGGAGTTAATATTGTCTAATAATTGTGCTGGGTTTGCTTTGGTTTGGTAAATGGCTTCAATATTCAAATCCGCATCGTAAGGGCTTCCACTCCAAGAAATTGTACTTCCTTTTGTTACATTAAAAGGCTTGTTAATAATTCCGCCATATCTAAAATTATACTGCCCTGTATCAACTGTAAAATCGCCTTCCATTATAAACTTTCCTCGAGTATCAATTTCAATATGTAAAATACCATCACCGCTACCTTTTAACTCACTGCCTGAAGATTTATCAATTACAACTTGTGCCAAAGCATCTTTAGTTACTTCTAAATCAATTAATAAATTTAGCCCCTTTACATCTTCCAATAGCGGATCTTTCTTTTCTTCGCTAGACACAAAATGAATAAGCTTATAGTTATCAATTGTTTTAACATCGCTTAAAGGGATTACAAAGGTGGTTCCTTTGTTGGTTTTTCCATTCATTTGTACCGTTAAATTACTAGTAAGCCCTGTAATATCTGCCATTCCATTTAAAAACCCTGTACCATAATATGGCACATCTTCTTGCTCTTTGGTATCTAAAACTAATAAATTATTCGTATTAATATCTAAATCCAAAAACCACTGCTCAAAGTTTTGATGCGCCACATAACCATTTAAAACCCCTTTTGAATTATACTTGGTATCACGAAGTGTAATATTGTTTAAAAGAAACGATTGCCCTTCTAACTCTATTGTTGAATTATTTTCTAAAGTATAATCAACATTTAAATATGGGAATGTTAAACCTGCATTATTTAACACTAACGAACCTTCAATATCAGGATTGTTTAGCCTACCTTTTGCCGTAAAATTACCCGAAATATCGCCACGTAATTTAGATAACACGTCGCCACCTAACGGACTAAAGGCATCTAATTTATATTTTTGCAATACTCCTTCTAAATCCATCATTGGATTTTCGTCAGAAAAATCAATAACTCCGTTTGCGTAAATTCCGTCTAAACTTTCATTTTTTAAAGCTAAATTAACTTCATAATTGGTAATAGATTTTCCTTTTACATCTAAACTTACATCGCCTTGATATTGATTGTTTATATAAAAATTGTTTACCGACAGCGTTCCTTGCGGAGTTGTTTTTCCTTGCACTTGCTTAAAATCAACAGCACCATTTAATTTTCCTTGTAAAGATAAACTATCTACCACAGGAAGAATACTTGATAATTCAACTTCTGAAAACTGTGCTTTAAAATCCTTATCTTCATTTTTAATAATTCCTTGAAAATTGATTTTTTGATTATTTGAAACTAACAAAAATGGACTAAATTCAAACTCTTTTGCTATTAAATCGAATGCAATTTTGTTGTTTTTATCGTCATTCGGATTTATTTCCCAAACATTATCTTTTAAGTTAACGGTAGATTTTTGAATACCTACAACCGATTTTTTATCACTATTAATAGTATAGAAAAAATCAAAGTTAAAATCTTCCATTTCTTCTTTTCCTCCTTTAAAAACAGACTTAAAATACAGCGTATCGTTAACTGTTCTGTTCAATAAATTTAACTTAGAAATGTCGTAATACTTTGTATGAATTTTATCGGCAGTAAAGTGTGTATTATATAACGGATTTTTATTATCGGTTCGCAATAAAACTTTATCTAAAACATTACCGTAAGCTTCTATTTTTGGGGAAGAAAAAGTAAGTTTTAAGTAGTTTTCATCAGAATTTATTTTTCCTTTTATTTTTGTGTCTTTCCCTACAGAAACTTCTGGTAAAAAAACATCAATTATTTGGTTATAAATATCAAAATCAAAATCAATAGATTGACTTTTACTAATTTTATGCGGCACATAGTTTGTGTACATACTACCTAGTGCATTTTGTGCCGCAGGTAGCAACTCTTTAAATGTAAATTTCCCTGAAAGTTCTCCTTCAAACAAGTTCTTTTGAATTAATTTTTATGGTTTTTATACTGTCTTCCACTGAAGAAATTACTTCAAACGTATTAAACGGATAGCTTTGCTTTTGGTTGGTATAATTTATGTTATCAAATGTAGCAACTCCAACAACTTCATCAATTGTATTTCCTGTAGCATTAATAGTAATGTTTCCTGATAAAACAGAAATGCTATCGCGCGTAAATAAATTGGTCTTTTGTAGGTTTAAATTATCAATATTAGCTGTAAAATCGAACTTATTCGTTACCGATGAAAATCTGCCAATCCTTTAAAGTTTAACTTAAAATTTTCATCTTTTGAATCTAAAATTCCATCAAATTTTTTGTTTTGAAATTCTCCATTTACGTCTAAATTTTCATATGTATAACCTTTAAAATCTAAGGAAGAAATATGTCCTACCAAAGTGGTGTTTATGGTTTCAACATCGAAGCCTTTTCCTTTTACTTTTGCTGATAAAGTTACTTTCCCTAAAATTGGGTCGTCTGCAAAAACACCAATATCAAAATCTTTAAACGTTACTTCTCCGCTATATTTTGCTGCGTCAATATTATCAATATTTGTTAAAAGTAAATTAGAATTAATTTTTCCTATTTTAGAACTAACAGCTAAAGAGGCATCCATTTGTTCAGGAGTAACTTTTAGCAATCCTGATAAGGTAAAATTACCCAAACGCTCAAATTCTTTAGGCAAAACCTTATTACCTAAAATATTAGGTAACACACTTTTTAATTGAAAATAATTCGCCGAAACATTGTTTAAATTTCCATCAAAAACGAAACCTCTTTCAATATTTAAGGCATTTACGAAACCTAAATCGCCAATAATTTTCATCCCTCTATCAGAAAATAAATTTAAATTTGTAATACCAAAATTGTTTAAAGTACCATCTAATTTACCTTCAAAGTGCAAAACATCATCACTTCTTAACTCTCCGTACAGTTTATTTAGGTCTAGTAAAGAAATTTTACTTTGCTCAAAAGTTACTTGTAAGTTAACTTTATCAGTAAAATATTCAAAGTCATCTTTATCGTAAGTAAACGTAGCATTAATATTTATTTCTGAATTGTTTTTGGTAGTCAACTTTGTATTTTTAAGCAGCATTTTGCTTTTTGTATAAACAAAATCGGTTGATAAATCTGTTACATTTACTCCGTGATTTTCAACAAAATACAAGCCTCTTATTTTTGTTGTAACATCTGGACCAATTAATGAAAAATCTTGCAAGTTTCCTCCTGCATTTACAGCAGAAAAACTGTATTGGTGTAGTTTTATTTTCATCGATAAGTTTGTATGTTAAATTTTCAATATAAAAATTCTTTGTCGTTAAAATGAACGGATTTTTTGAAATGCTATCTTTTTTATCGTCTTCAAAACTATTAATAAAAATAGCCATGTTATCCACTTCTTCATCTTTATACGTTTTCATATAAAAATGAACACCGCTTAAGGTAGCATCACCTAAATTTACTTTGTTGCTTACAATGCCTTTAAAGTTTAATAACGATGTTTTTAAGTTGTTTACAAAAATTAGCGTGTCGTTATGGTGGTCTTTAATTTCAATTTCTTTTAGTTGCAAGCTTCCTAAAAGCGATAAATCTACCTTTTTTAACCAAGTAATATTTGTGCCAAAATCTTTATTAAGCCTTGTTGTTACTTTTTTAGCCAGCCAGCTTTGTACTTGAGGAATTGATAAAAAAAGCATTAAGAATAGCAAGAAAATGAGAAAATATCCATTATTTTACCTACTATTTTCACTGCTTTTTTGATACGTTTAACCTTTTAAAATATTCTACAAAAATAAACTAACAATAATCAAAAACATTGCCAAAATTACACAAAGAAAAGTCAATTTTATTAAAATTGTAATGTATATTGAATATTTTTGCATTTGAAATTAAATAAAAAGTTTTTGGACAAAAAAAGACATTTATATTTTAGGAATAGAATCCTCTTGCGACGATACTAGTGCTTCGGTTATTTATAACGGAAAAACGTTGAGCAATGTTATTGCCAATCAGTCCGTACACGCAAAATACGGAGGCGTTGTGCCTGAACTGGCTTCAAGAGCACACCAACAAAATATTGTTCCGGTGGTACACCAAGCACTTAAAGAAGCGGGTATTGATAAAAATATGCTTTCTGCCATTGCTTTTACACGTGGCCATGGCTTAATGGGTTCTCTGTTAGTGGGTACTTCTTTTGCAAAATCGTTAGCTTTGGGGCTTAATATTCCGTTAATTGACGTTAATCATATGCAAGCGCATATTTTAGCCCATTTTATAGAGGAAGAAAATAGCAAAATTCCGCCTTTTCCTTTTATTTGTTTGACCATAAGTGGCGGGACACACACAAATTGTAAAGGTTACCAATTATTTTGAAATGGAAATTTTAGGCGAAACCATTGATGATGCCGTCGGAGAAGCCTTTGACAAATCGGCAAAAATTTTAGGCTTACCTTATCCTGGCGGTCCATTAATTGATAAATATGCACAATTAGGCAACCCAAAAGCGTTTCAATTTACCAAACCCAAAGTGGGGGAAATTAGATTTTAGTTTTAGCGGACTGAAAACAGCTATTTTGTATTTTATTCAAAAAGAAGAAAAGGAAAATAAAAATTTCATTCAAGAAAATGTAAACGATATCTGTGCTTCTATTCAGTACACAATTATTGAAATTTTAATGGATAAGCTAAAAAATGCGGTTAAGCAAACCAACATTAAACACATTGCTATTGCTGGTGGCGTTTCAGCAAATTCAGAAATTAGAAAACGCTTGCAAAATGCCCAAAAACATTGGGGTTGGACTACTTACATCCCTAAATTTGAATACACCACAGACAACGCTGCAATGATTGCCATTACTGGCTATTTAAAATATTTAAACAACACCTATGCAAATGTTTCTATAAAAGCAAAAGCAAGGTTAAAAGTTACTGAATAAACAGCTACTTCAACCAGTTTACAGCTACCCTAAGAAGGTAATTTAGAAGCACAAAGCTTGATTTAACCACAGAGCCGCTACTTTTGGATTAGGTGCTTTTAGCGGATATGCCTTTTATATTATTTTCCCCTGTCATTTACTTTTTCGTGATTAAAGTCTGGTGGGAGTTGTCTTGTATTCTTTGTTGCTTAATTGATATGGTAATCTTTGAACTTGAAATGCTCTTAATGCACCGATGTCAAGTTTGTATTTTAATATTACATTGTTTTCGCCTCCTTTTACACGAACAGGATTCATTTGTTGTGTTTCTTTAGGTTCAACAACTCTTGAGTCGCCAAATTCTGAAGTGTTTGCCTGAACGAAAAAACAATGTAAATCTCGACAAGTCGCTTCTGCAATGTTGCTAAAATAGTTTGTGTCCCCGATTATATTCTATTGCAAAAAGAATGTCCAATTCTGAGCGAAAAATACTTCTATGCACAACATCTGTAAGTTCATAACAGTTGTAAATTGTAAATTGAATACCTCTCCACTTGATTAAATGATAAAAACTCGCTACGGGTTTCGGAACGTCCTTTCCTATTTTCTTAATTTCAATTTCTTCTTTAGGAGAATAGTGATTTTTTAATCGAGGAAGAATTAAAACTTCTTTCATCTGTCCAACTTCTAATGGCAATAAAGCAATTGAAAAATTAAGGCAGTAATTATTTAAAGTAAAATGTTCTAACCCAAAAATAAATGCTCTTGATTTTCTGCGTGCTTCGTCCGCATATGCATAAAGCCATTCTAAAGGAACAGTCGTCTCAGGTAAAATTAAAAGGTCGACTTTTTCTTGTTCAGCTAAGTTAAGGTGTTTTATATGTTTTCTTCTTTTTTCAGTATTTGTAATAGATTTCTTAGAAATTGCAGCTTTCAAATCTTTTGAATCTAACCTCATATTAGATAATCCGAGTATTAACCCAATATTATCACTTTCTGATTTTATAATTAAACGGTCAGTATCTATTTTAGGAACATGTAAGTTGTCCCTGTATGTTTTAAAGTTTTTAGGTTCTATAGCTTTTGAAAGGTTTCTATTGTTTAATGATTCAAAAAGGTCGATGCACTTTTTAATGTAAGAATCGCTGTATTTTTATTTTATTATCTGCTATTTTTTCACTTTTTCTAAACAGCAATGTTTCTTTGTCATTTGCGTTCCAAGATTTCAGTTCGTGCAAAAAATAAAACATACAAACTTCTTGTAAATAAAACCAACGTGGGATACGCCAATTTTCAGAGAGTAGTTTTTCGTTTTTATCAAGCTTTGAATTTTGTGTCAATAATTTGTCTAGCAAACCGTCAGACAAAAGACTTTCTTGGGTATTTGTGTAATACTCCGTAATAACTAAAGCTGGTAAGGGTAGATAATGGTGTCGGGTTAGTAAAGAGTATCGTAAACTAACAATCCCTTCTTTAATTTTTTGAGATTTTATATTAAAGCCTTCATTAGTTTTTACAAACCAATCAAACAAGGCAGGATTTAGTGAAAAAGCCATTTGCATACTAACGTTTAAATGATTGGTTAATGTTTCAATTAATTTTTCCTGGTTATTGTCGGATTTGATTTGTAATAAGGATTTTTCAATCTCTTTATGAAGTTTTTTAATTGCCTTTACGTCATTAGTAACAACTAAGTAAGAAAAAACTTTTTCCCACATATTGTATAGTGCAAGAATTGAAACGCCTTTAAAAAAACGAAAAACCTCTTTTGTGATTTTGTCATCAGGTGAACCGCTATGTAGAATTGCAAGTTTGATTCTTTTAGCTAAAAATACAGAAGCACCATATTTACTTGCTTTTACATCAGAAACACTTCTAAACTTGTTTATTGTGTCTTCATATTGCATATCGTAAGCTTCATCGTCCAAACTTTGAGTCATTGCTTCCTCGTCTGGAAGAAACCAAAAGGCACTACTGTTTTCTTCCAATGTTTTTTGGAATTTGTTCAGCATTGCGTGTGGCCAATCTGGCGAGAAGTAAAACAGTTTTAGCTTTGTGGCTTGGATTTCTAACCCCAAATACCTCGTTTCATCTTGAAATTTGAGTGTGTCAAGATTTTCACTTGCGTATAACGGTGTTCTGTTTGGAAAAAAGCGGTCTGCTAACCATTTGACGGTTTTCTTGGTAATGTCTCTTTCTCCATTATCTTTAGATAATTGTTCGTGTAGCGGTTTAACATTACTAACCACAATAAAAATATCATCTACATATCGTCCGTAATAAACAGGTGCTGTCCGGTCTTTGATTTCTTTATCAAAGTCACTTAATAACCAATTTGCGATTACGCCTGAAGAAACTAAACCAATTGGCAGAAGTGGTCGCTTTGAATCTATTCTTTCGGTATGTTGCAATTTTTCGGTATGAAATACGCAGATTTTTTCAATTATGTCTGTTAATGAGTTTTGATTTTCAACCTTTAAGTCTTTTTTTAGTAGATTAAAATCAATATAAGTGGAATGAAAGAAGTTTTTAATATCAAGACTTATAAGTAAAACATCATTACCTTCTTCAATTTGATTTTTTGCAGCCTTGATTCCTTTATCACGCCACTCCTGATATTTTTCAAAATACTTTGTGAATAATAACTTCTCTGCACCTAATTTATTTTTTTCGGGGTGCATTGGTAAATGATATCCGTAGCTATCAAAACCAATTTTTTTATGCAAATTAATTCCCTCTTCTAAAATCCAGATTGTTGCAATAAGGTGTAATTCTATGTGCCCGTGAAAAAGTTTTGTCGTAGACTCTACTTTGTAATCTTCAACATGTTGATTGCTGATTAAAATACTGTTCTTTTTTTGAGAGTCACCTGAATTAGAAAAATGTTTTGGTAGAACAATAAAATCACTTTGTTTTATCAATGTGATTAGTCGTTTATTTAATTTACCTGTGCTGAAAAATGAATTTAGGTCACTTACTAAAATGGAAAGTTTATTGTCAAGTCTATCTTCTTTTTCATATTCAGCTAACTGAGAACGTAAAGAAAGGTTGAAATTGTCGTAGTAAACGTATGCTTTGAATCTACTATACGCTTCTTTTATTTTGTCTAATGTGATTTCTTTCATTTGCTTTGATTGTCTTTGGTGTCATTTTGTTCTTTCGGTGTTGTCATCTTAGCATTGTCAACAACTTGTGAAAAATTAATCCTATCAATATCTTCTTTTAGTATTTATGCTCATTTTTTTAATTATTGTTTAGTGTAACAATATCAGGACGAGACAACTTAATTATGTATATACTATCTAAATAAAAGAGGTCTTATTGTCGTAAAAATTACGCATAAGAGTTAAATACATTGCATTTAAGAATAAAAATATTGTCAATAAAAAATATCATTTAAAATTTTTGCCAAACGTATTCCTCCTTTTTGAAGCTGCGTTCTTACAGTATTAAAATGGTCGTACGAATATTTATATTTTAAATCCTCTCCTACTTTTACCGAATTATACACTTGTTTTGTAAGCTGATGTACTTCATCAACCCACTCCACTAAAGTTCCTTTTTTAATGGCTTCAATTTGTTTGTCAGATAAATAATCGGCATTGTTTGCTAATTCTAAATAACTCATTTCGTAGCTTTCAATCATATCTTCATCCCATACTCTGTGTAAGTTTGTTCCATCACCAAACCATTGTACTTGAATGGTGTTACCACCTTTATCTTCTTTTCGTCCAATATGCATGGGTTGATGCAAATCGCCTACAAAATGTACCAACATTTTTAAGTAAAACGCTTTTTCTTCTTCTGTACTATTTTCATCTTTCAACACCGAAATGCACTTGTTAATACCAGTTACCAAATCTCCTTCTGGATTTTTACTAGCCGTTTCATAAGTTTCATCAAAACTCATATTTATATAATGCCACGAATAAAACTCATTGTATTTTTTATCTGACTTTATTTCATCTGCATACGTAGAAACAAAAGCTAAACTTTGCCCTTTTAATAGTTTATCAATTTTTCTTTTTGCTTTTTTGGTTAAATGATTTTCAGCAATTTTACCAGTAACCCTATGTCCGTTTTTTCCCCAAAAGAAAACATCATCATGCGAAGGTTTTGAAAACGTAAGAACCGACAATACTAGCAGTAGTTTAATATACATACAGCAATTTTTTAAAATTTAGCTTTTGCTAATTTATAAAAATAAATTTCAAAGAAGGTTAATGAATATTAAAAAAAATATAACATATTAGCGATATCATTTTAATATCATTTTAAAACACACTCTTATGAATACAGAAAGAATTATTAAACCAGCAAATGGTTATTTAATGTTTGTTATTGCTTTAACGCTTGTTATTGGAGGTATTTTTATAGGCTTTAATAGAGAAAACCCTATTTACTTAATAGCTTCTTTACTTGGTTTCATCTTAGCTTTTGGCTTTATTTTAGTAAACCCAAATTCATCAAAAGTTTTACTTTTTTTCGGTAAATACGTAGGAACTGTAAAACAAAATGGCTTATACTGGGCAAACCCACTGTATAAAAAAAGAACTATTTCGTTAAGAGCAAGCAATTTTGACAGCGAATGTTTAAAAGTAAACGACAAATTAGGAAATCCTGTAATGATTTCTACTATTTTGGTTTGGAGAGTAACCAACACCTACAAAGCGGCTTTTGATGTTGAAAATTACGAGAATTTTGTTCGTGTACAAACCGATGCTGCTGTACGAAAATTAGCAAGTATGTATCCGTACGATAATTTTGCTGATGAAAGACATACAGAAGATATCACATTGCGTTCTAGCGTCAACGAAGTAAGCGAAACGCTAGAAAAAGAGTTAGAAGAACGTTTAGCAATTGCAGGAATTGAAGTTCTTGATGCAAGAATTGGTTATTTAGCCTATGCACAAGAAATTGCAAGTGCCATGTTAAAACGCCAGCAAGCAACTGCAATTGTTGCTGCTCGTCATAAAATTGTACAAGGTGCGGTTGAAATGGTAGAAATGTCGTTAGACGAACTTAGCAAAAAACAAATTGTAGAATTAGACGAAGAACGAAAAGCTGCTATGGTTAGTAATTTATTGGTAATTTTATGTGGCGATAAAGAAGCATCGCCTGTGGTTAATACAGGAACGTTAAGCCATTAATTTTAATCAATAAAATTTCAAAATGAAAGAATACAAAGTAACAAATTACAAAGTGGGTTTTACTAAAAATAACGAAAAATTAGAAGAATTCTTAAATCAACATGCTCGTGAAGGCTGGGTTTTAAAACATATTGAAAGCTCAAGTTTTCGTGTGATTTTTGAAAGAAATAAAAACCGATAAAATGAAAATTTTTAACGAAATACAAACTTTTCCAAAATGGATTTACATACTACTTTTCTTACATCTAATTTTAATTTCTGGAATTTTATACCAAGATTATAGTAAAGAAGAAATTAATATCAATGAATTTACATACACAATTTTAGGAATATTATTTGTAAATGCTTTAACTGCTTTTTTTATTGAAAACATGAAGCAACACACTCGTGTAGATGAATTTGGCATTCATTATAAATTTCTACCTTTTTGTTTTAAATGGAAAACCATTTCGTTCAATCAAATAGAATCCTTTAAAATAGAATCTTATAACTATTTAAACTATGGCTACAGCGTTGGAGGGTGGAATATTTTCAACAAGAATGATTCTATCACTCAATTAGGACTAAATAAAGTGATAAGAATAGAATACGGAGCAAAAAAAAACCGCTGCTAATTGGTACTAAAAAAGAAAATGAATTTCAACAAGTACTTGAAAAGTATTTGGCAAACAAAAACCTTCAAGTATAAAAAAAATAATTATGATTCGTTTAATTACCTATTTCGTTATTTCTGTTTTCGGAATCACAAGTTCGTCAGCACAAATTATCTCAGAAGATATTTTAATAAATAATCAATCCATTCAATTACCTGGAACCTTAACTTATTCAAAAGAAAATACGCCTTTAATTATATGGGTTCACGGATCTGGTAATATTGATAGAAACGGAAATCAACAACCCACAGTTAAAGCAAATTACATTAAACAATTTAGAGACGCTGTAAATTTACAAGATATTGCATTTTTTAGTTACGATAAAAGAACCGCAAACCCGAAAAACATGGTTTTTTTAAAAAATGAGGGCGTATTTATTAATGATTTTATTTCTGATGTAGAACAAGTTATAAACCAATTTAAAAACGACAAACGTTTTACCAACATTATTTTAGTTGGTCATAGTCAAGGTTCATTAATTGCAATGATGGCTTTAAAAAATGTTGATAAATATATCTCTCTTGCTGGTACTGAAGAAACTATCGACAAAACATTAATTAAGCAAATTTCTGCTCAAAACCCTATGATGGGTCAAGTTGTAAAATCACATTTAAAGGAACTAAAAGAAACAGGAGAAATTAAAGAAATAAATCCTTTTTTAGCCTCTCTTTTTGCTAAACAAAATCAAGCATTTTTAATTTCTTGGCTAAATTTAGATCCAACTGAAGAAATTAAGAAAGTAAAAATACCAACCCTAATTATTAATGGTGATAAAGACTTACAAGTTGAAGTTGTGGATGCTGAAAATCTAAAAAAAGCAAAGCCAGATGCCGAATTAGTAATCATCAAAAACATGAATCATACTCTAAAAAACATTGAAAAAGATGAAGACAATTTAAAATCTTATTTTTCTCCAGATTTTTCCATATCAACTAAATTGATAGAAACAGTTGTTTCATTTGTAAAAAAATAAAATGTCTAAAAAGAAAGCTTTCGCATTGCGAATTAATGAAGATATGATAAAAGCTATTGAAAAATGGGCTGCAGACGAGTTTCGTTCTACGAACGGACAAATCGAATGGATGCTTATGCAAAGCTTAAAAAACGCCAAAAGATTGCCTAAAAACCATGAAGACACATCGGAACAAAAATAAAAACTAAAAAAATGAATATATTAGCATAACTTTTAAAAATAAAAAATGACTACTCCTATTTTTACAAACGATGCTATTGTTTTTGGTATTTTAATGCTTGCTTTAGGTTTTGTTTTTTATACCGAAAGCAAAACTTCTGGCTTTTGGCATAAATTCTACAAAATTGTACCAGGCTTATTTATGGCATATTTTATCCCCGCAATTTTTACAACAACGGGTATTATTTCTCCTGAATGGGAAACCACAAACGCTGCTGGCGAAATTGTAAAAAGCAAATCGCAACTATACTATGTAGCTAGCCGATTTTTACTGCCCGCAGCATTGGTTTTAATGACACTAAGTATCGATTTAAAAGCTATTTTTAATTTAGGTTCTAAAGCATTAATCATGTTTTTTACAGGAACCATAGGTATCATCATTGGTGGACCATTGGCTATTTTGTTAATCTCCATTTTTTCTCCAGAAACCGTTGGCGGAGCAGATTTTGATGCTGTTTGGCGTGGACTTTCTACCCTTGCAGGAAGTTGGATTGGCGGTGGTGCAAACCAAACGGCTATGCTTGAAATTTACAAATACAATCCTGCAAAGTATGGGGGAATGGTGTTTGTTGATATTGTGGTTGCCAATATTTGGATGGCAATTTTATTAATAGGAATTGGTAAAAAGGATAAAATTGATAAATGGCTTGGCGCAGATACTTCTGCCATTGAAAATTTAAAAGAAAAGGTTTCTACTTTTTCTGAAAAGGTAAAACGAAACCCTAGCTTAACCGATTTAATGATTATACTTGCTATTGCCTTCGGAACTGTTGGTTTTGGGCATTTTACAGCAGATTATTTGGGTGAGTTTTTCAGCAACTTTGTTGCTTCATTTACTTCGGAAACTTGGCGAAACATCTTTACTTTTTTAGGCTCTCAATTCTTTTGGTTAATTAGTATTTCTACCTTAGTTGCTATTGCTTTATCGTTTACCAAGGCAAAAAATTACGAAGGTGCTGGCGCAAGTAAATTAGGTAGTGTATTTATTTACGTTTTAGTTGCAACCATTGGTATGAAAATGGACTTAGCTATGATTTTTGATAACCTTGGCTTAATTGCCATTGGTTTGGTTTGGATTACCATTCATGCAGCATTACTAATTGTAGTTGCCAAAATAATTAAAGCACCGTACTTCTTTTTAGCCGTTGGTAGCCAAGCCAATGTTGGGGGTGCTGCCTCTGCCCCAATTGTGGCGCAAGCTTTTCATCCATCGTTAGCTACTGTTGGTGTTTTACTGGCTGTTTTTGGATATGCCATTGGTACCGTTGGCGCAATTTTGTGTACTATTTTAATGGAATTAGCTGCAAACATTTAAAAAAATGGAGCATATTTGCAACTGAAAAAATTTAACTTCAATGAAAAGAATTATAACTATTTTCATCCTTTCAATTTTAATAATTGCTTGTTCTCCTTCTAAAAAAGAAGGAAATATGCTTGTGCAAGGAACTATAAAAGGCTTAAAAAAAGGCACTTTATATCTTCAAAAAATGAACGATACGCTTTTGGTTTCTGTAGATTCTGTTGCTCTTTTAGGAAGTGAAACCTTTTTATTAACCGATAATGTAGAAGAGCCAATTGTGTATTATTTAACGCTAGATAAAAACAATGCTAAAAAATCGGTTTTATTTTTTGGAGAAAAAGGCACAATTACCATAAACGACAATGTAGAACATTTTGGTTTAAACCCACGTATTTCGGGTTCTGAAAACCAAAAAATGTTAGATAATTTTAATGAAGTTGATAAAAAATTTAAGTATCAACACTTAGAATTTATTAAACAAAACCTTGAAGCAAGAAAAGAAAACAATCAAGAAAAAAATACAAGAAATAGAAGCAAATTACAATCAAATGATTAGAAAGCGTTTTTTATACGCTACAAATTTTGCTATAACAAATGCTAATTTAGAAGTTGCACCTTACATTGCACTAACCGAACTTTACAACGCAAACGTAAATTTGTTAGACACCATAAATAAATCGTTATCCGATAAAGTAAAAGCATCTGTTTATGGTAAAGGACTACAAAAACTTATTACTGATATTAAAAAGAAGGAACAAGAATAGCTTTTAGCTAATTTTACCCCACAAACCGCTTGTTTTTTGTAGTTCTGAAAATGTTTTTTTAATACTTACGTTTTGCGAGGTTGACAAATTAGTATCATTTTGTAAAACATTAATGGCTACTTTTCGTGCTTTTTGAAGTATTTCAGTATCTTTTACCACATCGGCAATTTTTAAATTTAAAACGCCACTTTGTTGTGTACCCATTAAATTCCCAGGACCTCTAAGTTTTAAGTCAACTTCTGCTATTTTAAATCCGTCACTTGTTTTAACCATTGTTTGCAAACGTGTTTTTGCATCATCTGAAAGTTTCACGCTCGATAATAAAATACAGTAACTCTGCTCAGCTCCTCGTCCTACTCGCCCACGTAATTGGTGCAGTTGTGATAAGCCAAACCGTTCAGAACTTTCAATAACCATAACACTAGCATTTGGCACATTTACCCCAACTTCAATAACTGTGGTGGCTACCATAATTTGGGTTTCTCCTTTAATAAAACGGTTCATTTCATATTCTTTATCGTCTGGCTTCATTTTACCATGCACAATGCTAATTTGATAGTTTGGCAACGGAAATTCTCGTGAAATACTTTCATAGCCATCCATTAAATCTTTATAATCCATTGCTTCCGATTCCTGTATTAGCGGATATACCACATATACTTGACGTCCTTTCGCAATTTCATCTTTCATAAATTTAAAAACCTTTAAACGGTTGCTATCGTAACGGTGTATTGTTTTTATATCTTTTCTACCTGGTGGCAATTCATCAATTACCGAAATATCTAAATCGCCATAAACGGACATTGCCAAGGTTCTTGGTATCGGTGTGGCAGTCATTACCAAAACATGTGGCGGAAGGTTGTTTTTATGCCACATTTTAGCTCTTTGTTTTACGCCAAAACGATGTTGTTCATCAATAATGGCAATGCCTAAATTTTTAAATTGAACTTTATCTTCTAACAGCGCATGTGTACCAACCAAAATGTTTAAAGTACCGTTTTCTAAGGCTTCGTGAATTTTATTTCGCTTTTTGGTTTTTACCGAACCTGTTAATAATTCAACCGAAATATCCATTTTTTCAACCAAACTAACTATGGCATTGTAGTGCTGCGTTGCTAAAATTTCAGTAGGTGTCATAATTGTTGCCTGAAAATTATTGTCTATAGCAATAAGCATAACCAGTAACGCTACAATGGTTTTTCCAGAACCTACATCGCCTTGTAAAAGCCTGTTCATGTGTGCGCCTGTGGCTACATCGTTTCGTATTTCTTTTAGCACTCTTTTTTGCGCATTTGTTAACTCAAAAGGCAAATGATTGGAATAAAATTCGTTAAACTTTTTGCCTACGTGCTCAAATACATAGCCTTTTATTTTCGATTTTCGAATGAGTTTTTTTTGCAATAACTGAAGCTGAATATAAAACAGTTCTTCAAATTTTAATCGATATTGTGCTTCTGCCAGTCCGTTTTGGCTTTTAGGAAAATGCACCTGTAAAAGAGCTTCTTTTTTACCAATTAATTGTTCTTGTTGTAACAGGTATTCAGGTAAACTTTCTTCTATTTTATTGTAAACTTCGCTTAATAAATTTTGAATTAAGGTACGTATAACCTTATTTGTAATTCCTTTTTTTATCAAATTTTCAGTAGAAGGGTACACGGGTTGCATTGCCGATTGCATGCTTTTTTTGTACTCCGAAACCAATTCTATTTCAGGGTGCGCCATATTAAAAACACCTCCGTACAAATTTACTTTGCCATAAATTACGTAGGGCTCATTGATTTTTAACGATTCTTTAAGCCATTTTACGCCTCTAAACCAAACCAATTCCATTGTACCACTAGCATCGGAAAAAGTAGCTACAAGCCTACTCCCTCTTTGTTGTTTTACAGTTTTTAACTGAGTAATTTTACCCACAATTTGAACTTCCGAAGCGGTTTGCTGTAGTTGATTTATGGAATAAAACTGAGTTTTATCAATATACCGAAACGGAAAAAAATGTAATAAATCGGCACACGTTTTTATACGAAATTCTTCGTACAACAAAGCAGCTCTATTGGCAGTAACTCCTTTAATATATGCTATTGAAGTATTTAAATTTATCACAAAAAACTTTTAAAAACGAAGTTACAGAAATTAAATGTTTAGTAATAATTTTTATTGTTTTTTAGCTGAAAACTTTAACAAGCAATTTCATTTCGCCCTTAATTGTTATACCTTTGCAAATTAAATAACTTACAGAAAACATAATGAGGTTACATAGAAACTTAACATACGCCGTTATTGATAGCCTGCGTGATGTTTTTAATGATGGAGAATATGCTGATAAGGCTGTTGAAAAAGCGTTAAAGAGAGATAAACGCTGGGGGAAGCAGAGACCGAAAGTTTGTAGCCGAAACCATTTACGAAATTGTACGTTGGAAACGCTTGTATGCTGAAATTGCTTCGGTAAAAGAACCTTTTGACCGCCCAAATTTATGGAGGCTTTTTTCTGTTTGGTGCGTTTTAAAAGGAATTCCGTTGCCCGATTGGAATCAAATAGAACCTACACCAACTAGGAGAATTAAAGGAAAATTTGACGAACTTTCAAAAATTAGAAAGTTTAGAGAATCAATACCTGATTGGATTGACGAGCTTGCCGTACAAGAATTAGGAGAAACTTTGTGGACTAAAGAAATGAGCATGCTTAACCAACAAGCAGAAGTTATTTTAAGAGTAAACACCTTAAATACCACAAAAGAAAACTTACAAAAACAATTACGCACCGAAAATATTATTGCCGAAACCCTACCCAACCATCCGTACGCACTAAAACTTGCCGAAAGAGCCAATGTTTTTAAAACAGAAGCTTTTAAAAAAGGATATTTTGAAGTGCAAGATGCTTCCTCTCAATTAGTGGCTCCGTATTTAGATGTACAGCCAGGAATGAAAGTTATTGATACTTGTGCTGGTGCTGGCGGAAAAACACTTCATTTGGCTTCTTTAATGCAAAACAAAGGGCAAATTATAGCCATGGATGTGTACGAAAGTAAATTAAAAAAGTTGAAAACAAGAGCTCGAAGAAATAACGTACATAACCTTAGTTTAAAGGTAATAGACTCTACAAAAGTTATTAAAAAACTACACGAAAAAGCAGATCGTGTTTTAATAGATGCACCTTGCTCTGGTTTAGGCGTATTGCGTAGAAACCCCGATGCTAAATGGAAGCTGCAACCAGCGTTTTTAGATGACATAAGAAAAACACAGCAAGATATATTGCAACAATATTCTAAAATGGTAAAACCAGGCGGAAAGTTGGTGTATGCTACGTGTTCCATTTTGCCATCAGAAAATCAAGAACAAATAAAAACATTTTTACAAACCGAAATAGGAAAGCAATTTTCATTTGTTTCCGATAAAAAAATATTTGCACACCTTTCTAATTACGATGGTTTTTACATGGCATTATTAGAACGAAATAGTTAAAAAGTAACCTTTTTTATAGGTTTTATTTCGGTTAAATAACGTAAATTTGCTTTTTTCAACAATTCACCTAAAAAAATCAGAATAAATGATTCATTTCTTTGGAAACCAAAACAGTACCATTTTTGCTGTTCAAGCAACAAAAGAATTCACTCCACAAACCATTGCTAAATTAACTTGGCTTTTTGGAGACCAACCAAAAATAGAGCAAGCATCAATTGATGCTTTTTTTATTGGCCCACGTAAAGCTATGGTTACTCCGTGGAGTACCAATGCGGTTGAAATTACTCAAAATATGGGAATTTCTGATATCATTAGAATCGAAAAATTTACATCTGTTCCTAAAGATTTTACAGATTTTGACCCAATGATTTCCGAAAAATTTAATGGTTTACATCAAGAATCATTTACCATTAATATTCAGCCCGAAAGTATTTTAAATATTGATGATATTGCTGCTTACAACCAACAAGAAGGCTTGGCTTTAAGTGATGAAGAAATTACATATTTAGAAAATGTTGCTACAAAAATAGGAAGAAAACTAACCGACTCAGAAGTTTTTGGTTTTAGCCAAGTAAACTCAGAGCATTGTCGTCATAAAATATTTAACGGAACTTTTGTCATTGACGGAAAAGAACAACCTACTTCCCTATTCAAAATGATAAAAGAAACGTCTAAGCAAAACCCTAACGATATTGTTTCAGCATACAAAGACAATGTTGCGTTTATAAAAGGTCCAGAAGTTGAGCAGTTTGCACCAAAAACAGCCGATAAGCCCGATTTTTACGAAAAAAAAGCATTCCATTCCGTAATTTCATTAAAAGCGGAAACGCATAATTTTCCAACAACGGTTGAGCCGTTTAACGGGGCTGCAACAGGTTCTGGTGGTGAAATTAGAGACCGTTTGGCTGGCGGAAAAGGGTCTGTTCCTTTAGCAGGAACGGCGGTTTATATGACTTCGTATTCTCGTTTAGAAGAAAACCGCCCTTGGGAACAAAAATTTGAAGCCAGAAAATGGTTGTACCAAACGCCAATGGATATTTTAATAAAAGCAAGTAACGGTGCTTCCGATTTTGGTAATAAATTCGGTCAGCCTTTAATTTGTGGTTCTATTTTAACCTTTGAACACGAAGAAGATGCTAGGAAGTTAGGTTTTGATAAAGTAATTATGCAAGCTGGTGGAATTGGCTACGGAAAAGCTACACAAGCCTTAAAAGACACGCCTAAAAAAGGCGATAAAATTGTAATTCTTGGTGGCGAAAACTATAGAATTGGTATGGGTGGTGCAGCAGTTTCATCGGCCGATACAGGTAATTTTTCTTCAGGAATAGAGTTAAATGCCATTCAACGTTCAAACCCAGAAATGCAAAAACGTGCTGCCAACACGGTTCGTGCAATGGTAGAAAGTGATGAAAATTTTATCGTTTCTATTCACGATCACGGAGCGGGTGGACATTTGAATTGTTTATCAGAATTGGTTGAAGAAACAGGCGGGAAAATTGATTTAGACAAACTTCCTGTTGGCGACCCTACCCTATCTGCCAAAGAAATTATTGGCAACGAATCGCAAGAAAGAATGGGATTGGTTATTGCCGAAAAAAATATAGAAACATTACAAAAAATTGCAGAAAGAGAACGTTCGCCAATGTACACCGTTGGTGATGTTACAGGAAATCATCGCTTTACTTTTGAGTCTAAAACTACAGGGGAAAAACCTATGGATTTAGCGTTGGAAGATATGTTTGGTTCATCACCAAAAACAATTATGACAGACAAAACTGTCATCAGAAATTATAAAAACTCCAATTATAATGTTGATAATTTTCACAACTACTTAACCGAAGTTTTACAGCTAGAAGCCGTTGCTTGTAAAGACTGGCTAACTAATAAAGTAGACAGATGCGTTGGTGGTAAAGTTGCCAAACAGCAATGTGTGGGAACACTACAACTACCACTGAATAATGTGGGCGTTATGGCGTTGGATTATAATGGAAAAGAAGGAATTGCTACTTCAATTGGGCATTCCCCTATTTCAGGTTTAATAAACCCAGAAGCTGGTAGTAGAAATGCAATTACCGAAGCGCTTACCAATATTATTTGGGCGCCGCTTAAAGATAACTTAAGAAGTATTTCACTTTCTGCAAACTGGATGTGGCCTTGTAAAAACGAAGGTGAAGATGCCCGTTTATACAAAGCAGTTAAAGCGGTTTCTGAGTTTTCTATCGATTTAGGAATTAACGTTCCAACGGGTAAAGATTCGCTTTCAATGAAGCAAAAATATCCTGATGGCGATGTCATTTCTCCAGGAACAGTTATCATTTCTGCCGCAGGAAATTGTAATGAAATTAGCAAAGTGGTTGAGCCTGTTTTACAAGTTAATGGCGGAACTATTTATTATATCAATATTTCTCAAGATGATTTTAAATTAGGAGGAAGTTCATTCAATCAAGTGTTAAACACAATTGGAAACGAAACTCCAGATGTTAAAAATGCGAATTATGTTAAAACCGTTTTTAACACCATCCAAAATTTAATTAAAGACGATAAAATTACCGCAGGACACGATGTTGCTTCTGGCGGATTAATTACAACTTTATTAGAAATGTGTTTTGCAAATGTTCATTTAGGGGCAGATTTTGATATTTCAGCGTTAAATGAAAAAGATTCTATAAAAGTATTGTTTGCCGAAAATGCTGGAATTGTTTTTCAAGCAGATAATTCTGTAGAAGCCGTTTTATCAGAAAATAATATTGCATTTTTTAATATAGGAACAGCAAATAATTCAGGAAAGGTAAGCATCAAAAATAATGATGATACATTTACTTTTGATGTTGCTAAAACAAGAGATGTTTGGTATAAAACCTCTTTCCTACTCGATCAAAAACAAACCGCAAATAATTTAGCTGAAGCGCGTTTTAAAAATTATAAAAATCAACCATTACAATATACATTTCCAAAACATTTTACAGGAAAATTACCTAAGATAAATGCTACTTCTTCAAAACCAAAAGCGGCTATTATTCGTGAAAAAGGTTCAAATTCTGAGCGAGAAATGGCAAATGCGATGTATTTGGCTGGTTTTGATGTGAAAGATGTTCACATGACCGATTTAATTTCTGGCAGAGAAACCTTAGAAGATATTAAATTTATTGGAACCGTTGGTGGTTTTTCTAATTCGGATGTTTTAGGCTCTGCAAAAGGTTGGGCGGGTGCTTTTAAATACAATGAAAAAGCAAATACTGCTTTAAAAAACTTCTTTAAACGAGAAGATACGTTATCGGTTGGTATTTGTAACGGAGCACAATTATGGATGGAATTGGAACTAATAAATCCAGATCATAAAGTACACGGAAAATTGGTTCATAACGATTCTAAAAAGCACGAAAGTTCTTTTACTTCGGTAAAAGTGCAAGAAAATAATTCGGTAATGTTATCTTCTTTAGCAGGAACCGAATTAGGAGTTTGGGTTTCGCACGGAGAAGGAAAGTTTACCTTACCAGAATCGGAAGAAAACTACAATATCGTTGCAAAATATAGCTATGAAGGTTATCCAAATAATCCAAATGGTTCGGACTTTAATACTGCTATGATGTGTGACAAAACTGGAAGACATTTAGTAACGATGCCTCATATTGAGCGTTCTACGTTTCAATGGAATTGGGCAAATTATCCAGCAGGAAGAAAAGACGAAGTTTCGCCTTGGTTAGAAGCCTTTGTAAATGCTAAAAATTGGATTGAAGCTAAAAAATAATATTTTTTGTATCTTTCATTGTAACAATTTTAAGTTTGCATCGTTTTATAAAATAAAAATCTATTGATTATGAAAGCTTTATTATTTATTTTAAATTTTATTTTTCTTGCCTCGTCTACTGTAAATGCGCAAGGTTGGTTTAGTAGTAAAATAAAAGGAAACGGAACTATTATTACCGAAAACCGAACCATTTCTAATTTTGAAGAAATTACCATAAGTGGTTCTTTCGATGTAATACTTGTTAATGGAAAACAAGGCGAAGTTGTAATTGAAGGCGAAGAAAATATTATTCCGTATATAGAAACCGAAGTAAATAAAGAAACCTTAAAGGTAAGGTACAAAAAAGGAACAAATATAAGCACAACAAAAAAGGTAACGGTAACGGTATTTTTTAACACTATTAACAGCATAACCTTGTCGGGCTCTGGAAACATTTACAGCGAAAACCTTATAAAAGCTGATAAATTTAAAACAATTATTAGTGGCTCTGGAGATATTGCTTTAAAAATTGAAGCCAAAGAAGTATCTGCAACTATTTCGGGCTCTGGAGATATTAATTTAGAAGGTACAACCAAAAATTTAAACGCTACTATTTCAGGCTCTGGAAGCATTGAATCTTACAATTTAGAAGCCCAAGAAGTTGACGTTAAAGTTAGTGGCTCTGGAAATATGAACACTACCGTTAATGACAAACTGAAAGTTAAAATGGCAGGCTCTGGAAATGTTTACTACAAAGGGAAACCTTCTAGTGTTAACACAAAAATTGTGGGCTCTGGAAGTGTAGTTGATAAAAACTAAAACCTATTTTTTTCATAAAAAATTAATAAATTACCATAAAAAACAAACATTATGAAAATAGCTTTTAAAATGAATTACACAGTTAAACCTATAAACTCAACAGAGTTTGAAGATTTTGAAACATTAATAGGGCATACTTTTCCTGAAGATTACAAAAAGCACATGCTTAGCTATAATGGTGGAGATGTAGCAGAAGGGGATAATGCCCATGTTAGTGACCCAGAAGGAGGCTCGGGCATTTCCTATTTTTACCCTATAAAATATGGAGCAGGATATACAATGGAAAAAGCTTATGAACAAATTACTCCAAGACTTCCTGCTGGCTACTTTTCTATAGGAACTACTCACGGGGGAGGCGAAATTATTATGTCATTAAATAATGATGCCACCTACGGCAATATCAAAGAGCATCACTCGGATGGTAGTATTTACGATTTATCACCCTCTTTTACCCAATTATTAAACGACCAAGTAGAGCAAATAGAGTAATAAACTTTATAAAATTATTCTGTTTTTTCCTTTTTACTGCCTTCGTAAAGTTCGTATTTTACAAACTTACAGTCTAAATCGCCATTTTTAAGCGAAATTCTTTGCGTGGTTCTTAAGCCTACATTTTTTAAGGCAGCAACATCCGAAACAATCATCCAAGCAGTAGAGTTTGGGTAATTGTGTTTTAAGGTGTCGCCTATTTTCTTATAAAATTCGGCAATATCAATATTTAAGCGTTCTCCGTAAGGCGGATTAAACAAAATGGTGGTATTCCCAAAAACTTCCTTTTTAGAGTTAAAAAAATTAACGTGGTGCACACCTATAAATTCCTCTAAATTCGCATTTATAATATTGTCTTTTGCTTTTACAATGGCAGATGGCGCTTTATCAAAACCCATAATTTTAAAATGAGAACTGCGTATTTTTTTCAATAACGAATCTTGTATGGTAAAATACAAATCTTCATCATACTCTTTCCAATTTTCAAAAGCAAAATGTTTTCGGTTAATATTAGCTGGTATGTTATTGGCAATCATGGCGGCTTCAATTAAAATAGTACCCGAACCACACATGGGGTCAATAAAATTTTCATCGCCCGTATAACCTGAAAGCAAAATTAAACCTGCCGCCAAAACTTCGTTTATAGGTGCTATGTTTGTTTGGGTTCGGTAACCACGCTTGTGTAAAGATTCGCCTGAAGAATCTAACGAAACAGTTAGCCACTCGTTATGAATATGCACGTGTACTTTTAAATCGGGATATTTTAAATCTACATTTGGGCGTTTGCTGTATTTGTGCCTAAAATAATCGGCAATGGCATCTTTTGATTTTAACGAAATATAATGCGAATTGGTAGTGAAATTTTTAGAATTTACTACCGCTCCTATTGAAAATGTTCCTTCAACATCTAAATATTTTTCCCATTTTATTTTTTGAATGGCTTCGTATAAATCTTCTTCGTCATAAATTTTACATGTTTTTATGGGTTTTAAAATTCGAATTGCAGTACGCAACGCAATATTTGCCTTGTATAAAAAACCGATGTCGCCTTTAAAAGAAACGTTTCGTATTCCTTCTTTAACCTCTCTTGCGCCTAAGTTTTCAAGTTCTGTAGCCAAAACTTTTTCTAACCCAAACATGGTAGTAGCTACCATTTTAAAATCGCTATTCATAAAAATTGTGTTTCAAAGTGCAAAAATACATTTAAAATAAGCATTTTTTTACAATTTAAGGGTTTAGTTATAAAATTGTAAATATGTACTTTTGTAAACTTTAAGTTTATTTATGAAAACAAAAACAGATTGGTTTACTTTATGGTTTAATACCAAATATTATCACATTTTGTATGCTGACAGAAATGATGATGATGCACAGCTGTTCATGAAAAACTTAACTCTTTTTTTGCAACTAAAACCCAACGCACATATTGCCGATTTGCCTTGTGGAAAAGGCAGGCACGCAATTTATTTAAACTCATTAGGTTATAAAGTTACTGGTGGAGATTTGTCTGAAAACAGTATTACACACGCAAAACAGTTTGAAAACAGTTCATTGCAGTTTAACGTTTACGATATTAGAAATACACTACACCAAAAATACGATGCTATTTTTAATCTATTCACTAGTTTTGGGTATTTTGATGATGATGCAGAAGATATTGCTGTGTTAAAAAACTTTAAAAACGGACTAGCCGAAAACGGCGTACTTGTTATTGATTTTTTAAATGTTGAAAAAGTAAAAGCAAATTTAACTGCACAAGAAACAAAAACCATAAAAGGCATTACCTTTACCATAAAAAAAGAAATTGCAAACGATTTTATACTAAAACACATTTCTTTCTTTGCCGATGGTAAACAGCACAATTATACCGAACGTGTTAAATATTTAAATTTAGAAAAGCTAAACCATTATTTAACCCTTGCTGGTTTAGAATTAATACATATTTTTGGTAATTATCAATTAGAAAGTTTTAACGCTAAAACTTCCGACCGATTAATTTTAATAGCTAAATAATGAGTTATATTTTATTATTTTTATCAGTAATTGTAGGGGCTTTATTTGTTTTTTGGCTAAAACCAAACCAAAAAATTACGCAACTTTTACTTTCCTTCAGTGGGGCTTACTTATTATCGGTTACTGTTTTACATTTATTGCCCGAAGTTTATGCTTCCTCAAACAATAATCATTATGTTGGAATTTATATTTTAGTTGGAGTTTTAATTCAATCGGTTTTAGAATCTTTTTCAAAAGGTGCAGAGCACGGGCATATTCACCTACATACTAATTCTAGCAAATTTCCTTGGCTATTATTTATTAGTTTGTGTATTCATGCCTTTTCTGAAGGAATTCCAATACACGAACATAACCACAACTTATTGTGGGCAATTTTAGTACATAAAATACCCATTGCTATTGTGTTAACTACCTTTTTAATACACGCCAAATACAACAAAAAAATATTGGTTTTAATAATTTTTGCCTTAATGAGCCCTTTAGGAATGCTTATTTCAAATAAAACCGAGTTTTTTGCAAATTATCAAACAGAAGTTACGGCCTTAACTATTGGGGTATTTTTACATATTTCTACTATAATACTTTTTGAAAGTTCTGAAAATCATAAATTTAACCTTCAAAAATTTATAGCCATTGTATTGGGTATTTTACTTACAATATTTAGTGTATAAAATAAAAAAAACCTCAAAAAATGTATTTTTTGAGGTTTTAAATTGATTGTTTTTTTACTTAATTAAACCAAATTATAAACGATTTAATTTTTGCTAAATCAGGTATTTGTTCTTTAGTTATTTTTTCAAAACTAGAATCTTTTAAGCCCAATTCTTCTTTATCTATTGCAATAGTAGCGTTTAAATCGTCAATAAACAACGTAGCTGATGAGATTGATGTTTCTATATTATTTATAATGTTATTCGCTTTTATTTCTCTAAACGTTGAACTTAAATTTAAGCCCGATTCTGTTTTAAATCTACTATCAAAAATTTGTACGCTTTTAATGGTTGAAGTAGAATCTAATTGCTCTTTAGGCGTAATGGTTAATAAGTGTTTTCCTCCTTTTTCGTAAATTTTGTATTCATCGTCATCTTGAAAGTAATTATCGCCTTTCACTTCTTCACTTAAAACAGAAACTATAGAATCTTTTGCAAAAATGGTTTTTAATTCGCTAATGGTGGTTTTTGTTGTTAATTTTCCTACCATTCCTTTTGAAATAGTAAATTTACCATCGTTACCACATTTAATAAGTAAAACCGATGCAAATAGTATTGCTGTAATTTTAAAAATATTTTTTTTCATTGTTTATACACTTTTAATTTTATATTACCTTTTTTAGTATTCCAAATACACTTCTTATAAAAGTGGCACTTGTTAAAACCTTTATAATTGGGTTTTGGCGCGTACTACTTCTTGTTATTGTACGTTGTTTTTCTTGTTTTTCTTGTTTTTCTTGTTTTTCTTTTTCTTCTTCTTTTTTTTCTATTTCGTTTACTTTTTCAATTTTTTTATTCAACATTTCGTAAGCACTTTCTCTATCAACTTCGTTGTTATACTTCGGAATTAATGAAGAATTACTTAACACTTGTTTTAGCTCTGTTTCAGTTAAAACATCCATTCTACTCATAGGTGCTCTTAGCATGGTTCTTGCTAAAGGCGTAGGAATTCCTTTTTCGTTTAAAACCGAAACCAATGCCTCTCCTATTCCTAATTGTGTTAGTACTTCGCTGGTTTCATAATATTCGGAATCAGGATAATTTTCAGCAGTTAATTTTATCGCTTTTCTATCTTTTGCGGTAAAAGCCCTTAAGGCGTGTTGAATTTTTAATCCTAATTGCGAAAGTACATCTTCTGGAACATCTTTAGGATTTTGAGTAACAAAATACAGCCCTATTCCTTTCGATCGGATTAATTTTACAATACTTTCAATTTGGCTTAGTAAAGCTTTTGAGGCTTCGTTAAACACCAAGTGTGCTTCGTCTATAAAAATGATTAATTCGGGTCTGCCACTATCGCCTTGCTCTGGAAAAGTTTCGTAAACTTCTGCCAGTAATTGTAGCATAAAAGTTGAAAACAGTTTTGGCTTGTCTTGTATATCGGTTAATCGTAAAACCGAAATTACGCCTCGCCCATTTTCATCAATTCTTGTTAAATCGCTTACTTCAAACGATTTTTCTCCGAAAAACAAATCGCCTCCTTGTTGTTCTATTTCTACAATTTTTCTTAAAATAGCTCCGGTACTTGCTGTTGAAATTCGCCCATATTCTGCTTCAATTTCTTCTTTTCCTTCTTGGGTTGAAAATTGTAAAACCTTTTTAAAGTCTTTAATATCTAAAAGTGGCAGTTTATTATCGTCACAATATTTAAAAATAATGGCTACGATTCCTGCCTGGGCTTCTTGTAAATCTAAAATTCTTGATAACAAAACAGGTCCAAATTCCGAAACGGTTGCTCGTAAACGAACGCCATCTTGCTCGGAAATTGATAAAATTTCAATAGGAAACTTTTTTGCTTGGAACGGAAAACCGATTTTTGCGTGTCGCTCATCAATTTTTGGGTGCCCTTCGTTTGGCTGTGCCAATCCGCTTAAATCCCCTTTTATATCCATCAATAAAACAGGAATTCCTTTATCCGATAGGTTTTCTGCCAGCACTTGTAACGTTTTTGTTTTCCCTGTACCTGTTGCTCCAGCAATTAAACCGTGCCTATTTAATGTTTTTAAAGGAACATTTACCAGTGCATTTGTTATGGTTTCTTCACCTAACATTGCTGCACCAAGTGTAATAAATTCGCCTTTGCATTTGTACCCTTCGTTTATATAATTAAAAAACGCTTCTGTTTTGCTCATCCTTTATAATTTTATCACTTTTATTTTAGGTAAAAATAGTAAAAAACGGAAACTTCAATTATTCATTTGGGTTATTTTTTTAGTCAATTTATCTTTCAATACTCAGGGCGTTAAGTATCTTTGCAAAATGATTGAAAAAAAGGAAATACAAAACCTAATTAATAGCGGTAAAATGCTTCCGCTTATGGAAGAATTTTACACCATACAAGGCGAAGGTGCTTATACTGGTACGGCTGCTTATTTTATTAGAATTGGCGGTTGCGATGTAGGTTGCCATTGGTGCGATGTAAAAGAAAGCTGGAATGCCGATTTGCACCCGCCAACACTTTCGGACACCATCATAGAAAGCGCAAAAAAATACGCTAAAACCGTTGTAATTACTGGTGGCGAACCTTTAATGTGGTCACTTAATTATATTACTGAAAATTTACAAAAAAACGGTATAAGGACACATATTGAAACCTCTGGAGCATATTCTTTATCTGGTGTTTGGGATTGGTTTTGCCTGTCGCCAAAAAAAACAAAATTACCTATACCAGAAGCCTACAAAGAAGCTGATGAATTAAAAATGATAATTTATAATAAGAGTGATTTTAAATTTGCTGAAGAACAATCCGAAAAAGTAACAGAAAAATGTGAACTTTTTTTACAACCAGAATGGAGTAAAAAAGAAGAAATGATTCCTTTAATTACCGATTATGTAATGAAAAACCCGAAATGGAAAATTTCTTTACAAACCCATAAATACTTGAATATTCCTTAAATTTATTTAATTCTATCGTTTACCAAAGTAAGAATTCGTTGAAATTGTTCTTCTAATCCCATATCAGAATTATCAATTTCTACTGCATCTGCGGCTTTTTTTAAAGGAGAATCTTCTCGTGTAGAATCTATATGATCTCTGCTTACAACATTTTCTAAAACTTCTTCAAAAGTTACTGCATCGCCTCTATCAATTAATTCTTTATAGCGTCTTTTCGCTCTTTTATCTGGCGAAGCTGTTAAAAATAATTTTAATTCAGCATCGGGAAAAACTACTGTACCAATATCTCTACCGTCCATAACAATTCCTTTATCTTTACCCATTTCTTGTTGAGAAGCTACTAATTTTTCTCTAACTTCAGAAACAGCAGAAACAATACTCACTAGTTTTGATATTTCAATGGTTCTAATTTCTTTTTCTACATTTTTACCATTTAAGTACATTTCAGCATAACCCAAATCTGTATTCATTTTAAATGATAATGCTATATCTGGCAAACTAGTAATTAAAGCTTTTTTATCAAAACTGTTTTTAGATACATAACTCTTTTCAAAAGCATATAAGGTAACTGCTCTATACATAGCACCTGTATCTACATAAATATAATTTAAATATTTTGCTAGCTTTTTAGCAATCGTACTTTTCCCTGTAGATGAAAACCCGTCTATCGCAATTATTATTTTTTTATCCATAACCTTACAAAAAAGTAAAAATACGAACTATACGGTAATTTATTGGTAAGTTTATTAGTATAAAAAAGCTCCTCAATTCTGTATTAGAATTGAGGAGCTTTTAAAAGAAAGGCAACGACCTACTCTCCCACCAGTGGCAGTACCATCGGCGCTAATGGGCTTAACTTCTCTGTTCGGAATGGTAAGAGGTGAGCCCCATTGCTATAATCACCTTAAGTTTTTAGTGGTTAGGTATTAGCGGTTAGGTATTAGTGATTAGGTATTAGCTTTTCATTTGAATACACAAACTACTATCTACTAATTCCTAAAGTACTAACTCCTAAGTACTAATGGCTAACTACTCTCCAGCTAGTAGCTGAAGTATAAGTTAACATATTGAAGAAATAATATTGTAAAAAGAAATAGAGTGTACTTGAAACAAAAAAGAGTTTCTCTTCCCTCTCATAACAAGAGGGAAGAAACGTACATAAGCCTATGGGTTATTAGTACTACTTGGCTATGACATTACTGCCTTTACACCTATAGCCTATCAACGTGGTCATCTTCCACGACCCTTTAAAGAAATCTCATCTTGTGGTGGGTTTCGCGCTTATATGCTTTCAGCGCTTATCCCTTCCCGACGTAGCTACCCAGCAGTGCTCCTGGCGGAACAACTGGTACACTAGAGGTCAGTCCAACTCGGTCCTCTCGTACTAGAGTCAGATCCACTCAAATTTCTAACGCCCACAGCAGATAGAGACCGAACTGTCTCACGACGTTCTGAACCCAGCTCGCGTGCCACTTTAATGGGCGAACAGCCCAACCCTTGGGACCTTCTCCAGCCCCAGGATGTGACGAGCCGACATCGAGGTGCCAAACCCCCCCGTCGATGTGAGCTCTTGGGGGAGATCAGCCTGTTATCCCCGGCGTACCTTTTATCCTTTGAGCGATGGCCCTTCCATGCGGAACCACCGGATCACTATGCTCTACTTTCGTACCTGATCGACCTGTATGTCTCTCAGTCAAGCTCCCTTATGCCATTGCACTCTACGCACGGTTACCAAGCGTGCTGAGGGAACCTTTAGAAGCCTCCGTTACTCTTTTGGAGGCGACCACCCCAGTCAAACTACCCACCAAGCACTGTCCTCATTTCTGAGTTAGAATCTAGATAAGCAAAGGGTGGTATTTCAAGGATGACTCCACTGCACCTAGCGATGCCGCTTCATAGTCTCCCACCTATCCTACACATTACTTATCCAAACCCAATACTAAGCTATAGTAAAGGTGCACGGGGTCTTTTCGTCCCGCTGCGGGTAATCGGCATCTTCACCGATACTACAATTTCACCGAGCTCATGGCTGAGACAGCGTCCAGATCGTTACACCATTCGTGCAGGTCGGAACTTACCCGACAAGGAATTTCGCTACCTTAGGACCGTTATAGTTACGGCCGCCGTTTACTGGGGCTTCATTTCATTGCTTCGCCGAAGCTAACAACTCCACTTAACCTTCCAGCACCGGGCAGGTGTCAGGCCTTATACATCATCTTTCAATTTAGCAAAGCCCTGTGTTTTTGATAAACAGTCGCCTGGACCTTTTCACTGCGGCCCCACCGGAGTGGGGCGACCCTTCTCCCGAAGTTACGGGTCAATTTTGCCTAGTTCCTTAGCCATGAATCTCTCGAGCACCTTAGAATTCTCATCCCAACTACCTGTGTCGGTTTACGGTACGGGTTCTCATAATCTGAAGCTTAGAGGTTTTTCTTGGAAGCTTTTAGGCACACTATCCACGCAGCCGAAGCCTTGTGGTACTATCAGACTTTAGCAAAACTCAACTCTTAATCTAGTTTTATACCTACATCTTTCAACGTACTATTCCGTCAGTACGCGGTGCTTTCAATACTCCGTCACCCCATCGCAATTATAAGAAGTACAGGAATATTAACCTGTTATCCATCGACTACTCCTTTCGGATTCGCCTTAGGCCCCGACTAACCCTCAGCTGATTAGCATCGCTGAGGAAACCTTAGTCTTTCGGTGTGCGGGTTTCTCGCCCGCATTATCGTTACTTATGCCTACATTTTCTTTTGTAACCGCTCCAGCATACCTTACAGTACACCTTCAACGCTGTTACAATGCTCCCCTACCACTTTAATAAGTCCATAGCTTCGGTAATATGTTTATGCCCGATTATTATCCATGCAAAACCGCTCGACTAGTGAGCTGTTACGCACTCTTTAAATGAATGGCTGCTTCCAAGCCAACATCCTAGCTGTCTGTGCAGTTTCACCTCGTTTTTTCAACTTAACATATATTTGGGGACCTTAGCTGATGGTCTGGGTTCTTTCCCTCTCGGACATGGACCTTAGCACCCATGCCCTCACTGCTGAGAAACATTTTATAGCATTCGGAGTTTGTCAGGAATTGGTAGGCGGTGAAGCCCCCGCATCCAATCAGTAGCTCTACCTCTATAAAACTTTTACTCAACGCTGCACCTAAATGCATTTCGGGGAGTACGAGCTATTTCCGAGTTTGATTGGCCTTTCACCCCTACCCACAGGTCATCCAAAGACTTTTCAACGTCAACTGGTTCGGTCCTCCACTATGTGTTACCACAGCTTCAACCTGCCCATGGGTAGATCACTCGGTTTCGCGTCTACTACTACTAACTATGGCGCCCTATTCAGACTCGCTTTCGCTACGGCTCCAGTGCTGAACACCTTAACCTTGCTAGAAACAGTAACTCGTAGGCTCATTATGCAAAAGGCACGCCGTCACACAGTAAATGTGCTCCGACCGCTTGTAGGCGTACGGTTTCAGGTTCTTTTTCACTCCCTTACTTAGGGTTCTTTTCACCTTTCCCTCACGGTACTAGTTCACTATCGGTCTCTCAGGAGTATTTAGCCTTACCGGATGGTCCCGGTGGATTCATACAGGATTACTCGTGTCCCGCACTACTCAGGATACCACTATTAATAACTTCTCTTACTTATACGGGACTATCACCCTCTATGGTCTGTCTTTCCAAACAGTTCTAATTCAATTAGCATCAAATGTCGTGGTCCTACAACCCCAAAATTGCCGTAACAACTCTGGTTTGGGCTAATCCGCGTTCGCTCGCCACTACTAACGGAATCACTTTTGTTTTCTCTTCCTATGGTTACTTAGATGTTTCAGTTCACCACGTTTGCCTCCTTTCGGATACTATGTCTTCAACATAGTGGGTTGCCCCATTCGGATATTTACGGATTATAAGGTATGTGCCCCTCCCCGTAACTTTTCGCAGCTTATCACGTCCTTCATCGCCTCTGAGAGCCTAGGCATCCGCCATACGCCCTTATTTAGCTTATTGTACTTTTGCTGTAGTATCTCTACTACAACGAGCTCTTTTATATTTTTATAATTTTGTTTAAACTTTTAAGCTTAAACTTCTCTATCTATTTGATTCTTACGATATCATTTTTCCAATATGTCAATGAACTTTACAATTTTAAATTCAAAATTTTGAATTTAAAATTAATTGTGGAGAATATCGGAGTCGAACCGATGACCTCCTGCGTGCAAGGCAGGCGCTCTAGCCAGCTGAGCTAATCCCCCATTACTAGTAGTTAGTAATTAGTAAATCAGTAATTAGTAATTAGAAATTACTAATTTGTAATTATTCTGCTTCTAGAATTTCCTTCGTATTTAATAACTATGCTTTAGTTCTTAGTTTTGAATCTTAAACTTGAAACTTGAAAACTTTTTTGTAGTCCCGGGCAGACTCGAACTGCCGACCTCTACATTATCAGTGTAGCGCTCTAACCAGCTGAGCTACGAGACTAAATAGCTTTAATACTTTTTATTTTAAAATTAACAGCAAAGAGTAAAATATACTTCTTTTGTAACAAAACCATCTTTTCTCTAGAAAGGAGGTGTTCCAGCCGCACCTTCCGGTACGGCTACCTTGTTACGACTTAGCCCTAGTTACTAGTTTTACCCTAGGCGGCTCCTTGCGGTGACCGACTTCAGGCACTCCCAGCTTCCATGGCTTGACGGGCGGTGTGTACAAGGCCCGGGAACGTATTCACCGGATCATGGCTGATATCCGATTACTAGCGATTCCAGCTTCACGAAGTCGAGTTGCAGACTTCGATCCGAACTGTGATATGGTTTATAGATTCGCGCCTTCTTGCGAAGTGGCTGCTCATTGTCCATACCATTGTAGCACGTGTGTAGCCCAGGACGTAAGGGCCGTGATGATTTGACGTCATCCCCACCTTCCTCACGGTTTGCACCGGCAGTCTCGTTAGAGTCCCCAACTTTACTTGCTGGCAACTAACGACAGGGGTTGCGCTCGTTATAGGACTTAACCTGACACCTCACGGCACGAGCTGACGACAACCATGCAGCACCTTGTAAAGTGTCCGAAGAAAAAGCTATCTCTAGCCCTGTCACTCTACATTTAAGCCCTGGTAAGGTTCCTCGCGTATCATCGAATTAAACCACATGCTCCACCGCTTGTGCGGGCCCCCGTCAATTCCTTTGAGTTTCAATCTTGCGACCGTACTCCCCAGGTGGGACACTTATCACTTTCGCTTAGTCACTGAGCTAATGCCCAACAACTAGTGTCCATCGTTTACGGCGTGGACTACCAGGGTATCTAATCCTGTTCGCTCCCCACGCTTTCGTCCATGAGCGTCAGTATATACGTAGTAGACTGCCTTCGCAATCGGTATTCTAAGTAATATCTAAGCATTTCACCGCTACACTACTTATTCTATCTACTTCCGTATAACTCAAGTCAACCAGTATCAAAGGCAGTTCCATAGTTAAGCTATGGGATTTCACCTCTGACTTAATCGACCGCCTGCGGACCCTTTAAACCCAATGATTCCGGATAACGCTTGGACCCTCCGTATTACCGCGGCTGCTGGCACGGAGTTAGCCGGTCCTTATTCTTACAGTACCGTCAAGCTCCCTCACGAGGGAGTGTTTCTTCCTGTATAAAAGCAGTTTACAACCCATAGGGCAGTCTTCCTGCACGCG
Organism: Morinoia aosen; assembly: GCA_030386875.1. Lineage (NCBI taxonomy): Eukaryota > Metazoa > Arthropoda > Malacostraca > Amphipoda > Talitridae > Morinoia > Morinoia aosen. Next base: position 58,934,815 of record JASJYW010000027.1, read on the forward strand.
GCATGGCTGGTTCAGGCTCTCGCCCATTGACCAATATTCCTCACTGCTGCCTCCCGTAGGAGTCTGGTCCGTGTCTCAGTACCAGTGTGGGGGATCTCCCTCTCAGGACCCCTACCTATCGTTGCCATGGTAAGCCGTTACCTTACCATCTAGCTAATAGGACGCATAGCCATCTTTTACCGATAAATCTTTAATTGCAAAATGATGCCATCTCGCAATACTATGAGGTATTAATCTTCATTTCTAAAGGCTATCCCTCTGTAAAAGGTAAGTTCTATACGCGTTACGCACCCGTGCGCCGGTCGTCAGCGGTGCAAGCACCCTGTTACCCCTCGACTTGCATGTGTTAAGCCTGCCGCTAGCGTTCATCCTGAGCCAGGATCAAACTCTTCATCGTATTTTTTAAATATTTTGGATGAATTTCGTCTCAAAAAAAATCTAGGTAATTAAACCATGTTATTTTACTCTTTGTTTTACGCTGTCAATTTCAATATTTTCAATGAACTTAATTAGTGCTTAGCTGTTAGCTATTAGTAGTTAGTAAATAAAACCTTTACCTGTACTTAATACTTCTTACTTAGTACTAAATTCCTGTAGAAATACTAGACTCGAACTAGTTGACCTTTACCTTAAAAATCATTCCAAAATTTCTTGAACGTTTGCCTATCTAAATAAGCGGGTGCAAATATACAAACTGTTTTTATTTTAACAAGCTTTTTTTTATTTATTTTTATTTTTTTTCAAAACCTTCATTTTTAAAAAAGCCGGACTGCAAACATACAAAAATTAACAACCTAAAAACAAATAAAATTACACCTTTCAATGAACAAAATCACTAAAACAAAACCACTCCCCGTTTTAGCGGATGCAAATATACAACCCTTTTATATTCCCAACAACAAAAAATAAAACTTTTTTATATCAAATAACTAAAACCACTGATTAACAACTAAATAAAATTAATAGAAAATGAAGTAGAAACACTTATTTTGAAGTTTGTGTTCTAATTTTACCCTTTTTGCGCATTTTTTCAAACATTATTTTATACTCTTCTACATCTACAACACCCGATTTTGAATTTGCTATTTCAGTAAAATTAAAAAGTAATTTAGCTGGCTGTTCCTGTAATTTGCCTTCTCGAAAAGCACGTTGCAAAATATCTTCAATTAAATAATCTTCATTTACGGTTGCTGGGTTGTACTCGGTTTTTAAAGATAGCTTAAATAAATTTGCGGTAGTATTATACCAAAAGGCATTCCAACCACTACGTAGTTCTTTAATGTTTTCAAAAGTAGTTTTTCCTGTTTGGCGATGAATTAACTTAATAAGTATTCGTCCTTCGGTACGTGTCATTTTTTTTAACTGATCGGAAAATTCTCCTTCTAAATATTCTTGAACCCGTTTTGTATAGGTTCGTTGTCCACTTTTCGATTTAATGTTACTTAAACGAACCTTTAAAGTATCAATCCGCTGTGTTGCCAATTTTGCATACGGATACGCTTTAAAAACTTTTGCACGCAACCAAATATAATATTTTACATCTTCTTTTGAAGAAAATTTATGTCTTGGTAACAGAGAAACTTCATCCAAAATTATATTTACTGCATCACCGTTTTGCAAATAATAATCATCGTTAAAGTTAGGGATACTATCTTTAACTTGTGCCTTCGATATTATCGAAAAAAGAACTATATATATGTATAGAAACCTTTTTAGCATAGTGTATTTTAACAAAAAAATTACTTTTTTCTTCTAAGCATTAACCAAAGACCGATTAAAATTAATGGAATGCTTAAAACCTGACCCGTATTTAATGAATTAAATACCCAATCTTCCCTTCCGTCAACTTGCGCTTCTTTTAGAAATTCAATAAAGAATCGTAACGACCAAAGCACCACCATAAACAAACCAAACAGAAAGCCTAATTGGTTTCTTTTTTCAGTTTTCCAATACAAATACCATAGTACAAAAAACAGAATTAAATAACTAAACGCTTCGTACAATTGTGTTGGATGGCGAGGAATGGTTTGTCCGTCTGCTTTAAAAATGACACCAAAACTACTTCCTGTTGGTTTTCCATAGATTTCTGAATTAAAAAAGTTACCCATTCTAATAAAAAACCCAGCCAAGGCAACCATAATACCCAAACGGTCTAAAATAAACAACCAAGGCTTTTGCAAGTGCTTTTTTGCATAAAAATACATTGCTAGTACTATTGAAATTGCTGCTCCGTGACTTGCAAAACCTGTAAAACCTGTAAACTTCCACCCTTTTATTAATCCGAATAAAGCGGTTGCACCTTCAGATTTTTTAAATGGTAAAAATATTTCTAGTAAATTGTTTTGGTAATAATCCCAACTATAAAAGAAAACATCGCCTAAACGCATTCCTATTAACATAGAAATAAATGTGTACATAAAAAGCACATCTAACTTTTCTAAAGGAATGTTATCATTAATAAATATTTTTTTCATTAAATAAAGCCCCAATACAAACGATGCTACAAACATTAAGCTATACCAACGAATTGTAAAAAAACCTAAGTCTATACCTATTGACGGATCCCAAACTATTGATAAAAAATTCATTCTTTTATTATTTTATTATTTTATTATTTTATTATTTTATTATTTTATTATTTTATTATTTTATTATTGATTATCCGTTTATTTACCACTTGAAATTGCAGCTATCACTAATCTATCAAAAAGATGTTCTCCAAAGTACCTTCTGTTGAGTTTATATACAAATTCATTTAGATACAGTTGCAGGTATTTTCTTTTGATTTTGTGATAATTACCGAGCAAGTTTCTTTTTGCATTTCCAATAGCAATATGCACCCACTTAAGGCTTGTTTTTGTACTTTCTGGAGTAGATTTTTCAGTAATGTGCAATTCAACAAAATCTGCTATATCTACGTAAGAAGTACTTTGATCTGAAAATACAATGCTCTGTTCTCCGATAGACTTTTTCACTTCTTTATTTAAATTTTCAGCGTTATGATCTTCTAAAACCTTGGCTTTAAAGTATCTGCAATGTTTCTCCTTTTTACCAGTTTCTAAACCCTCTAAAGGTGTAGATTCTGCCATAATCAATACATTTTCTTTACTTACACTACCTCTGCCTGCTTTTTGATGCTGTTTTTCTATTTCGCTGCTTTCTACGCTGAAATAGCCTTCGTCCAATTCTATCATCCCTTCCAAAGTATAACGGGCATCTCTACTACCCATTGCTTTACGTAATTTATGTACCATCGCCCAAACTGGCTCGTAGCGCTTTAAGCCTAATTGTTTCTGTATTTCTTTGCTCGAAAAGCCTTTCTTGGTTGCACTCAACAGGAACATTGTTTTATACCAAACCAAAAAAGATAACTTTGAACTCTCCATTATCGTTCCACAACGAAGAGATGTGCGAAATTTACAGTTTTTGCATTGATAACTCCACTTGTTTGCTAGCCAATAATGAGCCGTATGTTGACACTTTTTACAAACAACACCTGCTTTATCTCGCTGTAATTTGAAATGGTTACGGCAACTCGATTCATCCGTAAATTGTACTCCAAAACTGAAAATATTCATAATAATTCGATATATTTATCAAAGATATTAATTATTTAGGCTTTTTTACGGATAATCAATTTTATTATTTTATTATTTTATTATTTTATTATTTTATTATTTTATTATTTTATTATTTTATTATTTTATTATTTTATTATTTTATTATTTTATTATTTTATTATTTTATTATTTTATTATTTTATTATTTTATTATTTTATTATTTTATTATTTTATTATTTTATTATTTTATTATTTTATTATTTTATTATTTTATTATTTTATTATTTTATTATTTTATTATTTTATTATTTTATTATTTTATTATTTTATTTCTTACTATTTTTTTCTTTCAGGAACAGGGTCATACCCACTTCCGCCCCATGGATGACAACTAAAAATACGTTTTAGAGCTAACCAACCTCCGTTAAATAACCCGTGCTTTTGCAACGCTTCAATTGCATAACTAGAACAGGTTGGTGAATACCTACAAGCCGCTGGTGTAAATGGTGAAATTGCTACTTGATAAAATTTTACCAACACAATAAACGGATATATAAGTACTTTTTTCAAAAGAACTAATTATGTATTGAAAACGTTGTTCCTTCTCTACCATCATTTAACTGAATACCCAAAGCCAGCAACTCGTCTCTAATTTGGTCTGACAATGCCCAATCTTTATTCCCCCTTGCTTCTTTTCTTAGTTTAATTAACAGTTCTATAACTCCGCTAATTTTATCAGAATTATTTCGTGCATTACTGTTTACCAAACCTAACACATCAAAAACAAAAGTTTTTAATGTTGATGAAAGCTCTAACAAATCCTCTTTAGTTAAACTCGCTTTTTGTTCTTTTATTTGATTGATAACTTTAACTGCCTCAAATAAATGAGAAATTAAAATAGGCGTGTTAAAATCATCATTCATTGCATCATAACACTCTTGCTTCCATTTTTTAACATTGAAAGTAGACGTATTTTCAGTCTGAATAACAGCTAACAAACCAATGGCTTCCATTAATTTATTATGTCCTTTTTCTGATGCTTCTAATGCATCTCCAGAAAAATCTAAAATGCTTCTATAACTAGCCTGCATATTGAAAAAACGAACCACGCTTGCTGAAAAAGGTTTTCCTAACAGGGTGTTTTCTCCTGATAAAATTTCATTTGGTAAAATAAAATTCCCAGTAGATTTTGCCATTTTTTGGCTATTTAACAACAGCATATTGGTATGCATCCAATAATTTACAGGTGCAACACCGTTGCAAGTTTTTGATTGCGCAATTTCACATTCGTGATGCGGAAATTTTAAATCCATTCCGCCACCATGAATATCAAACTGCTCCCCTAAATATTTCGTACTCATTGCTGAACATTCTAAATGCCAACCTGGGAAACCATTGCTCCAAGGAGAAGGCCAACGCATAATATGCTTATCGTCTGCTTTTTTCCAAAGGGCAAAATCTTGCGGATTCTTTTTATCAGTTTGCCCATCAAGCGTACGTGTATTATGAATTAAATCTTCAATTTTTCTTCCAGAAAGCATTCCATAATTTTCTTGCTCGTTATACTTCAACACATCAAAATACACAGAACCATTTACCTCATAAGCCAAGCCTTTATTAATGATATCTTTAATCATTTCAATTTGCTCAACAATATGACCCGTTGCCGTTGGCTCTATACTTGGCGGTAAAAAGTTGTAATTTTTAAGTACATCATGAAAATCGACCGTATAACGCTGTACCACTTCCATTGGTTCAATTTGCTCTAAACGTGCTTTTTTTGCAATTCTATCTTCCCCCTCATCAGCATCGTTTTCTAAATGACCAGCATCCGTAATATTACGTACATAACGTACTTTGTAGCCTAAATGAAGAAGATATCTATACACAACATCAAAAAACATAAACGTTCGTACATTTCCTAAATGCGCATTGCTGTATACAGTAGGACCACAAACGTACATACCTACATAACCTTCGGTTATTGATGTAAAGGTTTCCTTTGTTTTGGTAAGTGAATTGTATATTTTAAGGTTGTTGCTTTTATATAATTCCATTGAAAATAATAAGTATTTACAAACCGTAAATATAAAAAGTTTAGTTTGTAAAAACTAAAGAAAACATTATTTATATGGTTGTCCAACTAGCTATAATTAGTATAATACTCGTTAAAAGAAATTAAAAAAACCTTGGAGAAACTATTGTTAGTGTAGATTTATTAAATACCTCATAACGCAACATAACTTCATGGGTTCCGGAATTATAGTTTATATAATTTGAAGTTGTTAAATCGTAAGCATAGCCTACAAACAAGCTGTTATTTATTTGAAAACCTAATAAAGTACTTATTGAATCGTTCCAACGCCAAGATACACCAGCATTAAACTTTTCATTAAATAAAAAATTAGCCGATACATCTAAAGACAAAGGCGCTCCTGAAACTCCTTTAAATAATACTGTTGGTTTAAACTTAATGGTTTCATTTAAGTCAAACACATAACCCGATATAAAAAAGAAATGCAAACGTTCTGCCGCCACTGTTCCTACTCTCTCAGAACTATCATAATATTCTTGCCTTAAAAAATTAGGGACTGACAAACCTGCATAAAATTTATTTGTATAATAATACAACCCAGCTCCTATGGTAGGTAAAAATTTATTATTAACATCCGCCATAGCAACATCCCGTTGGTGTATTTTTTTTCCTATAGTCCAATCTATATTAAATAACCTTCCTCCTAGTTTTAACCCTAATGCCAAATTACCAAATTCACTAACTTTTATTGCATAGGAAATGTTTGCATCTAAATACGTTTCTTTTGAAGGACCTAATTTATCGTTCACTAAATTTATTCCTAATCCTACACCATTATAGCCAATTTGCGTATCATAACTTAAGGTTTGTGTATCTGGCGCTCCGTCAAAACCAACCCACTGAGTTCTACCCAAAGCGGTTATTGTAGTGTGCCCTCTAGAACCTGCATAAGCTGGATTCACACTCATTGTATTATACATATACTGAGTATATTGAGGGTCTTGCTGTGAATACATTAACCCAACAAACAAGAAATATATATAGAAAAGTAATTTATTATTTTTAACCATCTTTTTCTTTTTAATACGTAATTTGAATCCACCCTTTAGTTGCAGGCGTGTTGTCTTCATCGTTTAATTTTAGAACATAATAATAGGTTCCGGCTGGCAACTTTTCTCCTCTACTTACTGTTGACTTTCCTTCTGAAGTACCTCTCCAATTATTTTTATATCCAATAGATTTATAAACTTCACCACCCCAGCGGTTATAAATTATTAAAATGCTATTCGGATAACTCTCTATACAATCTATAATTAAAACATCATTATCTCCGTCTTCATTTGGGCTAATTTGATTAAAAACTTCAATACAACTTGCTGATAGCTTTATAGGTACTGACGCTTCTCCATTTTCACCGCCTCCACCAGTAGTTGTAGCTATTTGATCTACACTATTTAATCGAATGGTATTTGTATGACCTTCTTCTGAGCTTATAACACGAACCGTAAGCTTTAAAATAGCTGTTTCTCCTACTTCTAAAACAGGTATTGTCCAAAATTGTGTAGCAGAATCATAACTGCTTGAAATTTGTCCTTCTGACTGAGATGACACAAATTCAAACCCTCCTGGTAAATCTTCAAATACTACAACATTGGTTGCTTGTATGTTACCGTTGTTGGTTGCCGTTAATGTAAAAATAACAATATCATCTAAATTTACGTTTGTTTGATTTGCTTCTTTAGTTAAGGCAATATCTACACCACAACTATTAATTGTAAACATTTGTTGATGAAAACCCTCATTTCCGCAAGCATCTACAAGGCGATAAGTACGTGTTATAATTTGTGGGTTTTCTTGTGTTCCAATCCCACCGTTATCTTCATCTCCTACAAAAGAAACAGAAATTTCATTAGCACTTGAACAATTATCAGTTACCGTTAAAGACGATATATCTACTTTAGGAATTTCAACTCCACAAGATAAAAGAGCATTTGAAGCTCCTGAAGTTATAACTGGCGGCGTAGTGTCTTGCACAGTAATAATTTGTGTGTGCATAGTTTCATTATTACAAGAATCTGTTGCTGTCCAAGTTCTTGTTAATCTATAACCACCACAGTTTCCTTCTTCTGTACGTTGTTCATCATATATTACTTCTATATTTTCATCGCAATTATCTGTAGCTGTTAATGTTACCGCTTCTGGAACAGCATCGCATTCTAAAGTAATATTTTGTTCTGGTAAAGCCTCAACAAATTTAGGAGGAGTAATATCTTGCACAGTAATAGTTTGCGTATGCATAGCTTTATTATTGCAAGAGTCTGTTGCTTCCCAAGTTCTTATTAATTTATAAGTATTTTCACAAGCTCCATCTTCTCTACGCTCATTATATAGTACCTCTATATTACTATCGTCACAATTATCTGTAACCGTTAATGTTGCTGCTCCTGGAACAGCATCGCACTCTACAGTAACATTTTGTTCTGGTAAAGCCTCAACAAATTTAGGAGGGGTAGTATCTTGCACTGTAATCGTTTGCGTATGCATAGCTCTATTATCGCAAGAATCTGTTGCTTCCCAAGTTCTTATCAATTTATAAGTGTTTTCACAATCTCCATCTTCTCTACGCTCATTATATAGTACCTCTATATTACTATCATCACAATTATCGGTAACTGTTAGTGTTTCTGGTTCAGGAATTTCATCACTACATTCTACTGTTATATTTGCCTCTGGCAAAGCCTCTACAAACTCAGGAGCTGTAGTGTCTTGCACTGTAATAACCTGTGTGTGAATTGCTTCATTACTACAAGAACCTAGAGCTATCCAAGTTCTTATTAATTTATAGGTATTTTCACAACTTCCATCTTCCCTAACCTCCTCATATATCACATCTAAATTATCATTACAATTATCTTTTGCTGTTAGTGTTTCGGGATCTGGAATTTCATCAGTACATTCAATTGTTATATTCTGTGGTAACTCTTCTATAAAAGTTGGAGGTGTACTATTATCTACTTTAATTGTTTGAATACGAACTGATGGGTTCCCACAAGTATCTGTAGCTGTCCATGTTCTAATTACTAGCACACAAAAATCATCACCTGTTTCTCTTTTTTCTGTAAACGTTATATCAGAATTGCTTCCACAGTCTGCCGGTAATACCGTAGCACTTGCTATAGGAATATCTTTTACACAAGATAAAATAAGATCTTCTGTTATAATAATTGGAGCTGTCTTGTCTACCACATTAATTGTTTGCTCGTAAGCTGTTGGAACACCATTTGAATCGGTTGCTGTCCAAGTCCTTTTTAAAGTGTACACACTTTCACACTTTCCGTTTATTTTTGTTTCAGTAAAAGTTGGTATTATTTCTCCATCACAATCATCAATTGCCTTTAAAACAGCTGGTACTGGTATGTTATTACACTCTACTGTTTCTTCTTTATTAGGTAACGAACCTATAAATCTTGGAGCGGTATTAGCTATTAATTGTAGCGTTACAGGTGTTCTGGTTAAACTTACACAATTTGTTACTGTACTTACTGCTTCTGCATAATAAATAACCCTACCAACTGCAGCTAATTTTGGGGTTAAAACTTCATTTCCTCCCGTAGCAGCATCGTACCAAACAATTCTTTCATTTGCTCTTACGGTTGCCCTAGCAGTAAGCGTTTGAACTGGGTTGGCTACACATGTTATTACATCTCCTTCTGAAATAGGTGCTTCTGGAGCAACTCCTGAAATAGTAACATTAAGTGTTCCGTCTGAAAAAGATACATTATTTGCTGTTTCCGAAACCCTATAAGTTAGGGTATATGTTTGATTTGGTTGTGCGCCTTGTGCTACATTAATAGAACCATCAGGACTTACAGTTATAATGTTATTAGGATCTGCAACCTGAACGCTAACCATATAGTTAGACTTTATCAAATAACTACCTTGATAAATATCATTATCCAACACATTTGCTATATCAGTTTGTGCTACATTTGCACATACATCTAAAACATTATCGTCTACAGCTGTTAAAGGAACAGTTGATGCTACTATAAAAGAATTAACAAGCCTTTCTGTTGCACCACTTGGGTAGGTTATTTGAACAACCATTCTGTATTCTCCTCCTGTAAAATTACTAAAAATATTTAAATAACTTGTTCCTGAAGCAATTTCTCCTGAGAACTCGTGTACTGGATTGGTATTAAAATTAGGTGCTTTAAAAAACACAAAATTTAAAGATGCTCCAACTTCATTTAAATCTGTAATATTTATAGTAACTCTTGCATTCCCTAAAGAAGTTTCAGTAGTGGTTGTTACATTTATAGAAGTAAAAAAGTACGGTGCATTAGAAATATTTAAAGCTTTTTTATTTTCTATTTTTGTAGCTTCCTTATTAAAAAAAGAAAAAGAACTAGTGGCATAAACTATCGCAACCAAGAATACAATTATATTTTTATTCATATATTTAACTTAAAAACAACCTTATTAAGGTAGTATTATACTTATAACATCTATATTTAATATTTTTTAAAAACATCTTGAAGACATCATTCTTGTTTCTTTAAATATTTCATATCTCAATACTATTTCGTGTGTCCCTGAATTATAATTTACATAATTTGAGGTTGTTAAATCGTAAGAATACCCCATATAAAAATAATTATTTATCTGAAACCCTAATAAAGCACTTATTGAATCGCCCCATCGCCAAGATACACCTGCATTAAATCTTTCGTTAAAGAAAAAACTAGCCGACATATCTAACGATATTGGAGCACCTGCAACTCCTTTTAACAAGAATGCTGGTTTAAACTTAATGGCTTCGTTTAAATCAAACACATAACCTGATATAAAAAAGAAATGAAAACGATCTACCATTACTTTTCCTTTTCGCTCTGAACTATCGTAATAATCTTGTCTTAAAAAATTAGGAACCGATAACCCCATATAAAACTTATTGGTATAATAATATAGCCCTGCTCCTACGGTAGGTAAAAACTTATTATTGATATTGTCTAATAAAAAAGGATCATTTTGATGTAATTGCTCCCCTTCATACCAATCTATGCTTAACAGTCTTCCTCCTAATTTCAAACCTAAAGCTAAATTTCCTGATTGACTTGTTTGTATTGTGTATGAAATATTTGCGTCTAAATAGGTTTCCTGTGACGGACCTAATGCATCATTTACCAAGTTTACTCCTAAACCAATACCTCGTAAATTTCTGAAATTTAGGGGAGTGTCATAACTTAACGTTTGTGTGTCTGGAGCTCCGTCAAAACCAACCCACTGTGTTCTACCTAATGCTGTTATTGTAGTATGCCCTCTAGAACCTGCATAAGCAGGATTTACACTCATTGTATTGTACATGTATTGAGTAAATTGAGGGTCTTGTTGCGAATAAGCAAAACTAAAAAATAACACACACACACATAATTGCACTTTATAATACTTCTGCATATTTTTTCCTAATAAGTGATTTGAATCCAATTTTTAATTATTGGTGTGTTCACTTTATCATTTAATTTTAAAACAAAAAAGTAAGTACCTCTTGGTAATTTTTCTCCTTTGCTAATAGTTAATTTTCCTTTTGAAATTCCGTGCCAATTATTTTTATAACCTACAGCCCTATAAACCTCACTTCCCCAACGATTATAAATTGTTAAAACACTATTTGGGTAATTTTCTATACCTTCTATTGTAAAAGCATCATTATTTCCATCTTCATTTGGTGTAAAATTCCTATAAACTTTAATTTCTGCTGCTGATAACACAACTCCCACGCCTATAGAAGCCTCGTTATTAGCACTATTAACATCTTCTTCATTTAAGCTTTCTAGCTTAATTGTATTTAAATGACCTCCATCTGTAGAGCTTAAAACACGAACTATAAGCTTTAAAACAGCTACTTCATCTATTCCTAAAACAGGTATTTTCCAAAGTTGTGTTAAAGGGTCATAATTACTAATAGCATCACCAAGTTCGGCAGAAATAAATTCAAATCCGTTTGGTAATTCTTCAGAAATTACAACATTGGTTCCTGGTAAACTACCAATATTAGTAGCTTTTAAAGTAAAAGTAATAACATCCCCTATTTTTGCGCTTGGTTCGTTTACTTGTTTAGTCAAAGAAATATCTACTCCACAATTTTGAATAACAAAACGTTGTTGATGGAACGTTGGATTACCACAGGCATCTGAAACTTGGTATGTACGTGTTACAATCCTTGGACTCTCTTTTGTACCTAAACCTCCATTATCCTTATCATCTATAAAAACAACTAAAATTTCATCAGGACTTGAACAATTATCTGTAACATTTAATGATGATATATCTACATTCGGAATTCCATCTTTGCAAAAAACAATAATATCTGAATTTTCTGAGTTTACAACAGGCTTCACTTTGTCTTCTACTGTAATTATTTGAGTGTGGATAGTGCTTAAACCACAACTATTCGTTGCTGTCCAAGTTCGGGTTAATATATAACTATTTGTACATAAACCGTCCACTCTATTCTCATTGTAAACCGCTGTCCTTAAAACTCCCTCATCCATAAACGTTAAATCAACTTTCGGTGGAACTTCTCCTGAACAAGAAACTGACACTTCTTTAGGTAAATTTTTCTCTTCAAAAACAGGAAGGGCATCATCCGTTACCGTAATATTTTGACTGTAAGATGTGCTATTCCCACAAGAATCCTCAGCAACCCATGTACGAGTGAAAGAATAACTACCTCCACATAGACCATTAACACGAGGACTATCCGTAGGAGTAACTTCTAGTACTCCATCGCAATTGTCCTTCGCCAGTAACTTCTCGCCTACGGGAACAACCTCACTCGTTTTAAAAGATAACGAAGCTTTCGGTAAAGTACTTGTAAAAACAGGCTTCTCTTTGTCTTCTACTGTAATCGTTTGAGTATGGATCGTGCTTAAACCACAACTATTCGTTGCAGTCCATGTTCGGGTTAATGCATAACTATTTGTACATAAACCGTCCACTCTATTCTCATTGTAAACCGCTGTCTTTAAAACGCCCTCATCCATAAACGTTAAATCAACTTTCGGCGGAACGTCCCCTGAACATGAAACGGATGTATCTTTAGGTAAAACTTTCTCTTCAAAAACAGGAAGGGCATCATCCGTTACCGTAATATTTTGACTGTAAGATGTGCTATTCCCACAAGAATCCTCAGCAACCCATGTACGAGTGAAAGAATAACTACCTCCACATAGACCATTAACACGAGGACTATCCGTAGGAGTAACTTCTAGTACTCCATCGCAATTGTCCTTCGCCAGTAACTTCTCGCCTACGGGAACAACCTCACTCGTTTTAAAAGATAACGAAGCTTTCGGTAAAGTACTTGTAAAAACAGGCTTCTCTTTGTCTTCTACTGTAATCGTTTGAGTATGGATCGTGCTTAAACCACAACTATTCGTTGCAGTCCATGTTCGGGTTAATGCATAACTATTTGTACATAAACCGTCCACTCTATTCTCATTGTAAACCGCTGTCCTTAAAACTCCCTCATCCATAAACGTTAAATCAACTTTCGGTGGAACTTCTCCTGAACAAGAAACTGACACTTCTTTAGGTAAATTTTTCTCTTCAAAAACAGGAAGGGCATCATCCGTTACCGTAATATTTTGACTGTAAGATGTGCTATTCCCACAAGAATCCTCAGCAACCCATGTACGAGTGAAAGAATAACTACCTCCACATAGACCATTAACACGAGGACTATCCGTAGGAGTAACTTCTAGTACTCCATCGCAATTGTCCTTCGCCAGTAACTTCTCGCCTACGGGAACAACCTCACTCGTTTTAAAAGATAACGAAGCTTTCGGTAAAGTACTTGTAAAAACAGGCTTCTCTTTGTCTTCTACTGTAATCGTTTGAGTATGGATCGTGCTTAAACCACAACTATTCGTTGCAGTCCATGTTCGGGTTAATGCATAACTATTTGTACATAAACCGTCCACTCTATTCTCATTGTAAACCGCTGTCCTTAAAACTCCCTCATCCATAAACGTTAAATCAACTTTCGGTGGAACTTCTCCTGAACAAGAAACTGACGCTTCTTTAGGTAAATTTTTCTCTTCAAAAACAGGAAGGGCATCATCCGTTACCGTAATATTTTGACTGTAAGATGTGCTATTCCCACAAGAATCCTCAGCAACCCATGTACGAGTGAAAGAATAACTACCTCCACATAGACCATTAACACGAGGACTATCCGTAGGAGTAACTTCTAGTACTCCATCGCAATTGTCCTTCGCCAGTAACTTCTCGCCTACGGGAACAACCTCACTCGTTTTAAAAGATAACGAAGCTTTCGGTAAAGTACTTGTAAAAACAGGCTTCTCTTTGTCTTCTACTGTAATCGTTTGAGTGTGAACAACATCTTCACCACAAGGGTTGGCTGCTGTCCAGGTTCTTTTTAAAATATAGGAATTTGCACAAGCACCATCGATTTTCTCCGGCTTGTAAACAACCTCAATACCTGAAACTGTGGTTAAAGTGGCTGCAGGTAGAACATCACTTGAACAAGAAACATTCATATCCCCTGGTAAAACCTCTACAAATGAAGGTGGAATATTTTCTGTTACCGTTATTACTTGGTTGTGAGTAATTGTTTTTCCGTATACATCAATAGCTTCCCAAACTCTTGTAATTGTATAAGTGTTTGGCAGTAAACCATCTTCTTTTTTATTACTTACTAAAGTAGCTGTTATATCGGCTCCTCCACAATTATACCTTGCTTTTAAGGTGGGTACTTCAGGAACAACAGGGTTACACCCTACAATATTCTCGTTTTGTGGAGCATCTACAAAATCTAATTTTAAGTTATTAGGATAATTTGCTACTATCTTGTAAGAGGTAGTATTAACTTTTCGAGCATCCCCAAAAGCTTGATCATGTTCAAGTTGTTGATGAGAATAAATAACATACAAATCGTACTCATGCCCTACAATCAAGTTACTTACAATCCCTTCAAATGGCCTAGGAGTGTTCTCGTCTATTATAAGCTGTTGCCCTACAAAAACAGCATCCGTTTTATCATAAACTTCAAACTTAGCTCCTTTAAAAAACCCAAAGTCAAAAACACTTACCCTAACTCTTATCCCCCCTCCTTCTCCAGGGCAAGTTTCTGCTATTGAGTTAACAATAGGGTTTATAAATACAAGTTTATCGGTTTTTTCTCCCCATATTATACTGCTGGCATTGGTAATTGATAGGGAATCCTTTAAATAAAAAACATTGTTTTTATCTTCTACATTTTTTATTGTTTCTGAAAAAACATTAAAAGTAAAAGAAGCTGTTACATGAAAAAGTAAACATGCAAATAAAACAATATTTTTTCTTATGTAGAACAATTTTTATTAGGTTACGTTAGTTTATAAAACGGCAAAATTATAAAAAATAAACTATAACTAATTATTTTTTAAAAAATTAAATTTCAATAAATTAACCAAAGTATACTGTAATGATTTTAAAAAATAATTTAACAAGAACTAAAGCAACTATTTTGCTACGTTAACTGCTCTTGTTTCACGTATAACGGTTACTTTTACCTGACCAGGATACGTCATATCACTTTGTATTTTTTGAGAAATGCTAAAAGATAATTCTGCGGCTTTAGCATCGTTCACTTTTGCACTTTCTACCATTACACGTAATTCTCTACCTGCTTGTATAGCATATGCTTTTTGAACCCCTTCAAAACCAAAGGCAATATCTTCTAAATCTTTTAATCGTTGTATGTACGAGTCTAAAACTTGTCTACGCGCACCTGGTCTTGCACCTGAAATAGCATCACAAACTTGTACTATTGGAGATAGTAAGCTTGTCATTTCAATTTCATCGTGGTGTGCACCAATAGCGTTACAAACATCTGGTTTTTCACCATACTTTGCTGCCCATTCCATACCTAATAATGCGTGTGGCAACTCACTTTCGGTATCTGGTACTTTTCCTATATCGTGTAATAAACCTGCCCGTTTGGCTTGTTTTGCATTTAAGCCCATTTCTGAAGCCATAATACCACAAAGGTTTGCTACTTCCCGTGAGTGTTGTAATAAATTTTGCCCATAAGAAGAACGGTATTTCATTCTACCAACAACTTTTATAAGTTCTGGATGTAAGCCGTGAATTCCTAAATCAATTACAGTACGTTTACCTACCTCTATAATTTCTTGAGTAATTTGTTTTTCGGTTTTGTTAACTACTTCTTCAATTCTTGCAGGATGAATTCGCCCATCGGTTACCAATTTGTGCATTGCCAACCTAGCTATCTCTCTACGAACAGGATCAAAACACGACAAAATAATTGCATCTGGTGTATCATCTACAATAATTTCTACTCCAGTAGCCGCTTCTAAAGCACGAATATTTCTTCCTTCACGACCAATTATTCTACCTTTCACATCATCTGACTCTAAATTAAAAACAGATACACAGTTTTCTACTGCCTGCTCAACACCTACCCTTTGTATAGTGCTTAAAACCACCTTCCTAGCCTCTTGCTCAGCCGTTAATTTTGCTTCTTCAACAGCATTTTGAATAAAAGCCATCGCATCGGTTTTTGCCTCATCTTTTAACGATGCGATTAATTCGGTTTTTGCCTCTTCAACCGATAAGCCAGAAATTTGCTCTAGCATATCTACATGGCGCTGATGCATTTTATTTAACTCGGCTTCCTTTTTTTCTAATTGTGTTAATTTTATCTCGTAATCGTTTTCTTTTTGTTCTAACGATTGTGCAAGCTTCTTATTTTTATCTAATTCTGAAGATACTTGAGACTCTTTATCCCGAATTCTTTTTTCTACTTCAGAAACTTTTTTCTCTCTAGCCAAAACCACTTTTTCATGCTCGGCTTTTAATTCAATAAACTTTTCTTTCGCTTGTAATATTTTGTCTTTTTTAATAGCCTCTGCCTCTATTTTTGCCTCCTTTACAATAGCACTAGCATCTTTTCGAGTTCTAGCTATTAATTTATTTGCTTTCGATTTTTCTAATGCTTTGGCAATTATAAAACCAATTGCTGCCCCTATAAAAATTCCTACTAAAATAGGAAGTATCATTTCATTCATATCTGTTTCAATTTATATAAAAAAGCCTACATCAGTAGTGATATTTTAAACTCCGTTATGATATTTATAGGATTAACTAACTGATCAAAAATCCGCTTAAAAATTAAATTAATCTTTTACGGCTCAATTTTACAGTTAAGACTCATCCTTCATAATTGAATAATGTTGAGTTTAACAAACAATTTACTAATGTAGGCAGTGTGTTTTCTACTTGTTTTATGTAAAGAACTTAAATTACAAATGTTTATCTAACAACGAAGTTAGTTCGTTTATTTTTTCTAATGCTTTTGCGTTGGCTTGGCTGTCTTGCACAGCTTTTACCTCTACCTTCGATGCGAATTGCAATGCGCACATTGCTAAAACATCTTGTTTATCATTAACGGCGTAATTTTGCTCGTATCTGTAAATTAAATCGTTTATGCTTTTTGCTGCTTTTCTCATTCCTTCTTCTTCTTCTGTGTTTTTAACACTTAAAGGATAGGTTCGCCCTGCAATAACCAAGTTAATTTTTAGATTCCCCACTTACTTTGTTAACAACTTTTACTCGTTTAATTGAATAATACATTTATCAATTTCTCGAATTAAAGCATTTATTTTTAACTTTGTTTCTTTTGTATTTTCTTTACTGCCTTCAATAGTTTTTGCAACTTTTAGCAATTTGTAATTTTCTAACTGCTGGTTTAATTGCAAATCTTTTTCCTTCAATAATAGCTGCATTTCCGTGTTGTTTCGCAGTAATGCATTATTTTCTTCTTGTAAAAATTCATAATTGGCAAGCAAGTTTTTTAACTTATTTTCCAGTAAATGAACACTTTCTACGAGATTACTCATCTAATATTTTAAGAATAAACTATCTGCACAAATTTAGCATTCTATTTTTAAATATGGTAATAAATTTATATTTTTTTACCTCAAAATAATAAAAACCTCAAAACTACTGATAAACAGAACGAAAGCGCAATTATTAAATTTTTAGTAATTTCGTTAAAAAATATTTTACATTGAAACATTTTATCTACACTTATTTTTTCATTTCTTCATTTTTTTCATTTGGACAACAAAAAAATTATCCGACCGATTATTTTGACAGTCCGTTAGATATTCCCATTATACTTTCAGGAACTTTTGGCGAATTAAGAAGCAATCATTTTCATTCAGGAATTGATATAAAAACACAAGGCAGAGAGGGTTTAAAAATTTACGCTCCAGCAGATGGTTATGTTTCCAGAATAAAAGTTGGGCAATACGGCTTTGGAAAAGCATTGTACATAACGCACCCTAACGGATACACAACGGTTTACGCACATTTAAGCCGTTATAACGAAGAAATTGAAACCTATGTAAAAAGTATTCAATACGAAAAAGAAAGCTACGAAACAGAAAATATTTTTTTAAAACCAGAAGACATTACAATAAAAAAAGGAGACATTATTGCTTTTTCTGGCGATACAGGTAGCTCTGGAGGTCCGCACCTACACTACGAAATAAGAGATACTGCTACCGAAAACATAATTAACCCGATGTATTTTGGTCTTTTACCTACCGATACCAAAGCTCCCATTTTTCAAAAGATAATGGTGTATCCATTAACCGAAAATGCGAGGATTGACAAATCGAACAAAGAAAAAGTTATTCCGCTTAAACACCTAAGCGAAAACACCTACACAACAAATCCTATTACCGCTAACGGAACAATTGGCTTTGGCGTAAATGTTTTTGATATGCTAGATGGTGCTACCAATAAAAACGGAATTTTCAGTTTGGAAATGAAAGTAAACGGAAGTCCAGTTTATTATCATAACCTAGAAACTTTTTCGTTTGCAGAAAGCAAGTATATAAATTTACTAATTGATTATCCTTATTTCGCTAAATACAAAAGTATAATACAAAAAACACACAAAGTAAAAAACAATGAACTTAGCATTTACAAAAATTTAATTAACGACGGAAAAATAAACGTTGAAAACGGAAGCAACTACTATGTAGAAATTATTGCGAAAGATTTTAAAGGCAATACCAGCACTTTAAAAATACCTGTTAGAGGTATAGAAAACAATGCACTTGTAACAAAAAAAGACTCCACCAATTATAAAATTATTGCCAGTGATTTTCACAAATTTGAAAAAGAAAACGTTACCGTTGCTTTTCCAAAAAACACTTTTTACGATGACTTGTATTTAGACTTTGCTGTTGAAAATAATATTGCAAAAATTCATACCCCAACAGTACCATTAGATAAAAATTTCACCCTAACTTTTGATATTTCAAGATATACAGAAGAAGATAAAAAACAGTTGTATATTGCCAATATTAACAGTGAAAAGTATCCAAAATATCAAGATAGTAAACAAAAAGACAACAAAATTTACACCACTACAAAAACCTTAGGAAAATACACGCTTCTGTTTGATAAAATACAACCCGAAATAACTGTTTTAAACTTAAAGGAAGGGGCTTGGGTTTCAAAACTAGAAACATTAAACGTAAAAATTTCCGATATTGGCTCTGGTATAAAAAGTTACCGAGGAACTATTGACGATGAGTGGATTTTACTAGAATACAATCACAAAAAAGGAATTTTAAGTTACAACTTTAGTGATAAAAAGCTAATAGGCGACAAGCACACGTTTCAACTTATAGTTTCCGATAACGTAGGCAATACCAAAACCGTTGTTGTTACCTTTTTTAGAAAAGATGCTTAATCTACTTCAAAAGACAATCCGTCATACGCTAAAAACACGTTTTCTGGTAACGTTTTTTCAACTTCATCATGAAAACCTAACTTATGGGAAATATGTGTTAAGTACGCTTTTTTAGGAGCAACTTTTTCTAAAAAACTTAACGCTTCCTGTAAATTAAAATGCGTGGTGTGTTCTTTAATTTGTAAAGCATTTACTATTAAAACATCTACATTTTTTATCTTTTTAATTTCGGTTTCGCTAACCGTTTTCACATCCGTTAAATAAGCAACTTTATTATTAAATAAGTAGCCTACAATAGGCAAATCGCCGTGTAAAACTTCAATTGGTGTAACTCTTAATTCATTTAAAGTAAAAGAAGATGTATCAACTATATTTATAGCAACTTTTGGTGCACTTCGGTATCTATTTTCTGTGGCAAAAATATAATCGAACCTTCGTTTTAAGCTCTCAATTACCCTAGAAATGGCATAAATTGGCATCTCGCCTATTTGAAAACAAAACGGACGAATGTCATCCAACCCAGCTGTATGATCAGAGTGTTCGTGAGTAAACAACACTCCGTTTAAAGACTGAATCTTTTCTCGTAGCATTTGCTGCCTAAAATCTGGACCACAATCAACAACATAATTTTCATTTTTATACGAAATTAAAATTGAAGATCGTAAACGTTTATCCTTCGGGTTGTTAGATAAACTTACCGGATGATTATTAGCAATCATTGGCACTCCTGTTGACGTTCCTGTTCCTAAAAATATAACTTTCATATAAAACAAAAATAACATATTTTTTCACTCATTGCTGCCTTTTTTATTACTTTTGTTACGTAACAAAAATTGTAAAAAATGGGAATCAGCCTAAAAGGTGATGCTAAAATAACCAGTGTACCAACCACTAAAAACAAAGCCCTTCGTATTAATTTAAATGCAAATATTTACGGAACTTTTGCCGAAATTGGGGCGGGTCAAGAAACGGTTCGTAACTTTTTTAGAGCCGGAGGTGGGTCGGGCACAATTGCCAAAGCAATGAGTGCTTACGATAAAGATTTTTCCGATGCCATTTATGGTGAAGAAAAAGACAACCGCTATGTTACAGAATCGCGCTTAAAAAAAATGCTAAAGCACGAGATGAATTTGGTTGAAGAACGCTTGAGCAGACAAAAACACCCCGATAAAATATTTTTTAGCTATGCCAATACCGTGGCTACGATAGATTTTTCTAAAAAATTTAAAGGACACGGTTGGGTAGGTATTCGTTTTCAATTAGACCCCTTAGAAGATTATAACGAAATTGTACTACATCTTCGTTTTAAAGAAACCGATGCGCGTTTACAACAAGAAACCTTAGGTGTTTTAGGTGTAAACTTAATTTACGGCGCTTTTTACTTAAACGACAACCCAAAAGAGTTAGTAAAATCGTTTTACGATAATTTGAATAAATATCAGTTAGAAATTGATATGATTAACTTCTCGGGGCCTCGTTTTATGTACGTGGATAACAGGCTTATGAGTTTACAACTTGTTAAAAACGGGATGACAAACGCCGTTATGTTTGGGCCAGACGGAAACAATCTACTTCCTGCACAAGTGCTTTACAAAAAGAATATTTTAGCAATGCGTGGTAGCTTTAGACCCGTTACCAAGGTAAATATGGACATGTACGAAAAGTCCAAAAAACTATTTTTTGATGAGAAAAAAGTAGACCCTAATAACTCAAAAATAATTTTTGAAATTACCTTAAGCAATCTTCGTTCAGAAGGTAGAATTAACGAAAGAGATTTTTTAGACCGTGCCGAACTACTGTGTTCTTTAGGTCAAAACGTAATGATTACCAATTTCCAGCAATATTTTAAATTAGTTGAATATTTTAGCGAATTTACTAAAGAACGTATGGGACTTGGAATGGGCGTTCATAATTTAATTCAAATTTTTGACGAAAAATATTACCGTGATTTAAGTGGCGGAATTTTAGAAGCCTTTGGTAAATTATTTTATCGCGACTTAAAAGTGTACATGTATCCTTATAAAGACGAAGAAACCAACGAATACATTACTGGCGAAAACTTAAAAGTACACCCAAGAATGAAAGAATTGTACAAATTCTTTAAAAACAACGGAAGACTTACGAATATTGAAGATTTTGACCCTGAAATTCTACATATTTTCTCAAGAACGGTATTGAAAATGATTAAGGAAGACAAAGAAGGTTGGGAAGAAATGTTACCAGAAGGTATTGCCGAAACCATAAAAAATAACCGACTGTTTGGTTACTCAAAACGCCGAAAATAATTTCCTTTCTGTTTTAAAACCTTTTCCTATTTTAATCGTCTAACCTAAAAATATAGTTTGACAGACGAAGTTGCACTTATAGAACAATTACAAAATGCCAAAACGAAAGAAACCGCATTTCGTACACTAATTGCCAAATATAAAGAGCGATTGTACTGGCATATTCGTAAAATTGTAATTTCGCATGACGATGCTGATGATGTGCTACAAAACACATTTATAAAGGTTTTTAAAAATATTGATAATTTTAACCAGCAAAGCAAGCTCTTTTCTTGGTTGTACAGAATTGCCACAAACGAAGCTATCACCTTCATTAATAAAAAAGCAAAAGAAAGCAATGTTGATATTTCGGAGTTGTATAATAAACTCTCCACATCCTTGCAAAGCGATGTTTATTTTTCAGGAGATGAAATTCAGCGTATTTTACAAAAAGCCATTGCTAGCCTACCCCAAAAACAGCAATTGGTTTTTAATATGAAATATTTTGATGATTTAAAATATGAAGAAATTTCAGAAATTTTAGAAACATCGGTTGGTGCTTTAAAAGCATCTTATTTTCATGCGGTGAAAAAAATTGAACATTATATTAAATCGAACACCAATTAAACCTTTTAAACAAATACGAGTCTAAGAAGTAGTATGGAAAAAGAATTACAAAATAGCATCGATTTTATAAACCGTAAAACCAATAAAAAAACTGGTTTTACAACGCCTTCAAATTATTTTGAAGAACTTACTGATGTTCTTTTAACGCATTCAAAAACAAAAGATTTTCCTGAAAAAGAAGGCTTTGAAGTTCCGAAAAACTACTTTAGTTCTTTAGAAAACAAAATTTTAAACGAAGTAACTTCTAATAAAAAAGAAACAAAAGTTATTTCGTTAAAAAGTAAAATGCTACATTTCGCCTCTGCTGCAAGTGCGGCATGTATTATTTTATTTATTGCAATAAATGTTTTTAAAACAACCCAAACCAACACCATTTCTTTTGACCATATTGCCGATAACGACATAGAAAACTGGCTAGAAAATAATATTAATGTAATTGACCAAGATGCCCTAGAATTGGTTTTTGAAAGCGTAAACCTTGAAGACGAAACCTTGGCACAAATCAATATTAGTGATGATGATATTGAAGAATATTTATTTAACAATCAATCAACAACACTATTTTTAAAAAACGAATAATATGAATAAAAAAGCACTCTTTTTAATTGCCATACTTTTTATTAGTGTTTTTGCTTCTGCTCAAAAACAAACTAAGAATAATAATCAAGAAGATATAAAAGCCTTAAAAATAGCTTTTATAACGCAAGAATTAAACTTAACACCAAGCGAGGCTGAAAAATTTTGGCCCATTTATAATAAATTTGACGATAAAATTACGTTTTTAGAGCGTGACGAAAAGAAAAAAACACTCGCCATTATAGAAGACAAGGGTGTTGATAATATTACCGAGCAAGAAGCAAAACTTGTTATTAAAAAAATGGATGAAATTGAAACAGCTATTTACCAAACAAAAACAAATATGACAAAACAGCTAGAAGGCGTAATGCCATATCAAAAACTTATTAAATTACACATAGCCGAACGTCAATTCTTTAAAAAACTATTAAAAAAATACAAAAAAGGAAAACGTGAAGAACAATAACTAAAAAAGACGAAGTTTTAAAACTTCGTCTTTTTTAGTTTATTTATTTATTATTGCCATACAAACATAAAGATCTGGTCTGTTTATTGTAAATTGCTGTAACCAAATTTTTAACTCTTTAATTTCATAAGGCAATAATCTTTTTAAAGCTTTTTCTAATTCTTTACAAAACAAATCAGAATTAAAACTTACCTTTTTAAGTACTGTTTTTGTGTACTCAAACATTGCTCTTGCCATAGTAAGTGGTTATTAGTTAATATTTTAGATTCTAAAAATACAACAGTTTATTGTTTTTATGTGTTAAAATTATGCAAAAAAAAAATCCCATCTTAGAATTTAAGATAGGATTTTAAAAATGATGCTTTTTATTACTTATAGCTTGTTAATTTTAGCAGCTATTTCTGTTGCTTTTGCTTCTAAATCTTTTTGTATTGCTTTGTAATGAGTTTTTTTATTCTCAACATTTTTAGCGTTTAACTTTGCAATTAAGCTATCAAAAGTTTCAATTGCTTCGTCTATAATTACTTCTGACTTTTTAGTGTCTGCTTTTGGATTTAGTAATTCCCATACATAACACTCTTCAATTAAGTCGCCTAAAATGTAATTAATGTCTTTTTTTAAGTTTTTTATACTTGCCATTTTTCTTTTATTTAATGTGCAAATTTAACCCATTTATTTAAAATATGAATACTAGCCCTTAATTATTTTTTTACAAACTTGATCAATACTTTTTTCCCTGTTATTAAAATTAAGACATCTTACTCTTTCTTAAATTGAAAAATCAACACATAAAAACAAATAAAATATGTAGTTTTGTTGGTTTAATTTTAAAATTCAGAATGAATATTCAAAACCAAATAGAAGCAACCATAAAAGAAGGTTTTTTACAAATTTACCAAATAGAAATTCCTTCTGTAGAATTTCAAGCAACACGAAAAGAATTTGAAGGCGATATTACCGTAGTTGTATTTCCTATGTTGCGGTATAAAAAAGGAAATCCTGTTGAAATTGGTGAAGATTTAGGAAAATATTTGGTAGAAAATGTATCTGAAATTACAAATTACAATGTGGTAAAAGGTTTTTTAAATTTAGTAATTGATGATGCTTTTTATGTAGATTTTTTCAATAAAATTTATTCAAATCCTTCTTACGGATTTGTTTCGCCAAAGGCGGATGAAAAAGCAATGATGGTAGAATATTCATCGCCTAACACCAACAAACCCTTACATTTAGGGCATGTTCGTAACAATTTATTGGGCTATGCTGTTGCAGAAATTATAAAAGCTGCTGGAAAAAAAGTATACAAAACCCAAATTATTAACGACCGAGGAATCCATATTTGCAAATCCATGTTGGCTTGGCAAAAGTTTGGAAACGGAGAAACTCCAGAAAACACAGGTTTAAAAGGCGATAAATTGGTTGGCAATTACTATGTAAAATTTGACCAAGAATATAAAAAAGAAATTAGCAGCTTAGTTGCATCAGGTGTTTCTGAAGAGGATGCTAAAAAACAAGCTCCTTTATTTGTTGAAGCGCAACAAATGCTTTTAAAATGGGAAGCTGGAGATGCAAAAACAGTCGCTCTTTGGAAAGAAATGAACTCTTGGGTATATCAAGGATTTGACATCACCTACAAAAATATGGGCGTTGATTTTGATTCGCTATATTACGAAAGCGATACTTACTTATTAGGGAAAGATGTTGTTGCTCAAGGCTTAGAAAAAGGTGTTTTCTATAAAAAAGAAGACGGTTCTGTTTGGTGCGATTTAACGGATGATGGTTTGGATGAAAAAATTGTACTTCGTTCAGACGGAACAGCCGTTTACATGACGCAAGATATTGGTACAGCCATACAACGTGTAAAGGATTTTCCTGATGTTGGCGGAATGGTTTATACGGTTGGTAACGAGCAAGATTACCATTTTCAAGTATTGTTTTTAATTTTGAAAAAATTAGGGTTCGATTGGTCTAAACAATTGCATCATTTAAGTTACGGAATGGTAGATTTACCTTCTGGAAAAATGAAATCGAGGGAAGGAACCGTAGTGGATGCCGATGATTTAATGACAGAAATGACCCAAACTGCCAAAGAAATTTCAGAAGAATTAGGCAAATTAGACGGATATTCTGATGAAGAGAAAAACGAATTGTATAAAACGATTGGTTTAGGCGCTTTAAAATATTTTATTTTAAAGGTAGACCCTAAAAAACGAATTTTATTCGACCCAAAATCGTCAGTAGATTTCCAAGGAAATACAGGGCCTTTTATACAATATACGTATGCGAGAATTCAATCTATTATTAGAAAAGCAGATTTCGATTACTCAAAATCAGTAACAATCAATTTACACGAAAAAGAGAAGGAATTATTAAAACAATTAGAACTATATCCTGAAATTATTCAGCAAGCAGCGGCGAATTATTCGCCAGCAATTATTGCAAATTACACGTATGATTTGGTAAAAGAATTCAATTCTTTTTATCAAAATGTTTCTATTTTAGGAGAAGAAAATCAAGATAAAAAAGTGTTTAGAGTTCAGTTATCTAAAAAAGTGGCTGACACTATAAAGTCCGCTTTTAGTTTATTAGGTATTGAGGTTCCTGAGAGGATGTAAAAAAGCTTTGTTAAACCATTACTCTACTTCTTTCAAAGTTTTTAGGTTTTTGTAATCAATAGGATTTTTAGCAAACGCACTTTTGTCTTTAACTTCTGGTTTTATTTTTAGATAAAATAGTAGTGAAATTGATGCGATGACAATCCAAAGCATATCGACTAATAAAATCTCAAACTGCCCTGCTGTGAAAGTTTTCCAAAGCCAATTTCCTGAAACAATTCCATTAACAATAGGAATTAAAAATCCGAATATAGCCCCTAACAATAAGCTTACTTTATTGGTGTAATAATTATCTCTTTTGAACCTAAAAAATACGATAGCAACTAACCAAGTAACAAAATAAAACCAATAAATGGCGACTTGTTTATCAATAAAATGCCCATTAAAAATTTTGACAAACAAAAATGCCAAAGCGGTAACGGGTAGCATTGATAGGCAAATTGCCATATAAATATGTCCTACTTTAGCGGTGTAAAGCCGCTGTTTTAAGGTATAACTTTTTTTGTTACGTGCTTCTACATAAATTAAAACACCTGTAATAATTACAAAACAAGTAATGAACGCTAAAATGAAATATAAGATTCTTACAGGAATACCGCCAAAATCTCCGTAATGCAATCGATGTACTACTTCTTGAATATCTTCTTTGTAAATGGTTACATTGGCATCTTTTTCTACTTTAATAGTTTCTGTAGCGGTATCAAATAAAATACGCCCCGTTCCAATAAACTTTTCGCTATCTTTTAATTCTCCAGAAAGAACATACCCCATGTTTACACCTCTATAATTACGAATAGAAGCGTTAGTTAATTCAAGATTTCCTGAATTTTCCTGAACAACTGTATTAAAACTAGGAATCTTTTTGTTTGATGTTGCCACCCACTCATGCGTTTTAAATGCCGGGTAAAAATCTTCCATTACTTTATTTTCATCTCCGCCATATAATAATTTACCGGGCAGTAAAATCAATATACTTAAGCAAAGAAAAGCCCCTGTTACCGCAAACATAAACTGAAACGGTAAGCCAATAACACCAAGAGCCGTGTGTGCATCTGTCCAAACGCGTTTTAAGGCTATTTTTGGGTTAAAAGAATAAAAATTGGGTATTATTTTTTTCCAATGTACAATAACTCCTGTTACAATGGCAAACAAGAAGAAAAAGGCAACAAAACCTGCAAGATATAGTCCTATATACGGAATTTGTGAAAAAAAATGTAGTCTGTATAAAAATTCTCCTATACTGTATTTTTCTACATATTTTTTTGTTTCAAAAGTAGTAATGTCTAAATAAAAAAAGTGATCTTCTTTGGCTTTATCGCTTGCTAATGAATCTTTACTGGCATCTAAAGAAACACCTATTTTATCTCCATTTTTTCCAAAATAAAAATCAATATCTCTTGCTGTTAGGTCGCATTTTTGATCTAAACCAGTAAGAATAGCATCAAAATCAATATTTTTTGTTTCGGTATAGCTTAAAGGTTTTCCTTCTTCCCAAACGGCAATTTCTTCTTTAAATAAAGCAAAAGCACCTGCAAAAAATATTACATATAAGGCAAAACTGATGATAATACCACTTACGGTATGGGTATTAAAAAATACGTTGTAATTTCTGTTGCTCATTATACAAAGGGATTATTTTGATTGCCGTAATAGTAAATACCATACAATAGCAGTATAACACCTAAATATAACAACCACGCTTTCCAACCATTATGGAATAAAAATGGAACAATCAATAAGGCACACCATACTATATACAGGGTAAAAATAGCGGTAATTAAAATTTCTTTAGAGCGCAGGTAGCCAAAGTGCTAAACACATATGTAATAAAGCACTAATAATGTATCCCCCTAAAATACCCGCAGATATTTTAGCAAATTGATGCCAAGAGCGATTTATTTAAATATTTAAGGTTTGCAGGCATAATTTATAGGGTATATTCAAATAGTAATGCTACTAAAATGAGGATTAACATGTGTTTATAGTTCACTTTTTGCAAAGGGTAAATAATGATAATTAAGCCTAAAATGGTCATTAATGCTATAAGCCAAAATAAAATTCCTGAAGTAGTACCGAAACTATAAATAGACACTACTAAGCAGCAATTAAAAACAGACTTCCTATAATTTTAGCATAGTTTATATGCTGTTGTAACCATATTTCTATAGCTGTATTAGAAGATAATACTGCTTTTTAGAAGTATTGTATAGCACAAAACTTGCTATAAAGACTAAGAAAAGACTACTTGTTATCATATTTTGTTTTTCCTAAAAATCAGTTTCAAATTTTTCAAAATCTATACACCACCGTACCCAAAAATGTTCTTGGACTTTGTACCGTTAACCCTCTATAAGATGCTTTGTAATAAGTTACATCGGCAATATTGTTGGCTTTTACACCAACTCTAAACTTCTTAAAGTCGTAATACACCGAAGCATTGAAAAGTGTATACGCATCCATCACAAATTTGCCAGAGATATTATTATCCATTGCATAGCTTTTAGATGCCCCGTTAAAACCTGCTCCAAAACCCAAGCCTTTTAACTTGCTATTTTCTCCAAGCCTATAATCTGCCCAAAAATTATACACCTTATCTGCACCCGCACTTGTAGGTCGCGTATTTAGAATACTTGCATATTGGGTTTCGGTTATTTTTGAATCGTTATAAGCAAACGCCCCAGATATATTTAAGCCTTTAAATAAATTAGCATTGATTTCAAACTCTACCCCTTTGTTTTGTTGTTCATCTACAGAAATCATATTCAAAGAGAAAGGATTATCGGGGTCGGTCATGGTTTGGTTGTTCACCGTAATATTGTAATAACTTAACCCTAATGCTAAATGATTGTTAAATAAATTGGTTTTTATACCTGTTTCAAATTGTTTTGCTCTAACAGGCTTAAAGGTTACTATTATAGGGTTTCCGCTTTCATCTCTATTGGTTACAGGGGCATTGCTTGAATATCCTGTTAAATAATTTGCAAATACTGATAATTTATCTTTAATAGGTTGATATACCAAGCCTAATTTGGGTGAAAGTTTTGCTAGAGCGTATCCGTCATTTTCATAGGTTGGCTCGCCATCTTCAATAAAACGATCCCAACGCAAACCAAACATTGCTGATAAGGTAGGTGTAAAATTTATAACATCTGAAAAGTACACTCCGTATCTTTGGCTCTTGGAAGGGTTATATGGATCTATTATTCCTGTTTTATAGGCTTCGTTTAAGATAGTTTGGTTAAGCGGATATTCTGTTTCTACAACGCTAGGTGTAAAAAATACATCGTCTAAAGGCGTTCCATTAGGATTAAAGAACCCAAAAATGAAAGGAAGCCCAGTAGCTCCATTCGTATAAATACTACCTTTTCCATAATATTTAACTTGGTAATAATCGAATCCAACAATCATACGATTTCTAATAGTACCTATTTTAAAATCGTTGGTAAAATTTTGTTGTCCGTTAAACATGTTATTTTTACGAACTTCTTTTTGCAAAATTCTGGTTAACACATTGTTTTGCAAATAGTTTTCTATAAACTGGTTTGTTCCTATTTCTTGTGGTGTTTGTGGGTTTTGAACCAACAATTGTGAAGCAGCTCCTTCATATATAAATTGTCTGTTTCCTTTATATTCTGAAATAGTAGTAGAGAGTACGGTTTGTCCTTTCCAATTATTAACAATACTATAATCGGCAACGGTACGTGTATTAAATATAGGTCTTTCTACATAAATATCGTTATTGGTAAACGATTTTTTAGTATCCAAACCTAAAGCATTCACATTATTTGCCATCATGGGATACGTAGAACGCAAAACAATTTGTGATAAATTGGTTTGTTTAGTCTGGTTATATTCCAAGGCAACACTCACTTTAAATTTATCGCTAGGCTTGTATAAAAGCGTTGGAGCAATATAGGTTGACTTTAAAAAACCTGCGTCTTGAAAACTACCGTTATTTACATAAGAGCCTGCCAATCTAAGGAACAAACCGTCTGCTTTGCTTAAAGGCAAGTCCACTTCTCCGGAAATTCTATTAGTGTTAAATGAACCACTGGTATACGATATA
The DNA here is from genome assembly GCA_030386875.1 of Morinoia aosen. NCBI lineage: Eukaryota > Metazoa > Arthropoda > Malacostraca > Amphipoda > Talitridae > Morinoia > Morinoia aosen. The sequence continues at coordinate 58,964,823 of JASJYW010000027.1, forward strand.
CTTCCTCCAAAATTTTCTTGTGGTTTTTTGGTAATTACATTCGTTAAACCACCAAAAGAAGCGGAACTACCAAACAAAGTTGCTGACGGACCTTTTAAAACCTCTATACGTTCAATATTCATAGGATCTAAAACACTTCCTATACCACTTTCTATACCATCTATTAATGTATTATTCCAAGTTTCAAAACCTCTAATAGCATAACCAGAACTGTAACCTGCCAATTGCACGGTTTTGTCTGCCCCTGCAACGTTTACCATAGCATCCTCAATAGTAAATGCCAATTGCGACTTTAATAATTCTGGAGTAACCGTACTGTAAACCTGAGCGTTTTCTAAATTGGTTAGCGGTAACTTAGCTGCTGTGACTGATTTTTCTATGGTAAATGGATTGCTCTTTTGTCCTTCAAGAACTACTTCTTTTAGTACCTCACTTTTTTCATATAAAATAATACTACCTAATTTTTTAATTTGATTATTTGATATAGAAAAAGGAATTTCTTTGGTTTTAAAACCTATATAGGAAAGTACAAGGGTATAATCGCCATTTTTTAAACGTATAATTTCAAAGTTTCCTTCATTGTTGGTTTGTGTACCTTTTTTGGTGTTTTTAATAGAAACGTTAACTCCAACAAGTGGTGATTGGTTACGATCTGTAACGGTTCCTGATAGTATTCTGTTTTGTGCAAATACGAAACTAGTGAGCAATATTAAAATTAAGGTAGGTAATGTTTTCTTCATTTATTTAGATTTAATATACTTAATTGTTTTGGTAAAAGTATTTTACAAAAATGATATATGCAAGTTATTTTTAATAAATCTAAATAAGCTATTTGTATAAAAAGAAATGAAACTTACATCGAAAAACCTTCCTTATATATTCAAAACACAACTCAACTAATACTATAAAGTTTGCTTTTATTTTATTAGCTTTTAATGTTCCTGAAAGAATATAACAAAATAAAATATTGATTTTCAATTAATTAAATTCAACTTAGAAATGAAAAATTTATAACAACATAATTGTTTTATGTGTACATTTAGCGCAAAAAAATGTACTATTTATGATTCATCCAGATACCGAATTAAAATTTATAATAACGAAATTGGCTACGGAGTTGTTGCCAACAAAAAAATACCCGCAGG
>JASJYW010000027.1:58966467-59008677 GCA_030386875.1 Morinoia aosen
AAGAAATGGATGAGCTGCGAAGAAGGATTATGCAGCTGGAAATAGAAAGAGAGGCCATTCGTCGGGAGAAAGATCAGGAAAAAGAAGGGGTTTTGAATAGAGCATTGGCCGAATTGAACGAAAAATTCAATAGCTATAAAGCTCAGTGGGAAAATGAAAAAAGCAAGGTAGATGAGGTGCGTGGCTTGAAAGAACGTATTGAAAGGTTGAAGTTTGAGGCTGAGCAAGCCGAGAGAAATTCTGATTTGGGTTTGGTCGCAGAGATTCGTTATGGGAAAATTCCGGAAGCACAGCATAGATTGAAAGAGCTTTCTGCGAAAGCCAAAGAAGAAAACGGAAAAGAACACCTGATTAATGAGGAAGTGACTGCCGAAGATATTGCAGAGGTGGTGGCCAAATGGACGGGAATCCCGGTGGCGAAAATGCTGCAAAGTGACCGCGAGAAGCTGCTTCATTTAGAAGATGTTCTAAACAAAAGAGTAGCTGGTCAAAGCGAGGCTATTGAATTGGTGGCCGATGCGGTGAGAAGATCAAGAGCCGGAATGCAAGATACTAAAAAGCCCATTGGTAGCTTTTTATTTTTAGGAACCACCGGGGTGGGTAAAAACAGAATTGGCCAAAACATTGGCGAATTACCTCTTTAATGATGAAACAGCCATGGTTAGAATTGACATGTCTGAGTATCAAGAACGTCATGCGGTAAGCCGTTTGCTAGGAGCCCCTCCGGGATATGTGGGCTATGACGAAGGAGGACAACTGACCGAAGCCGTGCGTAGAAAACCATATTCGGTAATTTTGCTTGACGAGATAGAAAAGGCTCATCCAGATGTATGGAATGTCTTATTGCAAGTGCTTGATGATGGCCGATTGACGGATAATAAAGGGCGTGTGGCTAATTTTAAAAACACGTTGATCATTATGACTTCGAACATTGGTTCGCATTTGATCCAAGAAAAATTTACCGAGGCCAAAGATGATGAAACAGCATGGCACCAGTATTATAAAGAAGAAGCCAGAAACGGTGTTTTAGATTTATTGAAAGCTTCGGTTCGTCCTGAGTTTATAAATAGAATTGATGAAATAGTGCTCTTTGATCCTTTAACTCGTAGAAATGTTCGTCAAATTGTAGATATACAGTTTGCTCAAATAAAAAGCAGACTCGAAGAGCAAGGAATCACTTTAGATGCCTCTGATGAGGTTTTAGATAAGCTTGCAGAAGACGGTTTTGACCCCATTTTCGGAGCAAGACCTTTGAAAAGAGTGATGCAAAGAACCATTTTGAACGAGCTTTCAAAACTGATTTTGGCTGGAAAGGTAGATAAAGAAACGGTGATTATGATGGAGGTAGGGGCAGATAAGCGTATCGTTTTTGAGAATCTGAACAATCACGAATTGATTGACGACATTACGAGGCTAGTATTAGCCTAACCCGAATTACGCATTCGGTATGGAAATGATTATGCCTCGCAGTAGACAGGTTAATGCGTAATTCGGGTTAAAATGCTAGAATCAGTACAAAAGGTATGTCAAAGAAAAAGAAATTACGGGCGTGCTGTAGCTAGAAAAGCATTCATTTTAGGGTTTTATAACTTATCCGCTTCCATAGCTTTTAAATTTTCAATGTTTTTGTAATCAATAGGATTTTTAGCAAACGCACTTTTGTCTTTAACTTCTGGTTTTATTTTTAGATAAAATAGTAGTGAAATTGATGCGATGACAATCCAAAGCATATCGACTAATAAAATCTCAAACTGCCCTGCTGTGAAAGTTTTCCAAAGCCAATTTCCTGAAACAATTCCATTAACAATAGGAATTAAAAATCCGAATATAGCCCCTAACAATAAGCTTACTTTATTGGTGTAATAATTATCTCTTTTGAACCTAAAAAATACGATAGCAACTAACCAAGTAACAAAATAAAACCAATAAATGGCGACTTGTTTATCAATAAAATACCCATTAAAAATTTTGACAAACAAAAATGCCAAAGCGGTAACGGGGTAGCATTGATAGGCAAATTGCCATATAAATATGTCCTACTTTAGCGGTGTAAAGCCGCTGTTTTAAAGGTATAACTTTTTTTGTTACGTGCTTCTACATAAATTAAAACACCTGTAATAATTACAAAACAAGTAATGAACGCTAAAATGAAATATAAGATTCTTACAGGAATACCGCCAAAATCTCCGTAATGCAATCGATGTACTACTTCTTGAATATCTTCTTTGTAAATGGTTACATTGGCATCTTTTTCTACTTTAATAGTTTCTGTAGCGGTATCAAATAAAATACGCCCCGTTCCAATAAACTTTTCGCTATCTTTTAATTCTCCAGAAAGAACATACCCCATGTTTACACCTCTATAATTACGAATAGAAGCGTTAGTTAATTCAAGATTTCCTGAATTATCTTGAACAACTGTATTAAAACTAGGAATCTTTTTGTTTGATGTTGCCACCCCACTCATGCGTTTTAAATGCCGGGTAAAAATCTTCCATTACTTTATTTTCATCTCCACCATATAATAATTTACCGGGCAGTAAAATCAATATACTTAAGCAAAGAAAAGCCCCTGTTACCGCAAACATAAATTGAAACGGTAAGCCAATAACACCAAGAGCCGTGTGAGGCATCTGTCCAAACGCGTTTTAAGGCTATTTTTGGGTTAAAAGAATAAAAATTGGGTATTATTTTTTTCCAATGTACAATAACACCTGTTACAATGGCAAACAAGAAGAAAAAGGCAATAAAACCTGCAAGATATAGTCCTATATACGGAATTTGTGCAAAAAAATGGAGTCGGTATAAAAATTCTCCTATACTGTATTTTTCTACATATTTTTTTGTTTCAAAAGTAGTAATGTCTAAATAAAAAAAGTGATCTTCTTTGGCTTTATCGCTTGCTAATGAATCTTTACTGGCATCTAAAGAAACGCCTATTTTATCTCCATTTTTTCCAAAATAAAAATCAATATCTCTTGCTGTTAGGTCGTATTTTTTATCTAAACCAGTAAGAATAGCATCAAAATCAATATTTTTTGTTTCGGTATAGCTTAAAGGTTTTCCTTCTTCCCAAACGGCAATTTCTTCTTTAAATAAAGCAAAAGCACCTGCAAAAAATATTACATATAAGGCAAAACTGATGATAATACCACTTACGGTAATGGGTATTAAAAAATACGTTGTAATTTCTGTTGCTCATTATACAAAGGGATTATTTTGATTGCCGCAATAGTAAATACCATACAATAGCAGTATAACACCTAAATATAACAACCACGCTTTCCAACCATTATGGAATAAAAATGGAACAATCAATAAGGCACACCATACTATATACAGGGTAAAAATAGCGGTAATTAAAATTTCTTTAGAGCCAGGTAGCCAAAGTGCTAAACACATATGTAATAAAGCACTAATAATGTACCCCCCTAAAATACCCGCAGATATTTTAGCAAATTGATGCCAAGGCGATTTATTTAAATATTTAACATTTGCAGGCATAATTTATAGGGTATATTCAAATAGTAATGCTACTAAAATGAGGATTAACATGTGTTTATAGTTCACTTTTTGCAAAGGGTAAATAATGATAATTAAACCTAAAATGGTCATTAATGCTATAAGCCAAAATAAAATTCCTGAAGTAGTGCCAAGACTATAAATAGACACCACTAAGGCAGCAATTAAAAACAGACTTCCTATAATCTTTGAATAATTTGTATTTTTTTGAATCCATCTTTCTATAGCTGTATTAGAAGATAATGCTACTTTTTTAGAAGTATTATATAACACAAAACTTGCTATAAAGACTAAGAAAAGACTACTTGTTATCATACTTTATTTTTTCAAAATACCTTCAAAACTTATATTGTACCGTTCCTAAAAGGGCTCTTGGTGCTTGTGCATTTACAGTACTCCAACCTGAATAGTATTCTTTGTCTGTAAAATTATTAGCCTTTACACCTATTCTAAACTTTTTGGTGTTGTAATAAATCGATGCATTAAAAATAGTATAACTTGGCAATGTAAATTCACCTGCAACACCATTGTTTACAGTTAAGTGTTCTGATGCACCATTAAAACCTGCTCCAAAACCTAAATTTTGTAAAAACTTATTACTTGAAGCACTAAACTTATAATCTAGCCAAAAATTATAAATTTTTTTTGGGCCAGCAGATTCAGGTCTTCTATCTTTAAGTTGTACATAATCAATATTCGTTAATTCACTATAAGCATCTGTAATTTTACTATCATTATAAGAATATGAACCTCTTATGTTTAAGCCATTAAAGGGGTTTGCGTTAATCTCAAATTCGAGACCTTTACTAACTACTTCTGCGATATCTATGGTGTAGGCAAACAATACGGCACCTGGGTCACTATTTGTTGTTTTCTTAGCAGTAATGTTATAATAACTGACGTTAGCGTTTAATTTGCCATTTAAAAAGTTTGTTTTTATACCACCTTCAAATTGTTTTGCTTGAGTAGGTTTGAAAGTATCCACGGTTCCATCTCCATTTATTACAGGGTCATTATTAACAAAACCTGTTTGCCAATTGCCAAATAAGGTTAGTTTGTTTAAAATGGGTTGAAACACAATACCTGCATTTGGAGACAAAGTAATTTTTGTATAATCGTCCAATGGGTCAGATTTATCACCATTTTGATCAAAATAATCCAATCTCAAACCAACATTTATGGTTAATTTATTTGTTACATTTATAACATCAGAAGCATAAGCCGCAAATGTTTGAGAACTTGTTTCTGCCAATCTTGCAGGCACTTGATTAAAAACGGCATCTAGTTCTGAATTTGAAACGGTTGTACTTAGCGTTTGAAGCAAATGAGGTTGGTACAATATCTCCATTGGCATAAAATTGTGCATCAAAATAAGGGAAGCCACTTAATTGTGCAGCAATTAAATCTCCCTGGCCTGGATCTAAGATATTTAATGTGCTAATAATACTTGGAAAATTAGAATTTTGTGTTAACACAGGATTTCCACTTCTGTTTCTAGAGGTTCGCTCTCTATACACATAATCTAAACCTAAAACAATTCTATTTCTAAGGTTACCAATATTAAAATCGCCCGTAAAATTTTGCTGTACATTTGCTTTATTTGCATTAGCATCTCGTTTGTCATATAGCCTTGTAAATACGTCGGTATTTAGTAATGCGAAAGACTCGCCTAAAACTCCATTCACATCAGCTTGCAAAGGAGGATAAGGAATATCTGCTAGAGGCTGTAAAACAGAAAATGCAGCAGATGTACCTTCATAAAGATATTGGTAATACCCTTTTGCTTGTGAATGTGTAGATGCAAATATAGTTTGTGACGTCCAATTATCAGAAATTTTATAATCTGCTATAGCTCGTGTATTTAAAATAGGGCTAGACAACCTAACATCGTTAGAGGTAAACGATTTATTAGGGTTTACCCCTAAATCTTTAACATTTCTTGATACCATTGATAAACCTCTTCTAAGAAACAACATCGATGGATTGGTTTGTTCGGTTTGTGAATATTCTACACCAATGGATAAATTTAAACGATTGTTAACACTGTAAGAAAGTGATGGAGCTACAAAAAATGTATTTCTAAAACCAGCATCTTGAAAACTACCTTGTGTTAAATACGATGCATTAACCCTGAAAAAAACATCATCAGAGTTACTTAATGGTGTGTTTACATCAACGGAAGCACGATGTAACCCAAAAGAACCGGCAGTATATGAAACGCTTCCACCAAAACCTTTGTATGGTTTTTTAGTTACTACGTTTATCAATCCCCCTAAAGAGGTTACTGTGCTGCCAAAAAGCGTTGCCGAAGGGCCTTTAATAGCTTCTATTCGTTCTATATAAGAAGGATCTACTGCACTAAAAGTAAAACCAGGCATACCATTTACCAAAGCAGGTTGTACAGAAAAACCTCTCGTAGAAAAATAGCTAGTACCTTCTCCTGGTGCTCTACCTGTAGATTCCCATAATTTACTAATCCCTGTAGCATTTGTCATAGCGTCGTCAAAATTAGTAACCACTTGAGATTCTAGCAATTCTGTAGTTACCGTGCTGTAAACAATAGGGTTTTCTAAATCTTTTAAAGGCAATTTAGAAACATAGGCCGTTTTTTTACGTGAAAACTTGTTTTCTCTTTGAGCTGTAACTACAGCCTCTTGCAATAATTCAGTTCCTTCATATAGGGTAATAACACCCAAATCTACTGTTCTTTCATTTGATAAAGAAAAAGGAATTTCTTTACTCTTGAAACCTAAATAAGAAAGTAGAAGTATATAATCTCCATTTTCTAAATTTGTAATTTTAAAACTTCCACTTTCATCCGTTTGAGTACCTTTTTGAGTGTTTTTTAATAGCAACATTAACGCCTATTAACGGTGTGCTTGTATTATCTTTTAAAATACCTTTTACAACTGTGTTTTGAGAAAAACCTAATGAACTTAAGGTTAAGCATAATATTAAAATTAATGTGTTTTTCATTTTACTTTTTTTAAATAGAATACTTCATTTCAATTAATGTTGTATAACACAAAACTTGCTATAAAGACTAAGAAAAGACTACTTGTTATCATATTTTATTTTTCCCAAAAATCAGTTTTCAAATTTTTTAAAATTTATACACCACCGTACCCAAAAATGTTCTTGGATTTTGTACCATTAACCCTCTATAAGATGCTTTGTAATAAGTTACATCGGTAATATTGTTGGCTTTTACACCAATTCTAAACTTCTTAAAGTCGTAATACACCGAAGCATTGAAAAGCGTATAGGCATCCATCACAAATTTTCCGGAAATATTATTATCCATCGCGTAACTTTTAGATGCCCCGTTAAAACCTGCTCCAAAACCCAAGCCTTTTAACTTGCTATTTTCTCCAAGCCTATAATCTGCCCAAAAATTATACACCTTATCTGCACCCGCACTTGTAGGTCGCGTATTTAGAATACTTGCATATTGGGTTTCGGTTATTTTTGAATCGTTATAGGCAAACGCTCCAGATATATTTAAGCCTTTGAATAAATTAGCATTGATTTCAAACTCTACCCCTTTGTTTTGTTGTTCTTCTACAGAAATCATATTCAAAGAGAAAGGATTATCGGGGTCGGTCATTGTTTGGTTGTTCACCGTAATGTTGTAATAACTTAGCCCTAAAGACAGATGATTGTTTAATAAATTGGTTTTTATACCTGTTTCAAACTGTTTTGCTCTAACGGGCTTAAAGGTTACTATTATAGGATTTCCGCTTTCATCTCTGTTGGTTACAGGGGCATTACTTGAGTATCCTGTTAAATAATTGGCGAATACTGATAATTTATCTTTAATAGGTTGATATACCAAACCTAATTTGGGTGAAAGTTTTGCTAGAGCGTATCCGTCATTTTCATAGGTTGGCTCACCGTCTTCAATAAAACGATCCCAACGCAAACCAAACATTGCTGATAAGGTAGGTGTAAAATTTATAACATCTGAAAAGTACACTCCGTATCGTTGGCTTTTAGTTTTACCATAGCCTCCAGTATTTCCTGATTTGTATATTTCATTTAAAACACTTTGGTTAAGCGGATATTCTGTTTCTACAACCGTAGGCGTAAAAAACACATCGTCTAAAGGTGTTCCATCAGGGGTGAAAAATCCATAAACAAAAGGATACCCCGTTGCTTTATTATCAAAAATAGCAGCTGTCATGTCATCTGCCCTTTGATAATAATCAAACCCAATTAGCATACGATTTCTAATGTTTCCGATTTTAAAATCGTTCGTAAAATTCTGTTGCCCGTTAAATTTTGTGGCTTTACGGCTTTCTTTTCTGAAAATTCTAGTTAGCACATTGTTTTGCAAGTAATTTTCTAAAAACTGATTTGTGCCTATTTCTTGTGGCGTTTGCGGATTAGCAACTAATAATTGCGTAGCAGCTCCTTCATACATAAGCAATCTATCCCCTTTGTAATCAGAAATAGAAGTAGACAATACCGTTTGCCCTTTCCAATTATTAACAATACTATAATCGGCAATGGTACGTGTATTAAATTTTGGTGTTTCTACATAAATATCGTTATTGGTAAACGACTTTTTAGTATCTAAACCTAAATCTTTTACATTGTTTGCTACCATTGGGTAGGTGGAACGTAAAACAACTTGTGAGAGATTGGTTTGTTTGGTCTGGTTATATTCTAATGCAACACTCACTTTAAATTTATCGCTAGGCTTGTATAAAAACGTTGGAGCAATATAGGTTGACTTTAAAAAACCTGCGTCTTGAAAACTACCGTTATTTACATAAGACCCTGCCAATCTAAGGAACAAACCATCAGCTTTGCTTAGTGGTACGTTTACTTCTCCGGAAATTCTATTGGTGTTGAATGAGCCAGCAGTATACGATATACTTCCGCCAAAATTTTCTTGTGGTTTTTTGGTAATTATATTCGTCAAACCACCAAAAGAAGAAGCAGAGCTGCCGAACAAGGTGGCTGATGGGCCTTTTAAAACCTCTATGCGTTCAATATTCATAGGGTCTAAAACGCTTCCGATACCACTTTCAATACCATCTACCAATGCACCCCAATTTTCAAACCCTCTAAGGGCATAACCCGAACCGTAACCTGCCAATTGCACGGTTTTATCTGCCCCAGCAACGTTTACCATAGCATCGTCAATAGTAAATGCCAGTTGCGACTTTAATAATTCTGGCGTAACCGTACTGTAAACTTGAGCGTTTTCTAAATTGGTAAGTGGTAATTTAGCCGCTGTAACTGATTTTTCTATGGTAAATGGATTGTTCTTTTGTCCTTCAACAACCACTTCTTGCAGTACTTCACTTGCTTCATCCAAGATGATACCACCCAAATTTTTGGCTTGGTTATCTGATATAGAAAAAGAGATTTCTTTGGTTTTAAAACCTATATAGGAAAGTACAAGGGTGTAGTCGCCATTTTTTAAACTTGCGATTTCAAAGTTTCCTTCATTGTTGGTTTGTGTACCTTTTTTGGTGTTTTTAATAGCGATGTTAACGCCGAAAAGGGGTGATTGGTTGCGGTCTGTAACGGTTCCTGATAGTGCCCCGTTTTGGGCAAATGCGAAACTGGTGAGCAATATTAAAATTAAGGTAGGTAATGTTTTTTTCATGTATTTTTATTTAGACTTAATACAAACAATTTAACAAATGTATCTATCAGGAACGGTACATGCAAGTTGTTTATAATAAATCTAAATAGCTGCCCCCTCGCAAACTCACCGTCTGAGCTTAAAGATTCGAGTTTGAAAGTTCAGAGTTTAGCCAAACTTGAGTAAGCTGACTTCTTCTAGAATTATGTGTACAGGTAAATTTAGTTTGACCTCTTTTTTATCCCCAAGTTTCTGATTGATATAATCGTTCAATTCTTGAAGAACAGCCTTTCTTTCTGTAGCAATATCACGGGCATCAAGCAAATTAACTTGCTACTGAATTTTTTGAAATAAGATCATTGTAGAAATTTAATTAACAACAGCCCGAACCCGGTGTACACACATTTTGCTCTGCTGCGGTTGAAGGAATTCCGCATTGATCTTGAGCTAAACAAGCCGTTTGTTTTGTAGTCAATAAAAAATGCTGACCATCAAAGTCTAAGCCAAATTTACCAATGGTTTCGCCTTGATATTCCACTTCAATTTCATCATCTGCCAAACCAAGCACCTTTTCAGATAGCTCTATAATGTGCACCAATTTTTCTGGATGAAGTCGATGATCGTAATCATTGGCTTCCCAAAGCTGAAAGTTAATTACGTTTTCTTCACGCAGTGTTCCGCCACAATCAATAAATTTTTTGGTGACTTTCCCCACTTCAGTGACATGAAAATGAGAAGGCACAAACGAGCCGTTTGGCAATTTAAACGCAATGGTTTTTAGCAACTTAAGCTGTTTTTTTATTTCAGATAATTTCATATGTTTATTTTTTTTAATGGTCACATGCTACCTTTGAGGATTGAAATAAGCATTCTCCTGTGTGATTAATGATTATTTCAATCATGTCGGTTTTATTTTTGTGTATTTTTATATTGCGATATTAGAATATATGAATTCATAATTTTTAACAACAAGATTTGCTTGATTCTAAACTTTTAGAGATTAGATCGAAGGCATTCTTTACTTTTTCCCAGCCTTCGGGATTGATGCAATAACAAATATTTTTCCCCTCGATGCTGCCTTGAATTAAACCAACTCTTTTTAGCTCGGATAAATGCCGCGAAATTGTGGGCTGGGCCAAAGGCAATTCGTCCACAATGTCATTGCAGATACAACCCGGTGTTTTGGCCAAATATTCCATTATTCCCAAGCGGGCAGGATGGCCAAGGGCTTTTAATATATCCGCCATTTCGGTGATACGTATATCAAAACCTTCTGTTTTTGTTATTCCCATATTGCAATATTAGAATATATAAAAATGATATACTAATATTAAGTATGTAAAAAAAATTAAGGAGCTGGGGGGAAGGCTTTCAGTTGAGTTGATTGGCCATTTTCGAGGTTCACTTCAAAGCAGAAAGTCTTTATTCCGTTTGATAAAGCCATAAACGGAGCCAATAAAGTACGATTATACATAGCTGCCTGAGCAATGGTTTTCTGAGAAATAGGCACATCAGCGGCCTTACATTCTATCAATAAATAAGGCTTTCCCTCTTTATCGAAAACCACAATATCCGATCTTTTTTGGAGTTGATTATAGGTTAAACCACCCTCTACTTTTATTAAGCTTTTGGGATATTTTAATTGATTTACCAGCAAGTTAATGATATGCTGCCTAACCCATTCTTCAGGGCTTAGCACCACATACTTTTTGCGAATCGGGTCAAAAATCAAGTTCTTGTCCTCAAATTCCTTAATTTTGTATGCATAAGGCGGTAAATTCAATTTCTGCATTTTTAATCTATCAATTCCTTTTCTTAATTAGCATAGTTCTCTAGAAGCAATTATTCAAATTGCGATTTACGGGTTTAAAATTGATTAAAAAAATATCTCCGGCTTTCTGGGTAAGAACATAGAGCGGTTTGCACCTCCAATTGGAGCAAACTTTTTTTGTACCCAAAAATATGCCAAGACTTTACATATCATTAAAGTGCCCCTCTATTGCTTCTTCTGCCCGAGCTTAGTATATATCTATTTTGACTGATTTCACCTACATTTTACACTACTTTGACATTTTTTTTAATTATTTGGTCGTTTTGTATAGATTTGCCCAATCAGTTTAAATTATTTTTTTCACCAATCATAGCCCAGTTATTATATGAATTTAACTCTATTTTTAAAGGTTTGGACTCCAAGGGCAGCTTCTTGCCAGCGTAGATTCCTGATGCCACTCATTATTATTGGCTTATTTTTAACAAGCATACAAGCTGTTGCCCAGATCACGGGAACTGTAACTTCAGACGAGGGAGAAGCACTTCCCGGTGTAAGTGTAGTTATCAAGGCATCTACACGTGGCACCATTACCGACATCAATGGCAGATATACCATCGACGCCAAAAAAGGAGATGTATTGGTTTATTCTTTCGTAGGATACCAACTGTATGAAAATCTGGTAGGTAACGAAAGTGAACTAAACGTAAGCCTTAAAACTGACGCAGCATATTTAGAAGAAGTAGTGGTGGTTGGTTACGGAACGCAAACAAAGGCCTCATTGGCAGGAGCCGTTTCTACCATTTCTTCGGATGTGATCAAGGACCGACCGGTCACCAACTTGGCCTCGGGTCTTCAAGGTGCTTCGCCGGGCTTAATTATCAACCGAACAACCGGTCAGCCGGGCAGAGAAGATATTGGTATAACCATTCGTGGAGCCACCTCTGCCAATGGGAACGTGGATCCGTTGGTCATTCTTGATGGTGTCACCGCCCCTATATCTGTCTTAACCAGTCTTAACCCAAATGACATCGAAAACATTTCGATTTTAAAAGACGCTTCGGCCGCAATCTACGGAGCACAAGCGGCCGGTGGAGTAATTTTGGTAACTACCAAAAAAGGGACAAACCAAAAAATGCAAGTGAACTTCACTTCCTTGATTGGAGCGGGCAAGGTTATTAATATGCCGGAGCGAATGTCTTTGCTGGATGAGGCCTTATTCAATAATATAGCCTTTGAAAATGCCGGAGCCAATAAGCCTTACGGCGAAGAACACCTTGAACGTATCAGAAACAATATACCTTATATTGTAGATCCCAATGATTCCACAAAATATATCTATTACAATCAGGTGCCTCATACAGAAACCTTATTGAAAGATTACGCCTTGTCTCAAAATTATAACCTTTCCTTACGCGGTGGAAGCCAAAAGATCAGCTACTTTTTATCAGGAGGAGTTTACAATCAAAAAGGTATCCTCAAGTATGGCCCCGATCAGGCAAAACGGTATAACGGAAGATTAAATGTGGGTGCAGAAATTAATAAATATGTAAGTATTGATACCCGGTTAGATTACACCCATAAAGAAAATGATGCACCCTATAATAAAGCCAGTGGAGATTATAGCATTGTCTATGAAATCGCAAGATTGCGTACTCGAAACCCCATGTTAACACCGGAAGGCCGATACAATTCTTCTGCTTCCACATTAGCCAAATTGAAAGAGGGTGGATATGATAGGGAATCCGAAAACATAATTGGAGCAGTAGGTACCCTGCGTTTGGCCAACTTTATTAAAGGATTCAGTATGCGAGGTATATTTGGGGTGAACTATCGTAGAGATGACGATAAGAATTTTAAACGTACGGTTCCTTTATGGGGGCGTTTTACGGTATCCAACTACCTGAATTCTACAAATTCGGTCGATATTGTTCGAGAGACACGTAAAACCACTAATTTCCAATATTTGGCAGATTATAACCGCACCTTTTCTGAGGTTCATGCCATCAGCACATTAGTAGGGTACCAATATGAAGATTATCGCTATGAAGGAATTGAAGCGGGGGCTTCAAACTTAATCAACAATGACCTGCCTGTATTAGGTTTGGGCGATGCCCTCACTAAAACAAATTCTGAAAGTATTAAGACTAATGCTTATCAGTCTGTTTTTGGAAGGCTCAATTATGTGTATGATGGAAAATATATTGCCGAACTCACGTATCGTCTTGATGAAAATTCAAAATTAGCTCCTGGTCTCCGTAAAAAAGGCTTTTTTGGGTCCTCGGTGGGGTGGAACATGCACGAAGAAGCTTGGTTTAACCGCAGTTTACCTTTCTTTTCTGAATTTAAACTGAGAGGCTCCTGGGGCAGACTCGGTGGTGCACTGGGTGACAATATAGGAAACTATGATTATGTCAATCTTCTGAGTCGTGGAACCGGTCTAGTACTGGGTGATAGCAGGGCGACTTATTTCTACCAGTCGTATATCCCTTCGGCAACTTTATCTTGGGAAACCATTGAAACTACAAATATCGGTTTAGATTTTGGTCTTTTCGATCATAAATTACGCTTTACCGGGGAATATTATGTGAAGTTTAACCGGAATATGCTTACTCCACAACAACTCCCGGCTACGCTAGGGGTTGGTACGCCAAAGAAAAACAATGGAGAGCTGAAATCGTGGGGTTGGGAAACCGAGTTAAGCTACAGAACCAAGTTTAGAAACGGCATTAGTTTCCAATTGGGCTTCAACCTGTCTGACAATAACAATCGACTGATCTCATACAGTGGCAATAAAGTAGTTGGCCTTGGGAAAAATAAGCTGATCGAAGGGCAAGCTTTAAAGTCATTCTACGGCTATCAAACCGATGGCTACTATACCTCGGAAGATGAGGTAAAAGCCGGCCCGTTTTATAGTAATAAAACAGGGGTAGGTGATGTAAAATATGTAGATCAAAACGGTGACGGTAAACTGAATGTGGGCGATGGCTTAATAGAAAGTAAAGGAGATTTAATCTTTTTAGGTACCGATTCGCCTCGTCTTCTTTTTGGATTGAATACAAGCTTAGACTATAAAGGTTTCGACCTTGTTCTTTTTATTCAAGGAGTTGGTAAACGAAACTTTTTGCCCAATTACCATTCAATTGCCCCTCTTTCTCAATCATGGAGGCAGCCTTTGCAGTATCATTCAGATTACTGGACTCCAGACAATCCGAATGCCCGTTATCCAAGACCATTTTATCAAGGAAATCATAACTATGCTGCATCAGACAAATGGGTACTTGATGCCGCTTATGCACGTTTGAAAAACATTCAACTGGGTTATTCCTTACCGAAAAACCTAACGGATAAGATGAAAATTAATAAGGCTAGAATATTTGTGTCGGGGCAAGACCTCATTACTGTTTCTAAATTGGGAATCTTAAGTACCATATTTGACCCTGAAAGCCGAGATGGCGTAGTGAATGATTACCCATTTTTTGCAAATGCTAGTATTGGCCTAAACCTAAACTTCTAATACCAGATAATAATGAAGAAGATAATTTCTAAACTATATTTCGTTTTTCCCTTAATGTTATTCGCAGTCATTTCCTGCGATATAAACCGTATTCCCGAAACGGCAATCTCTGACAGCACTTTCTGGAAAACCGGAGGAGACTTTAAAACTGCGGCAAATTATTTTTATAGATACTTAGACAGTTATCCTTTGGATGACAACTGGTCTGACGATTCCTACGGTCGAAGTTCAGACCCAATTAGCGATGGATCGAGGATTACTCCGGCTAAAGATACTTCTAACTATAACAGGCCTTACGTTTTGATTCGGGCTTGCAATAAACTTTTAGAGCAAGCAGAAGCAGCCTCCGGCTCAATCGAAGAAAGTGACTTAAACCTTTATCGGGCAGAAGCTCGCTTTTTTAGAGCTTACGCTTACTATGGTTTGGCCATACGGTTTGGTGGCGTTCCCTTGATCCTAAAAACATTGCAGGATAATTCAGAAGAGCTATATCAAGGAAGGGCGAGCCGTGAAGAGGTTTTCGCTTCGATTTTCAATGATCTTGATTTCGCAGCTCAGCACCTCCCGCTACCCTCAGATTTAGCGGCGGCAGATTATGGCCGGGTTACCAAAACAGCTGCTCTCTCTTTTATGGCCCGTGCCGCCCTCTTTGAAGGTACCCGGGCAAAATACCATAATTACGGTGATGCGGCCGGTTACTTACAAAGGGCGAAAAATGCATCAAAACAGGTTATTGACAGTGGGGAACATAGCTTAATGGATAATTATTTTGATATGTTTCAATACGCCGGAGAGAAATCAAAAGAGAATATCATTGTCAAAGTGTTTGGCGTTGATAGAGATAATAAAGTGGTTACACATAATTATTTCAGAGCCTATCTAGAACAAGGAGGGATTAATCCAACCAAAAGCTTAGTGGATGCCTATTTGATGGCCGATGGACTCCCGTATGATAAATCTCCTCTCTATAAAAAACCGGAAAACTCTGTTGAAGTTTTTGATAATCGTGATCTAAGGCTCTCGGCCACAGTATTTAAAAGAGGAGATCCGTATATTGCTTCACGCCCTGTTTTCGATATTTCAAATCCGGCTTTCAATACCACCGGTTTTACATTCCGAAAATTCTCAAACATAGAAGATTGGAAGCTTCAGAGCTCAACAATGGATTATCCGGTATTACGCTATGCCGAGGTGCTTTTGACTTATGCTGAATCTACCTTTGAGCTAAGTGGTGCTATTACAGATAACGATTTAGATATCAGCCTCAACCAACTTAGAAAAAGGGCAGGAATACCCATGTTAAGCAATGAATTTGTAAGCACAAATGGCCTCGACATGCAAGCCGAGATTCGTAGAGAGCGACGAGTTGAGCTAGCCCAAGAAGGTTTGAGATATTGGGATTTGATCAGATGGAAAGAGGCCGAAAATGTACTGCCTCAAGCCGTTTACGGAAACTATTTCTTTGCCGATGAGTTTGGCGAAGTAAATGTGAAACTCACTAGCGATAACATTATTTTAGTTTCCGAAGCGTCCATCCGAAACTTCGACCCGGCCAAAGACTATTTATGGCCTTTGCCGCTTAACGAAATTGCCTTGAATCCGGCACTTGAGCAAAATCCTAATTGGTAAAAAGACGAAAGGCCGCCCAAATTTTTAAAATGGGCGGTCTTTTTATTGTACAATAAGTATGTTAAATTCGTTTTCCCGATTATAAAAGACGATTTGATTTATAATACAGATACAAAAAGAAGACTTCACATTTTCTAAATTTTTAAAATCGACATCTTCGCCCAAATTCCTTAATTTTGTATGCATAAGGCGGTAAATTCAGTTTCTGCATTTTATTTCTATTCGCTTTTCAAAATAGCATAATCTATGATTACCAAAGAAGAAATTGTTAAAAACTGGCTTCCACGATACACAGGAACAGCCCTTGAAGACTTCAGACCCTACATTTTATTGACCAATTTTGGGAACTACGTCACGATGTTTGCCGAGATGCACAATGTAGAAATTAAAGGGAAAGACAGAGCTATGCAAACTGCATCGGCAGGTGATATTACCATTATCAACTTCGGGATGGGCTCTGCCGTAGCGGCTACGGTTATGGACTTGCTCACGGCGGTTCATCCAAAGGCGGTATTGTTTCTAGGAAAATGCGGAGGTTTGAAAGGGATCACTTCGTTGGGAGACTTTATCTTGCCCATTGCGGCTATACGTGGCGAAGGTACAAGCAACGATTATGCGAGGCCTGAAATCCCGGCTTTACCCTCATTCAGGCTTCAACGTTCGGTTTCTGAAATGATCATTAAACACAAACTGGATTATTGGACAGGAACCGTATATACCACAAATCGCCGAGTTTGGGAGCATGACGAAGAATTTAAAGATTACCTGAGAGAAATTAGAGCTTTGGGGATTGATATGGAAACCGCCACCATTTTTATTGTAGGTTTTGTAAACAGCATTCCGCACGGTGCTTTGCTTTTGGTTTCTGATAATCCGATGGAACCGGACGGTGTAAAAACAGAAGAAAGCGACAAAAAAGTGACGGTTAATTATGTGCAAAAGCATTTGCAAGTGGGTATAGATTCACTGAATGAGCTGGCCAGTTCTGGGCAGTCTGTAAAGCATTTGCGTTTCGAGAATTGATTCAGAAGAACCTCTAAACGCTATGAGTTTCTAATGAGATTTGAAAAAAGAACCGAGGTTGTAAATCTATTCATAAAAGGCTTTGATGCCTTAATTTTGTATATGCCGTCATTATAGTTTCTTGAAATGCAGGCAAATCGTTAATTTCACCCACTCAAATTTTAAAATTGAATAATGAACAGGACGCTATCCTTCGCTTTTGCTTTTGTCAATTTACTGAGCTTGGCTCATTTTTCGTATGCTCAAAAAGATAAAACAGCAAAGGCTCGTGCCACCTACAGTCAATTTTGTTCTTCATGCCATGGCGAAAAGGTTGAGGCCTTTGTAGATCGGAAATGGAAACATGGAACCGGAAAAGATGAAATTATAGCCAGTATTACAAACGGATACGCCGACGCTGGAATGCCCGCTTGGGGGGCTTCCATTGATAAAAAAGAAATCTCACAATTAGCAGACCTAATTGTGAGTAGCCTTAAAACCGTAAATGCGTATGATTTTAAAGATGTAGTCAAAACAGATACTTATACATCAAAAGGCATCACTATAAAAATGGAAACTGTTTTAGAAGGTCTTGAAAGCCCATGGGGTTTGGTTTCGCTGCCAGATGGAGCCTTATTGGTAAGCGATAGGGCTGGAGATTTATGGAAAGTACATACAGGCAAAAGCAAGACAAAAATAGAAGGCGTACCTAGGGTAAGAGCCGAGGGGCAGGGTGGCTTGTTTGATATAACACTACACCCTAAATATGCCGAAAACGGCTGGATTTATCTTTCTTACGCAAAATTAAAAAAAGAGGGAGATAAGTCTTTATCTACCACAGCGATAATCAGAGCCAAATTAAAAGGCAATGCATTGGTAGATATTGAAGAAATTTTTGAGGCTCTTCCTTATTTTGCCACAAGCCACCATTATGGAGGGCGTATGGTTTTTGATGACGAAGAATACCTGTATTTTTCTGTAGGTGAAAGGGGGCATCGGGATGAAAACCCTCAGAGCTTAGAAAACGGCTGCGGTAAAATACATAGAATCAATGCTGATGGCAGTATTCCCAGTGACAATCCATTTTATAACACACCAAATGCAGTACAATCCATTTGGTCTTATGGTCATAGAAATCCGCAAGGCCTGATTTACAAAGCCGATACCGACGAAATTTGGGAACATGAGCATGGCCCACGTGGTGGAGATGAGATGAATTTGATTGAAAAAGGAAAAAATTATGGCTGGCCGCTGGTTTCCTATGGCATCAATTATGACGGCACCACCTTTACGAATGAGACCGAAAGAGCAAGCATGATTCAGCCTGTGCTATATTGGATTCCTTCCATTGCTCCCTGTGGTATGGCTCGGGTCACTTCTGATAAATACCCTGCATGGAAAGGTGATATTTTGGCGGGATCACTACGTTTTAATTACCTAAATCGCTGTGAAGTAGAAAACGACAAAATAGTAGGCCAAGAAAAAACATTGATAAACGTGGGCAGACTTCGAAATATAGTACAGGCCGCCGATGGCTATTTATATATTGGAATTGAAAAACCAGGTACCGTATATCGCTTATTGCCACAATAAAAAAACGAAGTTATTTATCAAATCCAAGCTTATTATGAAATGAGCCATGAGCATAGAATCTCAAAAACCGATAAATGCTTATGGCGAATTACGTAGGTCGAGCCGCGTAGGTGTGACCTTTGAAATTAAATAGAAATAAACAGATGAAACCGGCATGATTGAAATAATCATTAATCACACAGGAGAATGATTATTTCAATCATCAAAGGTCGCATGTGACCATTAAAATGAACAAAAAATAAACACATGAAAAACATACTTGCAGTTTTACTTTTTCTTAGCAGCTTTTCGGGTTTTTCTCAAGTCTGGAAAACCCTAGAAACTCAGAATGAAAGCACTACCCGAAGCGAAAATACATTGGTGGCCTTAGACGGTAAATTGTATCTTTTTGGTGGTCGTGGTTCACATCCTTTAGAAGTGTATGATCCTAAAACCAATTCGTGGGAGAAAAAAGGCCTTTTGCCTATGGAAATGCACCACCTTCAGGCAGTGGCCTACGGCGGTGAAATTTATGTATTAGGGGCTTTGTCTGGTCCATTTCCGCATGAAATACCGATTCCGAATGTGTATATCTATAATCCGCAAAAAGACGAATGGAGAAAGGGTGATGAAATTCCGAGAAAACGTGGTGCGGCAGGCTGCTTCGTGTATAAAAACAAAATTTATTTAGTTGCGGGTATTCAGGATGGGCATTGGGATGGGCATGTCACTTGGTTTGATGAATACAACCCCAAAACAGGGAAGTGGAGTATCTTGCCGGATGCTCCACATGCTAGAGACCATATTTCTGTAGCCATGGTTAACGATAAATTAGTGGTGGCAGCCGGGCGTAGATCTAGCCACAAAACCAATGAAGTACTCACTTTAGTGGTACCCTATACCGATGTTTTCGATTTCAAAACCATGACCTGGCAAACCGTAGAAGGCCAGAATATTCCGACAATGAGAGCCGGGGCAGGAGCTGTGACCCTTGGCTCAAAAGTAATCTTTTTAGGTGGAGAAGGCCCAGACCAAGTCCCTGCACACGCCGAAGTAGAAGCTTTTGACGTAAAAACAATGACCTGGAGCAAATTACCTAATTTGGAGCAAGGAAGGCATGGCATGAGTGCCACAAAAATCAAGAATACAGTCTATGTGTCATCCGGTGTAGCCAATAGAGGAGGCAGCCCTGAGCTTAACAGTATGGAGTGTCTCGGATGTGAATAATTTAATTTGGGCAATGCTTATATTTAGAGTAATTTCGGGGTTTCTGATTTGAATTTTGCCTGAGAAAGTTGGCAAATGATTGAATAAAAAAACCTTACATGATTGTATCTACGGCTGAGCCATTTCAGATTATTTATTCACTTTTTAAGCATCAGTTTTTAGGTTATTTATTTGAATCTTATGTGGTTCAATTAAATGCCAAAGGCGAGCTTACCTATGCTCATCAGAACGTTTCTTCGATGAATATCAAGGAATTTGCAACTGGCATAGATAAGGTTGATATCGAGCTCGTGAAGTACATGGATGCCATTCAGCATGATATGATTCTTCGGAAATTCAATCCGAAAAAGCTGAAGACCTTTGATTATTTCAATAAAATATACAGCGAAGAGAAACCGGATTTGGGTATTCAGGCCGCTATTCAAGAATATCTAAACAAATATCGAGCTGAAATTCTTCCTAGACTGATTGGGAAAAGATTCTTCATCATGTCAAACGACGGCGAGCCTACAAAACAGGAAGTTACTGTGATGGACGAGCCCGCTAAGGTCTATTTAAATTTTGATAGAAAAGAAGACCATACCATCTATTTTCCGATCATAAAATGCAAAGGCGAAAAGGTGAAACTTCAGCATGTAGGGGCTCAAATCTTAAGTGATTCCCCCGCTTTCTTGTTGAGTGAAAACCGGCTTTACCATTTCGATAAACACGTGGACGGTAAAAAACTTAGGCCTTTTTTAGATAAGAACAATATCCGTATTGATCGAAAAATTGAAAAAACATATTTCAAAAAATTCGTAGGCCCCTTAATTGCTCAATTCAACGTTTTTGGGAAAGGCCAAGGTTTTGATATTGTTCAGGAACAAGCCAGTTCTAAACCCGTTTTGTTGATTACAGAGATAGTTCGAAGCCAGAGTTTGGATTTGTTTTCGAATAATGAATTTGATACCGAGGAAAGTCATAAAATTAATTTTGACCTAAGTTTTGAGTACGGAAAAAGCAGTTTCCGTTTTGATAGTTTTGCGGCTCCGGCTTATGTAAAAGTAGAAGAAAAAGAAGATGCCTGGGTTTTTCATAAAATCATGAGAGATCTGCCTTTCGAAAAATCGATCATAGAAAAACTCAGCAAATTAGGTCAAAATCTGCTTCACGGACGGAAGTCTCTCTATAAACGTGAAGCATTTGGTTGGTTACAGCAAAATGCGGAAGCTCTGGCCGAGGCGGGGATTGAGGTAAAACAAAGTGCCGAATCTCGAAAGCAATATTTTTTGGGTGTTTCTTCTATCGAAGTAAATATTGTAGAGAGTAACGATTGGTTTGATATCAGAACCAAAGTGCGTTTTGGTGATTTTGAAATCCCGATGCTAAAACTGAGAGAGTTAGTTTTAGCCAATATCTCTGAATTTAGATTGCCCAATGGACAAATTGCCATCATTCCAAAGGAATGGTTTATCCGTTATCACGAACTTTTCACCCTTTCAGACATTGGTCAGGATGAAACGTTGATCTTGAATAAACACCATATAGCCATGGTGCAAAACCTTTCTTCTGATGGGTTGGCCAGTACGGTGATAAACAGAAGGCTAAAGAATCTACAGAACTTTGAAGAAATTAAACCTTACGAGATACCCGAAGCTTTCAACGGCTCTTTACGCCCATATCAAAAAGCGGGTTATGATTGGTTACGTTTTCTCAGAGATTTTAATTTAGGAGGCTGCTTAGCCGATGATATGGGTTTAGGGAAAACCGTGATGACGCTGGCTTTTTTACAGTCCATAAAGTCAGAAGGCTCAAATTACCCTAGCCTTTTAGTGATGCCTACTTCATTGATCTATAATTGGCAAAAAGAAGCCGAGAAGTTTACGCCCGAATTAAGAATTTTGATACATACCGGAAGTCTCAGAGAGAAATCCTCAGACCATTTTACAGAATATGATCTCATCTTAACTTCTTACGGTGTGCTGCGTTTGGATATTCAATTTATTGAAAATTTTAGGTTTGAATATGTTATTTTGGACGAGTCGCAAGCCATTAAAAATCCAGCGGCTAGCATTTCAAAATCGGTTCGCTTATTGAATTCTAAAAACCGTTTGATTCTAACAGGGACACCCTTAGAAAACAGCACAATGGATCTTTGGAGCCAAATGACTTTTATTAATCCGGGTTTATTGGGTTCTCAGTCGTATTTTAGAGACCATTATCAGCTAGCCATTGAAAAACGTAAAGATGAAGCGGCCACCCAAAGGCTTTATGCCAAAATTAAACCCTTTATGTTGAGAAGGCACAAGTCGCAAGTGGCTACAGAGCTTCCGGAGAAAATAGAGAGTGTGCAATATTGTGATATGGATCAGCAGCAGGAAAAGATTTATGAAGAAACAAAAGCTTATTATCGTAATTTAATCATTGGCCAAATAGAGCAAGGCCAGCCAAGAAAATCTCAATTTACAGTGCTTCAGGGGCTTTCTAAACTGCGTCAGATTGCCAATAATCCGTTGATGGTTGATGAAGAATACACAGGAGAATCCGGCAAAGACTCTGATGTGATTCATAAGCTCATGGAGGTTATAAAAAGCGGAAGCAAAGTGTTGGTATTTAGCCAGTTTGTGAAGCATCTTAGCATTATCCGAAACTACCTTGATAAAGAAAAAATACCGTATTCGTACCTGGATGGATCGACAAAAAACCGAGAATCAGAAGTCAACCGTTTTCAAGAAGACCCGGAGATTAAGGTTTTTCTTATTTCTTTAAAAGCAGGTGGAGTGGGTTTAAACCTTACCGCTGCCGAATACGTGTTTTTGTTAGACCCTTGGTGGAATCCGGCTATTGAGGCTCAAGCCGTTGATAGGGCTCATAGAATAGGCCAAGTCAATACGGTTTTTACTTATAAATTCATCAGTAGAAACACCGTAGAAGAGAAAATCTTACGGCTGCAAGGTGCTAAAAAGCAGCTTTTTAATGAACTTATCACTACCGAAGAAACCTTTATGAAGTCTCTGTCGCAGGATGATATCCTCAGCTTATTGAATTAATTTTTGCACAAAGTCCTCAGGCTAATGCATAATACGGGCTAAAAATCAAATAGTAGAGAGAAGGTTATAAAAAAATAGAATTAGATTTATTCGATAATTTAGAGAGGCTACTTAAAAAAACTGAATAAAATATGCCTTACTAATCAAATTTATGGCCGTTTTGGGCTAACCGTCTAACTGTAATTTTATTGATGAAACCGACATGATTGAAATAATCATTAATCACACAGGAGAATGATTATTTCAATCATCAAAGGTCGCATGTGACCATTAAAACGAACAGAAAATAAACAGATGAAATGTCCATGACAAAGATTTTGACACAAACCGAGCGATGAATAAATTCGCTTTTCCAAAGCGATAAAAAGATAACTGGTCGTTTTTTTACTGAGACTAAAAAGCTCGCAGATGAAATTGACCAAAGTCCATTCAGTAAAGAATGAGGCACAAGCTTAAGCACAAACCGATGTTGCAAAACTGGAAATGATAAACTAAAGTACAGTAGAAGCACGAAGATGAAAATTTTCTCTCTTAAGCAATTTTATGGCCTTGTAACTTATTGAATACGTGTTACTTGCAAATTTTATACAGATGAAAAATATTTTATTTTATACACTCGTAATTTTAGCCGGCCCGCCGGCCTGTACCCCCGAAAAAGAGAGACCCAATATTATTTACGTTTTAGCTGATGATCTGGGCATTGGTGATATATCTGCCTTCAATGAAAACGGGAAAATAAAGACACCA
Organism: Morinoia aosen; assembly: GCA_030386875.1. Lineage (NCBI taxonomy): Eukaryota > Metazoa > Arthropoda > Malacostraca > Amphipoda > Talitridae > Morinoia > Morinoia aosen. The sequence continues at coordinate 58,990,080 of JASJYW010000027.1, forward strand.
AATATAGATCAAATTGCAAATGAAGGGATGCGGTTTACAGATGCCCATACCTCTTCGGCCGTATGTACGCCTACCCGATACAGCATAATTACAGGGCGTTATAATTGGCGTAGCCGACTAAAAAGCGGTGTTTTAACCGGGAAATCAAAGGCTTTGATAGAAAATGAAAGAACCACCGTGGCTTCTATGCTGAAAAATCAAGGCTACGAAACGGCTTTTATCGGTAAATGGCATTTGGGCTGGGATTGGGCTGAGAAAGACGGCATAACGAATAAGGGTGAAGGGTGGAATCCGGCAGATTTTGAGGCGATTGATTTTACAAAACCCATAAAAAATGGGCCCAAGGAATTGGGATTTATCTATTCGTATGGGCATTCGGGTTCATTGGATATGGCTCCGTATGTGTATGTAGAAAACGGCTTAGTTACTGAAATTCCGGATACGGTATCGGTCAATACAGGGAAATATTCATGGTGGAGAGAAGGACCTACTTCTAGAGATTTTGTACATGAAGATGTAACACCAAATTTCTTTAGAAAAGCCATGACGTATATTCAAAATAAATCAAAGGAAGAGAAACCATTTTTTCTCTATTTGGCCTTGCCATCACCGCATACCCCCATTTTGCCTACTGAAGAATTTAAGGGCAAAAGCGGCTTGAATCCTTATGGCGACTTCGTGATGATGGTGGATGATTACATGGGTAAACTAAGCCAAACCATAAAAGATGCGGGAATAGAAGATAATACCTTGCTTATTTTTGTGAGCGATAATGGGGTGTCTCCGGCTGTGAAGTTAGATGAGTTGGAAGCTCTTGGCCATTACTCTAGCTATGTGTATCGCGGGCATAAAGCAGATATTTTTGAAGGTGGCCATAGAGTACCTTTTATCGCAAAGTGGCCAAATCGCATTAAAAAGGGTTCGGTTTCTACTCAAACAATTTGCACCACAGACTTAATGGCCACTTGTGCCGATATAATTGGATACACCTTGTCTGATAATGAGGGTGAAGATAGCTATAGTATTTTAGCCGAGTTTTTAGGAAAACAAGAAGACAGGCCAATTCGGGAAGCTACCGTGCATCATTCTATAAATGGGAGCTTTGCCATTAGAAAAGGAGATTGGAAACTCATCATGTGCCCGGGTTCTGGCGGTTGGAGTTTTCCAAAGCCGAATGCCGATACGCTAGAATTGGCCAAGCTGCCCGCCATTCAACTGTATAATTTGAAAACCGATCCTGCCGAGAAAAATAATTTAGAGGCTGGAAATAAGGATAAGGTTGATGAATTAAAAACGCTTCTGATTAAATACATTAAGCAAGGGAGAAGTACCCCGGGTACGCCCCGGAAGAATGATTTTATTGAGTCAGACTGGAAGCAAATTGAATTTGCGAGGGCTAGTAGTTGAGTTATTTTGATCGCAGCCTAATGTGAGAAAGCTCAGGCTTTTACTTTTCCTCTGATTTCAAACTCTTTTTTGCTGCCAATGAAGAGCTTTTGCCAGCCTTTTATATGATAGCTTTTTATTTCGTTGTTTTGCAGCTCGAAATCAAGCGATTTGACAGAATGGTAAAGGTAATTTTCTGTGTTTAATTCAGCTTTTATTGAAGTCACCAGCCCATTTTCATCTTTCTGAATGACCAAATTTTTTACGGGAAGGTCTAGCCCGTCTTTTAAAGAGTAAGTTATTTCGTTCTGATTTTCTTTTGTGTCGTAACTCGATTTAAACGCAATTTTGTTAATATCCGCTTGTTTGAGCAGTTCTAATTCCTTGGTCCAGTCAATGTCTTTTAAGCTTGCCTCTTCCTCGTATTCGTTGATTTTGTTGAATTTTATAACCTCCGGATTACGTTTTTCCATGTTCGCAATAAGCTCATTGCTAAGTTGGCTGAGATTAAAAAAAACATTCAGATTGCCGGCTTCTTGCTGAGAGCAGGCCGATAGCACGAACAAAGACGATAAAATGAAAAGAAAGTATTTAGGCATATACAAATATAGATGTTTCAGAATTAGCGAGTGTATATCAAGGATATTTTGTCTAACACCTTTTTGCTTAAAATGATTTTCTATATTCGTTAATTCTCTGTAAGTCTTTCTTTGAAATCTGGAATTAGAGAGAAAGGGTTAATCTAAATTTGAATTAGAAAGAGAATCGAAAAAAGAAATGAGCCATGAGGATAGGCTCTTACCAAGCCATTGACCGATAAATCATTACATCGAGTCGTATGTGATTTTGAAATTAAATAGAAATAAACAGATGAAACCGACATGATTGAAATAATCATTAATCACACAGGAGAATGATTATTTCAATCATCAAAGGTAGCATGTGACCATTAACATGAACAGAAAATAAACACATGAAACCAGTTTATATTATTGCGGCCAAAAGAACACCGATAGGGAGTTTTGGAGGTGTATTTAAAGATTTTTCCGCGACAGATCTTGGAGGGCAATTGACAAAGAAACTAATTGAAGAAGTAGGCCTTGATCCCAAATCTATTGGTGAATTATTTTTCGGAAATGTGCTTTCTGCTAATCTAGGGCAGGCTCCGGCCAGGCAGGTAGCTATAAAGGCCGGTATGCCACAAAATGTACCCGTTACTCTGGTGAATAAAGTCTGTGCCTCAGGTATGAAAGCGGTGATGTTGGCTGCTCAAAGTATTCAATTGGGAACGAATGAGGTGGCGATTGCTGGCGGAATGGAAAATATGTCGCAGATTCCGTTTTATCTAGATAAAGCCTGGTTTGGATATACGTTTGGAAACGGGATGTTAATTGACGCTTTAGCAAAAGACGGACTGACCGATCCTTATTCTGAGCAAGCCATGGGATATTTTGCTGATAATACTGCTGAAAGGGTAAGACTGACCCGAGAAAACCAAGATAATTTTGCGATTGGGTCTTATAAACGTGCGGCTGCAGCATGGGAGTCTGGGAAAATGAAAGCTGAAGTTATTCCTATAGAGATGAAAGACCGAAAAGGAAATGTCATTTTGGTGGAAGAAGATGAAGAATTTAGGAAAGTGTTTTTCGATAAAATTGCTAAACTTAAACCTGCGTTTACGGCAAATGGCACCGTAACAGCGGCAAACGCCTCAACCATTAACGATGGAGCGGCATGTTTAATTCTGGCTTCAGAAGAGGCAATAAAGGCTCAAAATTTAAAACCAATAGCTAAAATAATTGGCTTTGCAGATGCAGCCAGAGAGCCAGAATGGTTTACTTTAGCCCCGATCTTGGCAGCTGAAAAGTTATTGAAAAATACGAAAACAAAAATAGAAGATATAGACTATTTCGAGGTCAATGAAGCTTTTTCAGTCGTGCCCATGGCTTTTGCAAAGCAGTTGGGTGTAGCCCATGATAAGCTAAATGTATTTGGCGGAGCCGTCTCTTTGGGGCATCCCTTAGGCTGCTCAGGGGCTAGAATTGTGGTTACACTTTTAAATGTTTTAGGTCAAAATCAGGCTAAATTAGGAATGGCGGCCATTTGTAATGGAGGCGGTGGAGCCTCCGCTGTACTTATTGAAAAGTGTTGATAATGAATAAGTAGCATCAGAATTTTGAAGCCTGAGTAGAGCTGAATTTAGATGAAATATTCAATAATATGCATATATTGGCTCAGATATTTGATTTTTTACTTCTTTAGCACTAGCTTTATTCGAAACACAAGGACTGAATACTGATATATGACAGAACGTGCTGCTAGAAAATTGTATGTGTTAGACACATCAGTTTTACTTTTTGATCATAATTCTATTCAAAATTTTGAGGATAATGATGTGGCTATCCCCATTACGGTTTTGGAAGAACTAGACAACTTTAAAATTGGTAATGATACCAAAAACTTTGAAGCCAGAGCTGTTATTCGTTTTTTGGATAAATTATCAGGGGTGGGTGGCCTAGACCAATGGATCAAATTGGGGTCGCAGAAGGGGAAAATAAAGATTGTAATGAATACTTCGAAGCTCCTTGTGGATGCATCTAAGATTTATGGATCGGATAAAAACGATCACCGGATCATTAATGCTGCTCTTTCTTTGAAGCAATCATCCCCCAAAACTAAGGTCGTTCTGGTTACCAAAGACATTAATTTAAGATTAAAGGCCAAGGCCATCGGTCTATTTTCTGAGGATTACCTAACCGGCAAAGTAACTGATATACATTCTGTTTCTGAGGGAGCGTCCGCTTTCAATCAGCTCGATTCCGAGATTATACATAATTTGTATGCCAAAGGCAAAATTAAAGAAAATGGAATTTTAAATGGTTCAAAAGTAGCCAATGGGTATTATGTGCTTAATAATTGTTCAGACTCGGTTTTAGCTCGATACAACAGCGTGGAAGATACGCTAGAGCGAGTAGAGAAAAAGTATGCCTATAGCATAAAACCCAAGAATGCTGAGCAAACTTTTGCTATGGATGCCCTTTTAAATGAGGATATCAAATTGGTGGCCATTCAAGGGGTGGCGGGAACTGGGAAAACGCTTTTAGCTTTGGCCGCAGCCTTAGAATTGAAAAATAACTATGACCAAATTATTTTAGCTAGACCCATAGTTCCTTTGAGTAATCGTGAAATTGGATTTTTACCAGGAAGTGCAGAAGATAAGATTTCGCCATATATGCAGCCACTTTTTGATAATCTCAAATTTATCAAGTCGCAGTTTAAAGAGACCGAAAAACGGGCAAAGGTGATCGAGGAACTGGAAGCTTCAGGGAAATTGAACATTACGGCCTTGGCTTTTATCAGAGGGCGGAGCTTTGCTAATGTCATGTTTATCGTGGATGAGGCTCAAAACTTGACGCCCCATGAAGTGAAAACAATTATTACAAGAGCCGGAGATGGAACAAAAATTGTATTTACCGGAGATATAGCACAAATTGATACGCCGTATATGGATGAGCAATCGAACGGCCTAACGTACTTGATTGACAAACTGAAAGGTCATCATCTCTTTGCTCATATTAAACTGGAAAAAGGAGAACGCTCTGAGTTGGCAAACTTGGCCAATGAGCTGCTCTAATTTGTCTAAAAAAGTAGAGGTTAGCGTTAAGATGGACTCCTGACTTCCGCACTGGGACACCCTGAATTAAAATTTGAATAGTTTTTTAATTTTCTTTTATTCATCGGTGAGTATGATAGTTTGGCTTATCCTTTGATTGTCAGGTGTTATTAAGGTTATTTCGAGGATGTTCTGTATGGTTTCAATGACTTTTTCAGGAGTTAAATCCTCCTTCATTTCTTTTAGTTGCCTTTCGAGTTCTTTGTAGACTTTATACGCAGCGAAGTTCAGACATATATGAGCTTCAATCCGTTTTTGTTTATAATGAAACCGACATGATTGAAATAATCATCAATTACACAGGAGAATGATTATTTCAATCATCAAAGGTCGCATGTGACCATTAAAATGAAGAGAAAATAAACACATGAAAGGACTAATTACAATACTCTTTTTTGCTTGTTTAGCATGTCAAAAAGAAAACGATGTGGTAGAAAACCAAACTTTTTTTGCAGTACCAGATATTGCTTTTGAAAAGAAATTAATTGCCCTAGGAATTGATAGTGATGAGAGTGTTAATGGCATTATAAAGGAGGAAGACGCGTTAAAAGTAGATACTCTAATAATTGCTCATGAAGCCTCTAGTTGGCCAGGTGAGATAGTAAGTTTAGAAGGGATAGAAGCCTTCAAAAAACTCAAATACTTGGACTGCTCAGGACAATCAATTGAGATTCTTGATATAAGTAAAAACTTAAACTTGGAAGTTCTTCATTGTGGGGGAATCTTTGCAGGCGGTGGTGGAGAAGCTAAGCAAATTAAATTAATTCGGGTTGGAGATGTTGAAGGGTTACAAATTGTCACGTTCCCTTATTCTTATGTAAGAGACATAAGTTTTTTACAAAATCAGAAAAGCTTGGAAGTCTTAAATTGTAACGGAAGTAATATAACAGACCTTGATGTTCGAAATAACAGTAAATTACGAAAACTATACGCCAATGGGTGTTTCAACTTATATAATGGCAAAATTGCTCAAATTGACCTAAGTAATAACGGAAGACTTGAAGTCGTTCAAGTTTATGCACAGGGGCTTCCGACTATTTGTGTGGCAGACTTAAAAATTGATTTTGACACAATAATTACCGATACAATCCCATATGGAGGAGCTAATGGAAGCTGGATTCGAGAAACAAGTGCATGGTATAAGAATTCAAGTACTAGCTATTCAATATGCAAATGACTCGAGTGTTGTTTTGGCTTCTATGAGATTTCAAATGGAAGGCAGTAAAGTGTAGACATTTAATAACCGTAAAGAGGAATGAGCCTTTCTTGAGTTACGCATATACTATATTACTTGAATCTTTTTTCTGACTTCCGCACTAGGATACCCAAATTAACCATTAAAAAATTATACTCAACACACAATCAGCAACTTACAAGTTAGACTGAAATTTGCCGCGGAAGTCAGGAAAAAGTAGAGGTTAGCGTTAAGATGGACTAAAAAAATAAAGGAGGCAGCTCGTAAGAATTGTCTCCTTTATTAATAAATATGTATTAATTAGCCAAGTGCCCTTTCAGTGGCAGATTTTAATTTCTCAAAGCCTAGTTTACAGGCTTTTTCGGCCTCCATTGCCCATACGTCTTTATTGAAAATTTCAAGAGAAAGTGCAATGGGTACACCCTTATTGTTTAGGATGTTTAGAATCTCTGAATAGGGTGCTACACCATCGCCCGGTAGTACTCTCATTGCATCAGTAAGCTTAGTATGGTCATCAATTTTCGGGTAATCATTTATATGAAACATCTGAATTTTTGATCCATTGATCATTTCCAGTGCTTGAAATGGCGAACCACCGCGATAGAGATGATAGACATCAGGCAAAATGACGGCATCCGGGTGGCCACTTTCAGCAGCTACAAAAAGAGTTTGTCCAAATAAATGGAGGTTTGCAGAGAATCCCCAAAGCTCTAGCTGTGGTAATATACCCATTTCCTGTCCTAATTCACATACTTTTTTAAATCTTTTGGCCACTTTTCCAAATCAAGAATTTCGCCAGTGGTGGCTCCAACAGGTGGGGCAGCCACTCTTTTGCAGCCTATTTGAGCCAACATGTCCATTCTCGCTTCATTTGCTCAAGCCCTTTGGGCTCGTTCTTCGTCGTTATCGACAATCCAAGGGGCGAAACCAATGGCATCTTCAATGATAATATCATTATCACTTGCCAATTTCTTAATGTCAGCTAATTTTCCGCCCTCTTTACGTAGGCTTCAAGCGTGTTTATCCAAATTTCTATGCCGTCAAAACCTGTCTTTGCTGCTATTTCAATCTCTTTTACCAAGCCAAGCTTTTGTTGCCTAATGGTGCTGGTATTTAAGCAATACGTAAAATTATTTTTCTTTTTGACTGTTTTCTTTTCTTTCGCAAAAGCCAAATTGTTTCCCACTGTAATTGTTGCCAGCCCCTGCCAGTCCGGTTTTTAATAGATTTCTTCTATTCATTTTTAAAGGTTTATTTAGGTTGTTTATGGTCTATAATTCTAGAAATTTGTATCGGGTGTTTCGAAGTCCATCTCTTTAATCCAGATGTTTCTGAAAAGTACATTATGGCCTTCTGCCTGAAGTTTTAGGCACCCGGCGTATCTGTGATTCCCTTTCCATTATCATTTCCACATCCAATCCACTATTTTCTCCTCCCCAGACCTTGGCTGATTTTAAAGTTTTCGTGGTTTTTTACGCCGTTGAAATACATGGTTACCATTGGTTGTTCTGTGATTTTACCGTTTTCATCAAAACGTGCCGCCCTAAATTGCACATCGTAGGCATTCCACTTGCCCACAGCCGTTGTATAATTTGTAAGGTGAGGCTTCTTCATTAATCACGGGCTGCCATACCGTGTGTGGTAGAGTCTCCATCCAATATTTGAATTTCATAGCGATTTTGCAAATAGACTCCATCTGTTTCCGCCCTTCGGCGGCTATCAAGAACTCTACATGTGCTCTAAAATCTCGAAATTTCTTTTTGGTGACAATGTCTGCTGTACCGTACTTGCCCCTTGGGCGGTTGGGGTCATTTCCGTTAATTACCGACTCTCCGGTTTGTTGATCTTCCACCACCATCCATTTAATGGGTAGCTCAGCGGCAAGCCGAGGCCCCCTCCCAGTAGGTCCATTTTTCGTCAAGCATTCCTCTTGACCCGTCTAGATACATTTCAGCACCGTCAATGGGTTTTGCTCCAACACCAATTTCTGCTTTTTCTTCAGAAACATTTTCCTTGTTGGAGTCTTCTGTGGTGCTCTGGCACTGCGAAAAGAGAAAGGGTATGCAGAGAGCGAATGTGCTAAAACTTAAATGCGGTTCTAAAAGTAGTAGTCTTCATCTGTTTATTTCTATTTAATTTCAAAGGTCACTGCGATTCGCCATAAGCATTTAGCGGTTTGTGAGATTTTGTGCTCATGGCTCATTTCATACAAAGAGTATTTCTGAAAAAGGTTTAAGGTTGAATTATTTTGCCCCTCTGACATTCATTGGTAGAGTAAAGGCCGATTTTGAGGCCGTAATGAAAAGAAGTTTTCGGTCTTTTCCGCCAAAAGTCACATTGGCTGTCCACCGTTCAGGAACTTCTATATGATCAATTTTTTCTCCTTTAGAATTAAAAATAGTCACTCCTTTTCTGTAAGATAAAGATTACCTTGTTCGTCAATGGTCATTCCGTCTGATCCCATTTCGCAAAAAAGCGTTTTGTTGGTTAAAGTTCCATCGGCTTTGATATCAAGCGAATAGGTTTTTTTGTCTCCAATATCGGCAATGAAGAGTGTTGTCCCCGCTTTATTGCCCACCAGTCCGTTCGGCTGCACAAAGCTGTCCATGGCTACTGAGACTTTTCCATCAGGCGTTCTATAATAAACCCTCTGCTCGGGTTGCTCTTGAGCACCTCTATTTGCCAATTCTCTCGCTTATAAAAAGGGTCTGTAAAGTAAAGCCCCCCTTTCATATCAGCCCAGACATCATTTGGGCCGTTTATTAATCGTTTTTCTTCAAAGTTGGTAACCAGCACTTCAACGTTTTTTTTCTTGTCAATTTTTCCAAAGCTCATTTTTAGCGTCGGCACATGCAATTAAATTGTTTTCTTTATCGAAAAAAGGCCGTTGCTACGACCAGTCTTATCCATAAAAACAGAAAGCCTGCCTTTGGTGTCATATTTATAAATCTTGTCGTTTGGCTGATCGGTAAAGAAAATAGTTCCTCTTTTATCTACTGCCGGGCCTTCTGTAAAGGCAAATTGATCAGAGACTAAAGTCAATTCGGCTCCTTCTTTTATCAGACCCGAGTTTTGGGCAAAACTTTGGCAATTGAATATTAAAACAATGGCCGATAGCTGCCTCCAAAGGTTTATCCTCCAGCCTTGATTTTGTTAAATTTCATTTTGATAGCTTGTTTGTATTTTAAATTAATTCGCCGGACTAATCATGATATGAGCTCTGTAAGAGCCCGGAAACCATAATCCAAGGGCCGCCCGGAACTAATGGTTTTGGTGGGTAAGCCGGTGCTTTCTGCTGTGGCCCATGGGATATAAACTACCCAGCGTAAATTTGCGGTTTCTTTGTTTTCTCCACTTAAAACATAAAGTGTAGAGGCTTTTTTCTGGCATTTTTAGTTTTCCCGATTTTGCTTCTTCTTCCCGTATGGCGTTAAGGGCATTATTATCCTTGCCTTCTATCCGAAGCTCGCGGCCTCTGGCCATGAAGGGTTCTAGATTCTCATGATAGCAGGCTACATTAAATCCTTTTTGAGAGGGGGGCGTCAGCCCAAACAAATCAGTTGGTTCGTTCCTTTTCGGAATACACCAAGTTTACCGTCTTTTTCATAGCCTAACACCGTTGCTTCTGAACGATCTTTTTCGTCTAATGGCAAAAGGGCATCGTCAATTTGCTGTTGTTTGGATATCGACTGTGCCATCAAGCCAGTACAGAGTAAGCTAAAAAATTAAAGTGTATGCTTTCATAAGGGTTGAATTTCCTTAAAATTAAGGAGTTTTTAAACAATTGACAATATCTTTTGATTGACAAAGGAATACAAATGATTAAAACAATTAATTCGGAGTCGAAAGCATTCAGAAGGTAGGTTTGATTTGAAATGATTTACGGCAAATTTGAGCTAAAAGAAATAGCTTTTTAAAAGGAATTTAAAAAGGTGAAAGCATTCTTAAAAATAATTGTAAATTCGTAGCTTAATAATTTATTCATTATCTAATTTAATCTTTATGAGGTATTTTTCGATATGTATGTTGGCACTGTTTTCGTTTGCCTGCACAAAGCCGGTTGCTCAATCGGGATACAAATCAATTTTTAATGGCAAAAATATAGACGGGTGGAAAGTGTATGGCACCGAAAAAATGGTTTGTAGAAGACGGTTTATTGGTTTGTGAAAGCGGACCGGATAAGGGTTATGGTTATTTGGCGACAGAGGCTACCTATAAAGATTTTGAGGTCTCAGTTGATTTTCTTCAAGAAGCAAACGGAAACAGCGGTTTGTTTTTTAGATCATCTATTGAAGGGACAAAAATTACTGGATGGCAAGCCGAAGTGGCTCCTCCGGGTCATGATACTGGTGGTGTATATGAATCTTATGGGCGTGGCTGGTTGATAAAACCCGATGCTGAAAAGGATAAATATCTAAAAATGGGAGAGTGGAATACCTTAAAAGTGCGTGCGGTTGGTTCGCAAGTAACTACTTGGTTAAATGGCCACGAAATGGTGAACTTCTCAGATGATAAAATTGGTGCTGCTGAAGGTTCAATTGCCCTTCAAATTCATGATGGCGGTGGTATTAAAGTAAGCTGGAAAAACTTGAAAATAAGAAAATTGTAAGGATATTATTGTTTATGAAAGAGCGAAGTGTTACTGTAAAAAAGTGCACTTCGTTTTTATTTTAACCCGAACTATCCATTAGCTTGTTTAGGGGAGGTTAAAAGCTGAAAAGTTAAAGGACAAATCTCGAACCTCCTTTTTAACACCGAATACTAAAAAAGTGCCGTATTCTATGGAATTGGATTTTGGGGTTGTTTACCAATACAGGAGTAAGATTTTAAGAAAAAATTAAGCTTAGGCATACCGCAATCCATGGGCATAGTTTTATCTTGCGGCCGATTTTAATGTGTTTAGTATGAGGAGGTTTTTTTTTGTCTTCAGTACTCTGGTGTTTTCCGGCCCTCGCTTTTGCTCAAAGCCTGGCGAGGATTCTCTGTGTATCGGACAAATTAAAATAACCGGAAATTTTAAAACCAGGTCTAGCATTATTTATCGTGAAATGACCTTTAAAGAAGGTGATAAGCTTGCTCCAACTAAACTAATAGAGCAGTTGGAACGCTCGCGTAGAAATATCATGCAGAGCAACCTGTTCATTTGGGTGAAAGCCCATACAGCATACAGAGAGGAAGAAGTTAATGTGGAGTTTGAGGTGAAAGAGAGACTGTATTTATTACCCTTGCCTATTTTGTATTTGGCAGACCGAAGCTTCAATGAATGGTGGTATAATCGAGCTCATGATTTTAAGCGTGTGGTGTATGGTTTGCAGTTAAATCACAGCAATTTAACAGGAAATGGAGATGAATTAAAATTGAAAACGTATGGTGGTTTTATTCCTTATTTTGAGCTGAGTTATGCCAGACCTTATATTGACAAACGCCAGCGAATGGGCTTACGTGGAGGTGTGTTTTTTTCGCAGCAGCGGAGTTTCGCTTACCGAAACTTGGGAGGATAAATTGGATTTTTTTGATACAGAATTAATATCTACAAAGCGTAAGGGTGGCTATATTGAATATAATTTAAGAAATGGTTTGTATCATTTTCATACGCTCTATTTAGGTTATACATCGCTCTATGCCAGCGATTCTGTCTTAAGCGATAATTTAAATTATTTTGGAAGCTCAAAGAATACGCTGCCCTTTGTTACTGTGCGGTACGACTACCGTTTTCAATCAAAAAGACAATTGCCTTTTATCCTTTAGACGGAAGGGCTTTAAATATTAACATTTCGCATTTTAATTTTATTGATTCGCCTTTAACTAATCATATAAGATTAGGTGTGGAATATTTTCAATTTTTTCCGATAGGGCTTAAATTTTTTGGAGATGTGCGTACCCGCGGCCAGCTTTCATTTCCTAGAAAACAGCTTTATCCTTTTGTAAATGGCTTGGGGTATAAGAATGCCTTGGTAAGAGGCTATGAATTAAATGTGATTGATGGGCAAAATTATGCCTTAATTCAAGCCGATTTGAAATATCAGTTGCTTCGTAAAACCTACGATATCAGCAAAATGCTGAATTGGCGTCAATTTGATTCTTTGCCGATAGGTATCTATCTCAGAGCTTTTTATGATATTGGTTATGTCCAAATTATTATCCCGAGTTTAGTAAAAGCAGCCTTTCAAATAAAATTTTGTTTGGCTACGGGCTAGGTTTAGATTTAGCTACTTTTTATGATACAGTTTTTAAATTAAACTATTCTATAAACCAATCTGGATTTAATAAATTATATTTCGGGGTTCAGCGATCTTTCTAATCAAATTATATTTTCTAATACGCATATGCTTAAAACTTTACGCTTTGTTTTTCTTTTGGTAGTCGTGTTTTCTTGCAGTAAAAATCAGGAAGAGTCGGGCTCAGACTCAGAGGTTCCCGAGAATGAGTGGTTTTCTATGGAAACCGATGAGCTAATAAATGAGGTTTTTGGTGGAAAAGAAGGAACCATCAGAGGCTTTGATCTGGGTGACCCTAAAGCCAAAATTCTGGAACTCGAAAATCTAGAGAAATTTGAGGAAAATGAAAATGGACTAACCTATACTTTCGAATCAGAAGATTTTGAGCTAGTGGATGTGTATTACGGATTCGATAAGAATGAAAGCTTATCAAGAGTACAGGTTGATATTTATCTCAATGCAGACTCTACAAGCAATCAAATACTGGCCGCCATTGGGAAATATTTCACACAAAAATATGGCAAACCTCAGGAATTAGAGGGCGATTTCTTTATGGAAAGTAAATTCGAGTGGCGAGGTTTTGGTGAAAAAGGTGAACTCTAAATTGGATAGAGGCCTTCAAATACAATTACCGAAACACATCGCTTTAGTTTTTGCTTACCAAGTCTTTAAGTAATTCAAGCCAAGGGCTTGAGTTATTTAGACTGGCCACCAGATCCCATTGTTTGCCGCCGTGTTCAATAAACAATTCTTTATACTCTTCACCCACTTCGATGCTTGTTTCTAAACAATCAGCTACGAAGGCGGGGAGAAGGCCAATACTTTTTTAGCTCCTTTCTGTGCCAATTCTTTCACCAACTCTTCGGTATAAGGCTGTATCCAAACTTCTTGCCCAGTCTAGATTGAAAACAGGTGGTATATGAGCCTTCTTTTAAGCCCAATTCTTTCACTAAAAGGCGGGTGGTTTCAAAACATTGAGCTCGATAGCAAAATTGATTTGAAACCGTGATTTGCTTACAACATACGCCTAATTGGCAAGTTTTTTGGCTTATATCGCCGTTTTTAACCTGCCTTTCCGGAATGCCGTGATACGAAAAAACAATGTGGTCATAATCTGTATTGCTCAAATGCTTTTGGGCGTTTTCTACAAAGCCACGTATAAATAGCGGATGATTGTAGAAGTTGCTCAGAATTTTAATTTCAGGAATGCTCTGCCAAGATTTTATCACCTCATTTACTTCTTCGATCACAGAACCCGTGGTGGCCCGAAGCGTATTGTGGGAAAGCGGGATCACGATGATCTTGGAGACTCCTTCTTTTTGGAGAAAGCTCAATCCGTTTTTAATGGAGGGTTCTTGATAACGCATGGCTAGTTTTACTACAAAGTTATCGCCCAGTTCTTTTTGCAAAGAGCTTTCATTTTGTAGGCCATATATTTTAAGAGGTGAGCCTTCGTCTGTCCAGACTTTTTGATAAATTTTTGCTGATTTGGGAGAGCGAAAAGGTGCAATAATCATATTTACGAGCATCCATCGTGGAATAAATGCGTAATCAATTACTCTTTTATCCATGAGAAAACTCGCGTAAGTATTTTCTTACGTCTCGGGTTTGCGGGCTGTTTGGAGTGCCCAAATTAACGAGCAGTACTCCGGTTTTGAATGTCATATACGTTTTAGAAAAAATGGACGGTCGAACTCGGTATAAACTTCATGCGGAAGTTTCTTGAAAACACGAACAGGCCTGGAGTGTCCTATCGTCGCGAGTGACCGAGATTAATACATTGCCAAAAGATTTATAGTCGAGCCATTGGCTAGAAAGCACAGGGGTAATGTCTGGTATTGTTTTTGAAATATTCCCATTGGGATACCAGACCGGTTTTGTTGTCAAAATAGATCAAATATTTATTCTGTGGAGTAACACCCGTTTTTTCGAAGGTAAGATAGATAGATTGGCATTTGTTCCCTAGTTTTATCTCTCATTTCGCCTGCGTATTGATGTTTTACCCCCCGCATCTCTCAGCTAAAAGGGCATCAAAAGCCAGTAAGAGTCATTTGTCCAGATTTCATAGGCTGCATTCAGATATTTCGCCACCGAGTCGGGCTGTGTTATTTGCACACCATTTTTAAGAATTGTACCTTGTTTCGTATCTGTATTGAGCAGATAAATGCTGGGTTCGTTTAGGAAGTCAATCCGCACATCGTTTGTTTTTTTATTCCAAGTAAGTACACGATAGCCAAAGAAATTCCAGGATATGTTTTCAATCTGATCAAAGGCGGCCTTTGCCTCCCATTTTGGTTTCAGCATTTTTATTAATTTCAGTATTTCTGTTTCGTTATCTTGTGCTTGTATAGTCAGATAAACGAGACTAAAAAGAATAGCAAATAGGGTTTTTCTCATAGTGAATTGAAATTTTTAACGAAAAAATATGCCGTAAAATAAATTGAATACTGTTTTCTTGTCGATTTAAGTCTAAAAAAACTAATTTTAATCCTGTTTTATTATCAACAAATTGTACAACAAAGAATCGAGAACGCAACACAAAATCAAAAACGCCCAAATACCGGTGAAATTATCAGTATTCACGACTGCCTAAAAAATGATAGGAATTAAAGAGTTAACGGCCAATGTATATTGTCTTCCTACAAAGAAGAATATAAGGTTAGAGCGTTAATACGCTCTAACTTCTTTCCTTCCATGAAGTTGTAAAAGCCTTATTTACCACTTTGTTTCCTCCCTTTTGTAGGATAATTTCCTGTGAAATACCAGTCTCCTAAATTTTTTGGGCAAGCTTTGTTGAGGTTTTCTACGGTTTGATAAATCACCGCTAAGTCTGCTTTTAAACCTTCAGGTCTTAATATTTCAGCAATTTTTCTGGATACCTCGTGATAATCGAAGGTGTTATACAGTTTTTGCAAGAAATTTTCTTTATGAGCTTTGTTATTGGCAAAGCTTCGCATGGTTTCTAGAAAAATTTCTTCTTTTTTATATTCTAAACCTTTTTCTTTTAATAAGCCCAACATGGCTCTAAAGCCACAAACTCCCGAATTTTAGACATATCAATACCGTAACAGTCTGGATAACGGATTTGTGGAGCAGAAGAAACCACTACAATCTTCTTTGGTTCCAGCTTATCTAATAATTTCAGGATAGACCTTTCAAGTGTGGTACCTCGCACAATAGAGTCATCAATGACCACAATCGTATCTACCCCTTTCTTTACTACGCCCTGTGTCATTTCATACACGTGAGAAACCATTTCACCACGATCATTATCGTTTGTAATGAATGTTCTTAATTTTACATCTTTTGAGACCAACTTCTCAAAACGAGGTTTAAAATTAAGTATCTTTTTGATTCGCTCTGGTGTATTGTTTGGCTGCCTTAGCTGCTCGATACGCCAATTGGTCAGGTATTCTTCCATGCCTTCCATAAGGCCATAATACGATACTTCGGCCGTATTTGGAATATAGGAGAAAATGGTATTTTCAAGATCGTGATCTACCTCTTTTAAAATTTGAGGCACCAATAATTTCCCTAAAGTTTTCGTTCCTGATAAATTTCGTCGTCTGCTCCTCTAGAGAAATAAATTCGTTCAAAGCTACAGGCTTTACGTTCTTCAGCCGGCACCACATTATAATCACCGAACTGGCCGTATTTGTCGATAATAATGGCATTTCCGGGCTGTAGTTCTTTTAATATCTTCAAATTTTGCTCCAAAAGCGGCCTTTAATGGAGGACGCTTCAGAAGTAACCACCACCACCTCGTCATCGGCCCAATAATAGGCAGGGCGAATACCTACCGGGTCTCTCACCACAAAGGCAGAGGCCGTACCCGGTTACACCAGCCAAGGCGTAACCTCCGTCGAAATCACGACAAGCACGGTGTAAAACACGCTGCAAGTCCATATTGTCTTCGATAAGGTCTGACCAAGGGCCGGGTTGTCATAAATGCCTTTAAATCTTTCAAAAACACGTTGATTTTCTTCGTCAAGGAAATGACCTATTTTTTTCCATTACCGTCACGGTATCGCCCTGATCTTTTGGGTGTTGACCCAGTGTGACAAGCTTTTTGAATAGCTCGTCGGCATTGGTCATGTTGAAATTCCCGGCACATACTAGATTACGGCTACGCCAATTGCTTTGACGAAGCATAGGATGGCAATTTTCTATTTCGTTTTTACCCGTGCGTTCCATATCGAAGGTGGCCAAGCCACACTTCGCCAGTAAAGGCCAGATTTGTTGAAGCCAAGCAGCATCACCGAATTTTTCTGGGTTTGATTTCAGTACGCTTCGGTATTTTTCGTTGATTTTTCCGAAAATATCTACAATTGGCCTATTTTCTATTGACCGGTATCTAGAGATATATCGATGCCCTGCCGGCACATCAATCTTGACGTTTGCCACCCCGGCACCGTCTTGGCCTCTATTTGATTGTTTTTCCATCAAAACATAAAGTTTATTGATAGGATATAGGGGGGTGCCGTATTTTTTGATATAATAATCTAACGGCTTTCCGAAGGCGAATGAGGGCAATGCCGCATTCATGTTTGATAGCTTCACTCATAGTGAAAATCTGAGATGTTTAAAATAAATAACTTCCTACGATTTTTTTTAAGCACAAAGGTCGAGATTATTGAAACGGACTCCAAAAGTTTTGGAAACAAATAAATTGGAATAAAATCTTATCCCCTTAGTGCCTCAAACGTATCCGTTCTCAGCTAACATAATTATTTGTTTTAACATTCAAATATTCTTCAACAATATATCTTGGTCTGGCTTTTATTTCCTCATAAACTTTTCCCAAATATTCTCCAATAAGGCCAAGGGCAATCATATTACAGCCACTGAAATAGGCCAAAGGGAGCAGGGTGGATGTCCAACCATGTACGGTGTTTCCAATTAGCTTAGCTTGAATGACGTAAGCGGTTATACCTAAGGCTAGTAGAAAGTTAAACACACCAACCAAAGTACCAATTTCATTGGTGGTGGTGGTGAAAGAGGTGATGCCATTCCATGCGAAAGAGGAGCATTTTAGACAAAGGGTACTTGCTCTCTCCGGCCTTCTCTTACTTTTCGGGCATAAAATACTTTGTCAGACTTGAAACCTATAGTGGGTATATTCCCCGAATAAACAGGTTCACTTTCTTTGTAAGCCTGTAATTGATGTATCACTTCTTTCGACATGAGTCTAAAATCGGCATGATTGTAGATCACCGGGACTCCCATTTTTTGGAGTAATTTGTAATATGATTCGGCCGTAAACTTCTTAAAAAAGCTATCTGAGAACGATCGTCACGGACACCATATACTACGTGAGAGCCTTGGTAATAGCTTAGCATCATTTTTTCAATTACATGAATGTCGTCTTGCAGGTCAGCGTCTATCGTAATAAATGCATCAAATTGGTCGATATTCTCTAAAAGACCCCGCCAAAACGGCATTTTGATGGACCAAAGTTTTTAGAAAGTTTGACTAGAAGATGTGAAGTTTGTTTCGGTGCTAAGTGCTAAGATGATTTCCCAAGTTTTATCTTTACTGCCGTCATCAACTAGACAAATCTTACTATTTCCAGATACTACTTTTCGTTCAATTAAATCTTGAAGATAAGCTTGAAGTTTGTCGAAACGAATGACGTAAAATGGCTTCTTCATTATAACAGGGTTACAACAATTAGTAGTGATTTCTGCATTTATTTTTTGAGGAAATTTAAACATAAGCAAATATAATAAAGATTCGAACAAAAAAAGGAAGTCTGTATTAAGGGTTTCGTAAAGGTTTTGTATTTTTGATACTTAATTTAATCTATGATTTTTCGTTTGGCATACATTCGGGTATTAACCGTTTCTCTATATAGCCTTCCCACTGCTTCCTTTTTTTTTTGGGCTGGATAAGGTGGTATTTTGGTTTGCCACTTTCTGTCTTGCTTTCACCGGTATTTACTTTATTCTTCGAGATTTAGATTTCTCAATTAAGGAGTATTATAGCCGAAGGCAGCTTATTGCTTTTGCCTTAATTATTTTTGTTTGGACTGCTTTTTCTGGAGCTGGTGGGATGGGTTTTCAGGTTTCAGATTTGTATAAATCAATTACTCTGGTAACGAATTAATCAATAAGCCCTGGCTTTTGG